>OZ026616.1:68560467-68945467 GCA_964020975.1 Hermodice carunculata
ATTTAAAAAAAATCCACTCCACATGATCAAAAGCTATCTCAATATCTAAAAGCGAACGAGGCTGGGATATTTTATTTTTTCAGTACATTCACTAATATTTAGTATTTTACTAATATATTCTATGATTTATCTATCTTTAATGAATCCTGTTTTATCGTCATGAATAAGGGACTGTAGAGCGTTTTTCATTTTAAAAGCTATGCATTTTGCTGCTAAAACTTGTAATCTTGAGTGAGAAGGGAAATGGGACTTTTTAATTTCTTGTAGTTCTTTTCCTATTTCTTTAGTAGTTTATTATACTCAGTGTCTGTGAGACTGATAAAAGTCCTTTCCTGTAAGCTTTTTTCAAAAATGTGTGTAGTACCTTTAGACAATCTCTGCAGAACATTTTATCAACTTCCCCACATGAAAACATCCGATCCAGATGATTTGTTGTAATACAGTTTTTAATCTTTCTAGTAAAACCTTTTTATGTAATTTCTCTTCACAATTTTCTTTCCGATCCTCAAATAATTTGGGAATACTCCTTCACTGTGAGGGGAAAATTTGATAAATAATTCCAGTATATATTTATTTTCTTCACTAGAAGTTGAAGATATTGAAGGGTACACGTCACTGTAAAATCCTTTCCTCTTGCAGTACTTTTGTCGGTTCTGTTATTGTTCTGCTTCTACTTTTCAGTTTTAAAATAACTTCACTGTTATGGTGTCTCTAAGGTTAAAGTTATATTTTGTTGGTTTTTCTCCTTCATCTAACTTTACTTCGAATCGTTGACCCTCTTGTATCTTGTTCTATTACTTTTCCTATTATATTTGGGTATCTCTTATTAGTTTCTCAAGCTCTTCATTTTTATTACGCAAAACAATCTTGCTGCAGGTTTGTAGCTTTTTTTTTTTCTATATCTTTTACATTGTGCCGAATGTTGTAGAGTCTTCATATATACCCTTCTTTTATTGTTTCTTTAATCAGACTGACATAATCCATTTCCATTAAAATTGAATAATTAAGTTTCCATTAACTGAAACCCCTTGGCTCATGGTCATAATTTAATAAGAGAGATCTGGATTAGTTCATAATTCACCTGAATATGGTGCTGCTCATCCTGTTAATGGTTGACTGCCCACATCTTGTGGTCACTTTCCATGATCCCCACCTTTTGAATATAGCAGGTATAAATTTAACCTCTCTATAAGTTAAAGTTTTGAACTTTTATTTGATTACACCAGGGTGTAATTGCAGGGAGACTGCGTATAGTTAAGAACAAAAACATGACCCATATTAAAAAATTTCAAACCCAACAATGTCAGCACAGAGATTCAAGAGTTACCCAATCATCAACATTCATCTTCCAATACCAATGTGAAGAAACAAATTTCACTCCTGACTTGAGACAGGCAGTCACCCCCAAAAGGCAACTGGTTGTTTTATGTGCTTCAGGTAGATTAGATGATAAATACAAAATTTTTCCTCGTATGCAGGGTGAGGCCTTCGCGACTTTTATGTTCACTGTAATGTAATGGACTTTGCTGACCCACTTTTACACCTGATCTCAAATAGCATGGGTTGCCATTTGTAACTGCAGAATGATCTGACTTAAAACCTTGGATGAAATCAGTAATTTGTACATATTCTGTTAATCGAAATGATATTAAAAAACCATTGAGTTGTGAGTAGACAGGATATGGCTTTGTCCTTCTCCAAGAGTGTTTATATGTATCTGATTTAGCTTGCCTCCAAATTTCTATTTAATTTGTTTATTCCATCCACATTAATACAATTCGTTGGTTTATGACATGGGCTGTGGGGTTTACTCCTTTTGTATCAATAGAGGTGTCCAAAACCAAATTAAGGTTACCCCCTATTATTCTATGATCATTCATTTGGTAACGATTCAAGCCATTGTATAAATTCCTCAAGGATTTCTGGTTTATCCTCATTGTAACCGTGTATATTTGCCATTGTAATTTTTTGGATAAGCTAACATGCCTCTAATAATGTATCTACCTTGGCTATCTGTTATCATATTGTGAATTTCAAATTTCAAATCACTTTAAAGCGAAATACATACTCACCGGGCATCTACCTAACCATGGTTAGAAATGTTATATTTCCACTCAGCATACCACAGCTTTCCAATATCTGGAGTTAGATTACCCCCTTGTAACATTATACTTGACACATTTGATATAAGTTCCTGAATATCTGTCTCCTTTTTTCAAAATATCTCAATTCTCTGAATTTATAAGAAAAGAAATAATACCGAAAATATATGGCATATTTATTAGTTACTAGACTTCGATGGGTTAATGTCATTATGGACTCTTTTTGTTTTTTATTGGAGAAAAAAAAACTTTAAGCACCTTGTGCATGTTGTATTAAGCTGGTTAGTTTATACCTTGCCTGCATGTTCTAAAGTGGGTACATAATAGTTACATATATTGTTTGACATGTTTATTTTAATTGAAGATGTAAAAGTGCCAATCAGGTTGTCTGCATGCTAAATGGTGGTAGAAAACTCCAGTTTGGAGTTTGGCTGCATTGTCTTTGACTTTTTATAGAATCTCGGCAAGGAAACAATTTTTAGAAAGGGAGATCAAAGCATTAAATTGCTTGAAACAGTGTGCTGTAATAATTAGTTTTAAACGTTTCTTGAAAACTGTACTCAAATTAAATCTTAAGTGCTGTAAGGCACAGGACTAGAATAGTTAAAAGGCCAGGAGTCTGTCTATCTCCCGTATTATAGTTTAGTAAACTCGAGTTAGTAACTGGGTTACATTAAAAAAGCAATTCAGGGTCCATAACCAGCCCACAGTGATCTCCACAGTGACCCCAAATGGTTGTCTGACAGAAAAACACATTATTGGTAAAAGTATCCCAAACCATACTTCCCTAGAAAGCTAAGCTAACAAACTGCCCATCCACCTTTTCCTCACAGCTGGGCATGCCAACTATCCCATCTCCATGCAGCAACCAGGCAAATTAATCAGACCCTTAAACTATGTGGCAGTATCAAGCTTTTCTGTAAATCGACTCTCCAGATTTGCTCCTAAAAATGCCACTCTTGTTGCAAAATTACCATTACATTGTAGATACGAAAAACTAATCTCAAGTTTTTCAAACATTCATACATCTCAAACAAAACAAGAGTCCCACAGAATGTGATACCTTTTCAGGTGACTGTACCTACTTTACTTTTTACAGGTTTCCATTCATTGCACCTTAAAAGAAATTTGAATCCAAATACATCAATGTATCTTGGAAATAACAGAATGATCAATCTGAATCATCCCTACATGAACACAGGCCGACAGACAATAGTGGCCCAGAAAGAAACACAAGAGGAGGCCATCAGCCCAACCACCCCCAACATATGCAGTCTGAAACACCTTTGTTACATATTCATGGTTTCATGAGACAATCCACAGGAGTCTGCTTGAAAACCAAGAGGAACCGACCCTAGTTCCGCCCACAGATTAGTTATAGTCCTACTAGTACATGAAAGGGAATAAATATATAAAGGGCCAAGCTGAACCGAAAAGCCAAAGATCTATAAATAGGTTTAGTTTATATCTCCACTGCGATCTTGTCATTAGTGTTACGCTGTTACAACAAATGCATATTACCAGGTTGCTGTACTATGGATTCATTTGAGCCTGCTATGGGACCCCTGAACTGGATTTTACACAATACTTCTATCATCCATTCCTACATGTAAAGTGCTCCAGACATGGTAAAGCCAGCTTCATGCTAATACATTGATGCAATTTAATACTAATGAATATTGTAATTATATCAAGACAGCTTAGGGACAGACAAATCCAAGAGCACTCCAGGTCAGCCACCACCTTTCACTATTCACTCAATGAGAATGCCCATTTTTAACTCAACCCCCCCTCCGAAATACGACTTCTCCCTCCCCCCCAAAAAAAAATTTAAAAACAAAAGAAAAAAAAAACACCAGAACCGTAGCACTCCGTGGGATACATCTGAAGACTCTAAACCCCACCACAATTGCAACCCCACCATGCATGGATGGAGGAACTGTCCCAATATGACATGGTTATTATTCAATGGCCAGGCAAGAATCATGCTAACGGTGAAAGTTTGTCGGAAATTCCTGATAGAGTGGAGCCCTATAAGTGTTATTATACTTGAGCAAGTTTGTAATCTCTTCCATGTGTTTTGAGGGGTGGGGTGGTGTACATATTTTTCTGTAGTTAATCATCAATGGTCTCAGTTTGAACAGGACATAGATGATGTGGTACCACTTGCTGTCTGCTTCTTCAGTGTAAATTCGCCTGTGGTTAGAACAGGTAATTGGGCAAGGTCAAAAACCACAATGAGATCAATACAGCACAAAAGAAAAGATCCTGAATTTGGCAATGTCTTTTGGTTGGATTCTGATCATCAACCAAGTGACAGAGAAGTACAGCTGAGTGGTCCATATGTCACAAACCTCAGGCTGCTACAAAGTATGTTATCTGTAGAAAATGTCGTTCTGTGTTATAAGGTAGAATTGGAGATTTCAGAACTCTGGCTTGTAGTATCAAGGAAATTTAGGGAAGTTATTATCTTTCATTACAATGTTTGGTCTTCTGGGCATCCTGGACAATTAAAAACTTTAGCAAAGATAAGAGAATCCTTCTATTGGCCATGACTGTCAGCAGATATTGTAGAATACGCAGGAACATGTGCCAACTGTAGCAAGAACAAGAAACTGTGGAAAGGGCCATAGGCATCTCTGGAGAATATCATGCAAGTACTCCAATTGAAGGGGTTCATATTGACATTGGGGCCTCTTATGGTAGCAAAAATGGGAATCAGCACATCTTGGCTCTTATTGGCCAAATATGCAAAATGGATGAAATGCTATCCATTACCTTATCAGTCTGCTGAGAATATTGCTGAGAGCATTGTTAGTGAGGTTATCTCCAGATTTGGTTGGCCGTTGCAGGTCCACAATGACCAAGGTAGAGATACTTTTGATGGGAAATTGTTCCATGCCATTTTCAATCTCCTTCAGATCACTGAAACAAGAATAAACCTATCGTTCTTCTTCAAAGGGTCAAGTGTAAAGACACAACCATTTAATTCTTCAAATTGTTCATTGTTGTTGTATGGGGGTAATCAAAGTGACTAGGAGGAAGATTTGCCTCTGTTAGGAGTGCAGTCAGAAGCATAATTCACAAGCAAAAAAGTTTTTTTGCAAGCATGCTACTGTTGGGCTGGGAATTAACAAAGCCTGTGAATATATGTTTGGCACTTACTTTCATGACAATTGAGACACAACACAACCTGATCATATTATATCAAAGAACATTTACATCATGTTCATGATTTAGCTTGGAAATGTTTTCAGTTTGCTCAAGCTGGAGAAAAAAAGGAATAATGATGTACAGCTTAAAGGGCTTTTGCAAGCGAACTTTTATACAAATTGCAATCAGCCACCAAAATAAGACAAATTCAGACCTTAAGATCAATTGAGACAGGTCCTTATCCATTGACGGAGTTTCTAGTGGCAGTTCTATACAAGGTCAAAGATCAAAGGAAGTGTGTTGTATCATGATCACATCGAATTTTCTGAAGATCATTTAGTTTCTATGTGGACGAGATGTATGCCTCATAATCTCCTTGACTTAGATTCAACAAGAGCCTGTGATGAGCTAGAGAGGGACTGTGGCGATGCTGAGGTCAACATCGCTATTTTGTTTGATGGTCAGGATGATGGTTTTGTAAATGATACAAATAATTATGTTTCAGTTATTTTCTGACCCAGAGGAAGATGATGTTGCAGGCACAGTGGACAATGATGACAATAATTCAAATACCGTTTCTGATACTATTGCAGGTTCTATTTCTAGAGATGATGGGGATGCAGCTGTAACCACTAGAGGCGTGAGACAGATCAGAAGGGCAACACATTTGCAAGACTATGATAAGTAGAGTGACAGCAATTACCTAATGATAAGACGGATTTTCCTATCTTGTCAGAGCCATGTAATGATGCTATTGATGTAAGATTTGAGCTTGTTAATGAGACAGACTTTCTGTTTTGATTAAGTAATTGTACGTAGGACGAAATGGTTGTGGTTAAAACTGTATATAATGTTTTGTTTACATTTAAGTAGGGATTCTGGACAAGAATGGAAGATTTTGTATGAGACAGGAAGTGGCATTAGTAATGAGGACTCAATTCCACCATTAGCATTTCAGGAAGTCAGCGTAAGGGAAGACAATGCCCAGTGTGCCTCAAAGAACTGGTTCCTTGATGGCACAGCTGGGGTAACGGATGTGGAGCATGCTTTTGGAATTACTTCGAGGTGAAGAACAGTCTGCCTAAGGTTTGTTGACATCAACTCTGACTCCTGTTCCCCAACATTATTGTAGCAATATTTCTCTGTTACATACTATCAAGTATGCAGCTCTCAAGTGTCTTAAGGAAGATTTTCAAAGAAATGGAGCAGATTATGAAAGATTCTTGATCAGATGGTTCAGAAAATGTTTATACCATCACAGACAGTCATTTCCGTCTTGCTGAGGTGCTGCGAGATGTGAAGCTGACTTCCTTGAGGGCAGTTTTGGATCAAGAGCCAACAGTTGATGAGCCATTTTCCTTGCAGTTAGCTGTGGCAATATTTTGCTATCCCTGGAAGTGGCCGTGCAGAGGGGAACAGCTGTATTTCTTGAGGGATCATCGGCTATGTCTTGCCTTTGGTGTACACTCGAGATTTGCAAGAAAGTTATCTGAGAGGCAAGATCTACCCAGGCTGGATAGTTAGTTGAAGAGGAGAAATTAAAGTGGTAGCTTTAAGAGAATAGGGTGTATTTTGGTGGTGGAGTAAAACACCAGGATAAGGTTTGCCAGTTTTACTTCGGAAGAAGGTGTTGCCACTGGACAGAAAAAGAATATCCTTGATGTTGTTCAGTTTTGGGGGGAAGGAGTATTACAAGATTGTCTGCAATGTCTTCAACATGCTCTGAACAAGGTTCATCCTATTCATTTTTATTGCTTTGCAGGGTCATTGGATGAAATGGAATCTGTCCATGAAGTATGTTTTGCAGGTAAGTTTTGTTTCACTGCCAAGATAATGGATATTAAGAACAATGCCATCCTGAGACTGGTAAACAAATGGCCCTTGGAGAAAATCTTGATAGAGTCGGATGCTACATTTCTATGAGTTCCATGTGCAGCATGTTATTTTGGTATGGATTGGTATCTCTGGTACTTATGGTCAGCTGGTTAAATCTCTGTATAATATAAACTAGGCAAAATTAATAACCGTCCGCTTAAATAAATTAATGGTGTACCCATACTTTTTTAGGTAATTTAAAGATATGCTCATGTATGTGTAGCATAATCCTTTGATTACATCATGTGTAAAGATGAGCAGAGTTGGAGCCCATGCTTGACTGCACATGGGCTGAATGTGACACAAAATCAAAAAGTGCACTTCGCAGAAAGGATCATGAGTGGTCTTTCCTGTCCCTCTTAGGACCCTCCTGACCATTGATTTTTCTCACCATACCTGTGTAATGTGGCCAGAAACTGTGCCAATCATGGGTATAAAGGCATGGGGTTGTTTCTGTCAGTTATGGATTCGCCATCACTGGTCAAACTGTCAACATCACCATGCCAAGGCTATCGAAAATGGACAGGGCAAGAGCCATAGGTCACATTGAAGCCGGTGAAAGTTGCAGAGCTGTTGCACGGGCAATGGGTGTGAACCACAAATCCATCAATGAGTTGTTGAGAAAATACCGAAACACAAATGATGTTTCAGATTTACCACACCCCGGAAGGCCAAAGCTGACCACCAGGCAACAAGACTGCTTCATCGTCAATGCAGCACTGAGGAGTAGGAGCCGCACAGGTCCTGACATTCAGAGCCAGATGGAGAGAGCCAATCCTCACCAAAGATGCATGTCCACCCAGACTGTTCGTAACAGACTGCATGCTGCTGGTTTAAGGTCCTGGAGCATGGTGAAAAAGTCACTTGTTACCCCACGTCACAAGGTTGCTCGGTTGCAATGGACAAGAGAACATGTCCGTACAACACATGCAGGATGGAGCAATCTTCTCTTCACTTATGAGTGTCGCTTTTCCCTCCCCAGAAGTGATGGACGTGTTCGTGCATGGAGATGGTGAGGGGAGAGACACGCTGCTTGTTGTGTTCAGCCCACAGTTGCATACAGAGGGGGCAGCATCATGGTCTGGGTGGGCCTCTCTGCTAATGGCAATACAGACCTCGTCATCATGGAAGGAACAATGACAAGCAGACGGTACATAACGGATGTCCTGGAACCCCATGTTATTCCATGTGCGGGTGCCATTGAAGACAACTTCATGCTGATGCACGACAATGCCAGGCCACATGTTTCAGCTGTAGTTCATGATTACCTGGATAGTGAGAGTGTTGAGGTGATGGAATGGCCAGCATGCTCACCTGACCTCAACCCGATTGAGCACCTGTGGAGCCATATGAAAAGAAATGTGTACCAGAAGATGGGTCCTAACTCAGACTTTGCAGATCTATGGCGTTAACTTCTGGAGGAGTGGGACAGTATACCTCAGGCACTTGTGAGAAAGCTCGTCTACAGCTTGCGAAAACGCTGCCAACAGTGCATTGACAACCATGGTGGCTACACATCCTATTGAATGGACACTTAAAGGTGCTTTATGTGACACAGTGATGAGTTAATTTCTGCTCTATTGAACTCAGAAAATGCCTTAACTTTAAGTACAGTCTGTGATATCTTTTGATGCAACCAAGCACCATCTGTGATAACTTCTGATGGGACTCTGCACTCAGTTCATATGCATGTTTGAGCGCTCTACAGGTACTCTTGCGAGCTTGTGATTCAGACTTTGTCTGCTTATTGACACTGTTCAATGAAGCGTAACTTCATTTGATCAGAATTTCCTATATAGAGCTACTCTAAAGTGTAAACAGAATAAAAGAAACATTGAATATATTCAAAATATGTGTGTGTGTGTTTCTTTTATATAAGAATTGTTTTTAGTAGAGGGTTATTTATTTTGCCTAGTTTATTTGTTCATTTAAAAATAAGATTTTCTCTTGCACACTGCCAGGGAACACAGTCCTCATTGTAAGAGGCATGGGTGTGGGGATGTTGCATGGGGGTATTTAGGGAATCCCATATTAAAATTATAATATAGGATATCTTAGAATCAGTAATATTCTTCCAATTTGTATATAGTTATATCACTTTAAAACGGGGGGGGGGGGATGTTGTGCTGATCGATTAATCCTGCCCGTAATTTTCCAGAGCCTTGGTTACATGTCTGGGCCTCGTTCCAGTTGTCAGCCAAGTTCCAAGTGTAGATCTTAAGACCAGTGGCAAGTGAAAAACGTGTTTCACCGTTCCCGCGCCTGAGGCCTTGTACCAGTCAAGTGCCCAAATTCTCCTGGAACAAGTACGTGCTTGATCTAAACTCATGCAAATGGCAGTGAAATGGTTGATGTAACCTTCTTATTCTGGGCTGGGAAAAACACATTGCCAGCAAATATGCTCTGCAAATTGCCATTAAAATGGGCTGGTAAGATGTTTGGTCTGACTGCCTGAAATCTTTGAATTTGAACGTTAATATGCAAAGATCCCACAGCTCACAGAATTCCTCCCTCCCCCTCATTTAAGTGAGCGTGAACTCCAGTCGAATTTTTGTTACTGTGGCACTTTGCCTTATGCCAGTGGCCCATATTAAACAACCAGCACAGACCTGCAAGGCCGCGAGTTGCTGGTGGTACACTGGCAATCTATGTGAATTAGCTTAAAAGTCATGTCGTGCCAGCCAGACATGAAGTTATTGACCTCTACTGCACAAACCACCATAACATAAAAATGATGCTATGTGCCCTGAGTGCTTTTATATGCAACACTGATTATGAATTTGTGGGCTTTTCCTGTATGATGTTAAGCCTTGATTCGTGAGCTTGAGAAAACCACCAAAATGAAGTAGGTGTGGTGAATCTGCACGTCATGAGTTCATGCACGTTGAAAATGTGGAACTTTAAGTGTTGGTGCATCCGGCAGCAACGTAACAATCCACCCTTCAGGGTTACTGAGGGGGAAAATGCATATTTCTTTTGCCCGTTTCCACAACAATTGGAGAAAGAGAGAAGATGCGACACTTTGACGCTTTGCCAGGTAGTAAGCCACCATATACTGGCCTTGCTTGCTATCTGCCCACTTTGCTGTGTTGTGTTTGTGACGTCAGGATCCCAGCTGCTCCCAAGGTGTCCGAAACAACTATAATTCACGTTGTGTGTATTTCAAATAACCAACTTTAAAAGGCAAGTAAAGGTACTGTTTTATTACCAGAAGTGTAAAATTTGCTGCGATATTGATGAAACAACACATTTATTTGCTATAAATGCAAATATAACGGATTGCAGTCATCAAAACCTTTAAATCACAATGTTCAGAACATGCGCAGAGATATAACTGTTGAGTAAGTCTTTAATGTACCATTGAACGATTTTACAGTCACATTTCACAGACCATGTTACAAGTACTTCCGTAGTTACCATTAAAGTGCTTAGTTATCTGCAGGTGTTAAGACACAATTTAAACCAAGCAGAATGAGGTAAATCGAAATATGTTAGTGTGGAGTTCTATAATAGCTGTGCTAGAATTATATCTCGCAGCATTATTACAGTGATTGACATCTGGTTTTTATCAGTTCAAAATATAGGCTATGGAACCATATGCATACTTGAGAATGTTATCATAACTTACACTGCAGCCGTTGAGTCCTGTTGACAGTGCACTGCAAACAGTGTCAAAATATGCAATGATTCAGATGAAGTCAGCCCTGCGTTCAAGTGTATGTGCAATATAAACATAACGATAATGTAGATAATAATGTTTATGTTGATGGCATTGCTTCCTTTTATTTTTACAAATCTCCTTTAAATAATGCGACTTACCTTGTACCCATGGCAATAGCATCTCGTCATGGAGTTTCTGTCTATTCCAAAAAACAGTACACCTAACCTCTTCCTGATGCTTGTCCTTTGATACATTCAAGTTGCTGGTGAATCGATAGGTCGAATCTGTATTTTTTTCAGTTTTGACAGGAGTTGCAGGTTTTGTTTCTTTGTTCAACATCCAAAACATTTGTATACGTTCTGGATATCTTATTCTTGAGATGATACAGGCTAGGACCACATACTTGTTGGTGTTATCAACTATATGCAGCATAGGGGCTGTTGGATTCACTGGAATAAACAAAAGTAACAGAAACTAAAGATACTTTGTTGCATACTAAAGTAAGCATTCAATACCACCTGGGTGAAGAATAAAGATTGCTCCAGCTTTTCAACCAACTTTGCTCACGTTGTCGGGAACTTTGGGAAACCTTCATTGGTTGCTTAGCTTGTGCTGTAGAGGTCGAATGATATTTATGGTAGCTTGCCGCGGGTCAATCCTATGGGCAAAGGTTATAAAAGGGATACGGCCATAAGAAAATCTGTGGTCTTTTATCATGTGCTAATTGAGAATTAATATAAGACAAGTGGGCATATTGATAAAAGTATACTCTTTGATCATTTATATTCCCAAGCATAAAAGTTTTCTTGGTCGTAAAGGTCATAAAAAGGTATTACTTGTACGTTATGTTTTGATAATAACTCAAAAATTTGACTGCAGATCTGAACCATTGCACACTACATATACAAACTAGTTAAGCTAGATTTACAAGCAAATCTCTCTGGGTGCAACGAAAGTACATTATCCATTATATGAGCTCAGTGTATTGCTCATCTTGGCAACAGTTGGAGATATTCTGACATGTATTGGGTTCAATGTCGATTTGAATAATTCGATTAAATGAATATGCTACAACATTGGTTAATGGTTCATTGGGAGCATCTACATCAAAATCCATACATTGATGTTGGCATGGCATTCTATAATACTTTTGAAAATATTCGAAATTAAGATTTTGTGTATTTATTTAAGTTGCAGTAATTAAAATGCTGTAACTTAGGCTCATGTTTCATCGGATGCGGCTATATCATAATCCCATAAATTTAAATTAGAATGGCATTTTTATCAATAAGATATCCAAAATTTATATGGTGCCTCATTTTCATAAACTGGAATACCACAACTCTGGTTCATGGTTAGCTGGAAGCGGCTACATCATCGACCCATAGGTTGAAATTGGAATGGCATCGCTATTTATAATACTTTGTAAGTAATTTAAGATTGAAATTTTGTGTATTTGTGTGAATCATAATACTCCAACTTTGTTCCGTGGTTTATTGGATGTGGTTCCCTCAAAAAACGTATAAATCAAAATTTTGAACCACACCTCTTTCTTGGATAGTATTGAATATATTCAAGATGTCATTTTTTCAATATGCCTAGAATAAATCATATAACTTTTGTTTACTGCCCATTAAATTGACAGATGTCAGAAACATGTATGTGTAAGGTGGAATTTTGTGTCCTTCTGATTAAGTTTGGAAGCTCGCGAGCTTTAAAAATTTTAAATGCCACTAGTTTGAATAAATGTGAACTTATGACTCTTCAAGATAGGGACACAAGTTCATCAAAGATCCAATGCTTCCACAAATGTTCACAGATGTTGATCTTGTGGTGTCAGAGAAAAACTCTGGACAGCGGCAAAGAAAAAAGAAGGAAGGCTGGAAAAAAGGAAGCAAATATAGAAAGAAAGAAAGAAAGAAAGAATGAGGAAAGCAGAATGTTTAGGTTTGCACGCAGACATAATTACCGGCAAAATGCATCAATAAATAAAACTGATTATAAAACCTTACTTCGTCATCTTTGTAATCTAGTATGAATCAACAAAACACCATCCAGTTTGAGAGAGGTAACATTGGCAACAGGGATTATGATAATAAGCTAAGATTTACGGATACAAAGTTTGTTTCATATTATGTACATTTGTCGCAGTACTTTTTTTGGGGGGGGGGGGGGGTGAAAGCGTGCAAACAGGGTCTTTTTATTCATTCATGGGAATAAGTCGAGCCATTTTGGAATGAACATTACTGGATTTAGTTGATCTATTTGGGAATTGTGCATAATTAAGATAATTTCTATGGAACTAGGACCTGGCCACCATCGTCCCTAAATAAGACATGCAAAGGCGCCTGCGAAGATGATGGCACAGCATCCTGTGCAGAGTAGTATAAAATAAATTTAGTACAGAACAATGTGAAAAAATATGGAATAAAAATCACGTCAGATTTTTAAGAGAGAAGAGGGGTAAAGGGTATTTTCGTCTAGCATTTAGGTAAATTTTATAAAAATGCCAGCCCCTTGTTCAAGATTGTGCACGGGTTATGAGGATGTGTGTGAGGATTTTGTTTACGTTATTGTACCATTGCTTTTCACATCTTTTTTTGGGAGGAAATGGTGGTATTTAAAGGAACATTTTGGTTATTGTTGTTGTTGTTGTTGTTGTTGTTGTTGTTGTTGTTGTTGTAAGGGGGCAGCATGCATCAATAGCGGTTGTGACCACCACGCTTCTGTAAGCAAGCTTGGGTCAGCCTTGGCATGCAGTTGTCAGCTTGTTGATCTCAGACTGGGGATTTGATTCAATGGTCTATGAGTCTCTGTGCCAGTTGGTTCAGGGTGGCTGCAGGTTCCTCATACTCATCCCTGATTCGAGGGACAAGCACATACCACAAAGCTGGCCATGGCAACAACAGCATATCGTGTTGCTGTAGATGCAGTATGCTGACTCGGGCAGTGTATGGTCATATATCACGTTGAAACAGTTGCCCTGGATATTGTTGCATCCATTCATCAACTGTGGGTAGAATATGATCCACCTATCGCTGGCCTGTTAAAGCCCCATTCCCCCTAATTGTATTTGTGTCTTTTTGCCCAGAACCACTTCCTAGTAGTAAATACCCTATTCCACAGTCCGAACTCTTTATTGTCCATAAGGTAACCTGTCCCTGTTTAATGACAGCTGTTCTTCCTGTCACTGCAATTTTCCCCCATATCATGATGCTGCCTCCTGTGTAGCGGTCATGTTCAACCATACATACTCTTACAAACCTCTCTGAAGGCATTCATCGAAACCTTATTCTTCCATCGTGGAAATCGTAGCAGAATCGGGATTCATCTGATCACAGCCATGCTGTTCCACTGATTTCTGGTCCAGGCAGCATGTTCCTCACACCACCTGTCGTATGTTGTGTGCAGGACTGATAGGGATACAAATGGCAGGGCGGTATGCCATTAGTTTGGCCAACACCAGTTTCTCATTAATGGTAGACTGTGATGCTCTGATGTTGCAGGCCTGGTGCCACTCCTGGTGATACATTTTGGCGAACAGGCACATGTGGCTGTTCACATATTGGATCAAGTAACAGTCATCTGCCCCATCTGACAGTCTGGGTCGTCCAGATCCCGCCTTTCTCTTGCATTCTCTTGTTTCCAGGAAATGGTCTAACCACCTTTTTACCAACAGCCTGCAGCAGTCGTTTATTGTGGCAACCTCCTGCTGGGAAAGGCTGTCCTCCAACATCCCAATGATTCTGCCCCATATCAAATTCAGACAGTTGTAAGTGACTTATGACATTGTGCATTAACATTCATCCCAGGAGTCTCAATGGGGCAAAATTGAATGTCACGATGGGGCAAATAGCCATACCATGGGGGCAAAATCAACATTAAATTCAAGACGAGGGGGCTGTCGTGGTCAGTGGGCGGGTTGCAGGTTTGGCCTTCCATCTCCTACACCTCCATCCCGTTTTAAGGGGAAGGTATTTTATGGTATTATCATATATCTGTATACCTGATTTAGTTAGCATTCTTAGACTTGTGTGTTTACTTTACTTAGTTAGCTTGTTATTATTTTGTAATTATTTTCTCAATAAATTACATTTCTCTTTCCAACCTGATTTTTCTATCGCTTTTTTGTATTCTGATCACGTATATGCTTACGCTTTTCTATGTATTTCTTTGTACTTGTATTTCCTCAGCCTTAGATTTCGATAACATACTATTAATATTATGTACATGGGTATTTTTGATTGTAGTGCCATTTTTTATGCCCGTCCTTGGTTTCGCGGGGCCACTGGGGTAATCCATTGCGACACGGCCTTTGAAGGGACATAGTCTGACAATTCCCGCTGCTCCTAAACATTTCAAGTCTTCCTTTGCTTGAACGCAAAACAAGCATGATAACTACAAAGTATACTGCTAAGACTGTGTTATGTTCACATGTCCGCATCATTTCCCTGGTCACAAACACATTTTGGGCATGCCTCCGGAATTTGCGGCGCCGCCGTAATACCACTCTTGTTTGCCATGGGGTGTTGCTACCTGTAGCCACGTGGCAAAGTATTAAGTATGATTTACGGGCAGCATTCCCCCACTAGGCAGCTGAAAACCGAAAGAATGGTGCATGGGTGTTCAGATGTCCACATGTCTGTATGATTTTGTTGGTGTTTTTCTCAAATTTGTACTTTAGGTAGGAGCCTGAAACTTTGCGAACTTATAGAATGGACATTTATTTTAGTGAAAACCGCAAAAATCTAAAAATCGCCCATGAAAAGGTTTTTGGTGTTTTACCAATCCTTTATCTGTTAAAATGCTAAAATGGATACGCAGGGACCAACAGGACCTGTGACCAGAAGACAAGGAAATACGTAGGTCTCAAATCGGGTCACAGGGAAACAAGAAGCAGACAGAGTAAAAAAAGTTCATTCCACGGAAAAGGGCCCAGAAAGTTAACTAATAAGGAAGATTAGCATAAGAAATAAGAATTCGGGATAAAACAGAATGTCAAGTGTCACCACACAAACAAGAGTTTTTCATTTTGTGGGAAACTCTGCCTAGTTCTGTGCAGTCTACTTTTTTATTGCACTTTGGTTTAAACATATTTGATTCCACAGAAATACAAATATGATCATATATTACAGAAAATAATAAGCCTGGCTTTTTTCAAGGAGAATATAATTGGAGAGGACGGCTAGGTCCTATTTTAACCACTCTTATGGAGAACAGGCGAGAGACAGGACAGACAAAACGTGACAAAGCTCATTTCTGTGCCTCATGTAACAATTGCAACTTTGAATCATTTATGGATCACTAATGACACTACACCATGGACTGATGAGGCAATGGTTAAGAATGGTTATTAAAGGATAACGCTGACATGAGTATAAACAACAAACCCTAGTGATGTGCATATACATGTAATTGACTGCTATTGACAGATCTTGGTCTGTTGTATGTCTGGTATATCGCATATATGTGCAAGTCTGCTATTGTTTCAATTTTACTGACAGTTCCACAAAATGTTCAGAGATTTTGACTTTAGTGCCGTCTGGGTGCTAAGCTCTGGACAAATGTGAGTAATGATAAGACTCGGATAAAGTCGGAATGGCACATATATGCATAATAGTTCTGAAGACAGATATTAAAAAACACAAACAAACAAACAAACAAACAAACCCAAAACATTAAGAAAAAAAACCCCAAAATAAACAAAAAACAACAACGTTTTAAAAGTCTACCTAATAGGTACAAATACAAAGTTATATGCTTCAACCTTTGTTCGTGGTTCACTAGATTTGCCTGCTGGACAACCTATGAATTGAACTTGAGAAGATACTGGTCAAAACTATGATAGGTAGACAATGGCATCTCTACCTATCATAGTTTTGAAGATATTCAACATTTAAACTGTTCAAGTGGCCCTAATTAGCATGAATTAAAATTTTGTAATTTTTGTTTGTGGTTCATTGGATGCGTCTACAGCACAGACTTGTAAAGCTGGAATGGCACCTCGAACCATAATAGTTCTGAAGAAATTCAACATCTAAACTTTTCTAGAGCCCTTAATATACATGAACTGAAGTTCGACAACTTTTTTGTGGTTCCTTGGATGTGCCTACAGCAGAAGCGTGTTAACTGAAGTTGGAATGGCACCTCTACCCACAATACTTGTGCAGCTATTCATTACTTTATGTGTTCTGGGGACCCTAATTATCAGAAATTAAAATTCTATTGTTTGTGGTTCATTGGATGCTCCTACATCAAAAACCTGTAATTTCAAGTCGTAAAAGCACCTCTACCTGATATTTTTGAAGATATTCGAGATTTATATTTTTAAATGGTCCTAAGTTTCAAAATGTTAGCCCTCTGAATATAAAGGCAAGTGTGGAGGTATAATGATGACAAGCTCAGAGTTTCTAGGTATGATAGTGTCCAAATGAAGTGTCGGACAAATTGTTTGCTAAGACGAAAGAAAGAAAGAAAGAAAGAAAGAAAGAAAGAAAGAAAGAAAGAAAGAAAGAAAGAAAGAAAGAAAGAAAGAAAGAAAGAAAGAAAGAAAGAAAGAAAGAAAGAAAGAAAGAAAGAAAGAAAGAAAGAAAGAAAGAAAGAAAGAAAGAAAGAAAGAAAGAAAGAAAGAAAGAAAGAAAGAAAGAAAGAAAGAAAGAAAGAAAGAAAGAAAGAAAGAAAGAAAGAAAGAAAGAAAAGAAAGAAAGAAAGAAAGAAAGAAAGAAAGAAAGAAAGAAAGAAAGAAAGAAAGAAAGAAAGAAAGAAAAGAAAGAAAGAAAGAAAGAAAGAAAGAAAGAAAGAAAAAACAAACAGAATATCCGACAATTGAAGTTCGATAACCTGGATTAGATTCAACAGTTGCCAAATGTACTCAAGGTTGACAACTCGAGTTGGAAAGCCACATTGACTCGGAGGTTAAAATATTGGTGACCAGTAAGTATGAATGCATTTTCAATTATCAGGTTGTCAGTTTAAATTTCATTTGTAATGAATGATGCAACCTTTCCCGTAAATGATGCTACAACCATTAATTTTAATGTCCTGATCGATTTTTCTTCAGATCTACGAAAGTTTGTAAGTAAGTCCCAAGAAGTGTAATCAGGTGTGTTTTTACATTTAGCATTTCTTTGTACTGTTGAAAACTAAAGGAGAAAAAAAGGAGCCGAAGGGTTAAAAAAAAATCCAAAGATCACAAGAAGCCCTGCGATTAAAAAATCCGTATTACCCACACTAACTGTGAAAAATATGTTTCCTTATGTTTTATGCATTGACCTGTTTCATGTAGACTGCAAAACATAAAGAGCCCAATTTGTATGCAAAGAACAACATATCAAAAAAACAGCTTATCACAAAGTGAAATCGAATACGTTGACCTGTTTTGGCACAATATGTAGTTTGTAGCGTAAATAACATTAAAATTTTATATGTCTTATTTTATATATCCTTATATATATATATGTGCAAGGCAGATTTTAGCTTTTATTTTACATGTCTTACATTTATGAGCAAGTGTGTATGTATTTATGTATGTATATATATTTATATATATATATATATATATATATATATATATATATATATATATATATATATATATATATATATATATATATATATATATATATATATATATATATGTGTGTGTGTGTGTGTATTTTAGCTTTACATGTTATTGCATTACTACTGATGTTTTTGTATTCCTTAATTTTCATGTAAGTTGTCTTGGTTGAGTATCAAGTTGAGATAATGGGCCTGAAACAATTATGCGTCCTAAAATAATATCTGTTAAACGTGAGTCGTTATATATCCAATGAGAATCAAATTCTTCAATGTATTTTCATTTATGGTGTCGAACTAGGCAGTGACAGGAACACGGATGGAGAGAATGAAACTTGCTTGACAGATTTCTGGTATTGATGATGGAAGTGTTGGAGGACACACACACACACACACACACACGCACGCACGCACGCACGCACACACACACACACACACACACTTTATTATAGGGATCAGACCGAAATACAAGGATGATTTGCAGGTATGGTTTCTGGGACACCACAAATTAACTCAATGACGTAATTAATTTATGGCGATTAAAAAAAATTTATCTCGCGGGAAAAGGACGAGAAACACGGGACGATTCCGGGACGTACGGAAAAATACTGAGGGTAACAGGGACGACAGAGACAGAGTGTCATTGTATAATATAGCTGATCTTGGATGGTCCTTTAATAAATTAGCGTACAAACTGCATCTATAAATATATACAAATGATTATTGTGATATCTAATGGCAATCTTTAATACTTGCTGGAAAATAGTTGCTTTATACAATCAGCATTTATAAAGTCGTACAGATATATATATATGGAGTGTGACGTTTGTGTGTGTGTCACGTTTGAGTCACTGCTTTAGCACACACACAAAAGAGAAAGCGCTTTGAATTAAGGTAATTCAAAGCGCTTTCTCGTAGGCTAGATTTAAGTTTAATACTGGATACCTGGTGCTAAAAGCGAGCGTGCACTGTTGTCAATGTATTCACGAACAGGTGAGAAAATCTTCAGGTTGTCGGAAAGTGAACATCTTACAGAGTAAGTAAGTAAGTAAGTAACTAAGTAAGTAAGTGAAGCTTTATTTTACGTCGGTTGTAATACAATAGAACATTAGCCTATGGGAGGCTATTTGCCGACAATAAATAGCAATGAAAGCAGTATAAGAAAAGTACGTGTACATGAAATTAGTAATACAGTAATATCAGTCAGATAAATAGGAAAAAAAAAAGAAAAAACCATTTTCCAGTCATTGTAAACCATAAAAAGCCGTACACATAGTAAAGTGATTTAGCACTTTCAGAGAAGCAACATCCACATTTTGTTCCACAGCAAGTATCCAGTAGGGACTTAAATTGTGATACAGTGATGGAATGTTTAAGATCTAATGGGAGGTCATTCCAGATTTTAGCACCAATATTTCTGACGGATTTTTTGCCATAATGTTCAGTTTTTTGAAATTCAATTACAAAATTGAGATTATTTCCTCTTGTTCCATGATGTGAGCTCTGCAAAGTGAACGGGGAAAATTTTTTAGTAATCCTGAAAACTTCATGTGCAATTTGTTTTACTCTGATCACATGTAAGGTCTGACAATATGCTTTTTGAGAAGATCATAACTGGATTTGTTATCATGATACACCAAACGTAAAGCTCTCTCTTGGATCTTTTCAAGTTTTTTTATCATCATGTGCACTACACAGATGCCAAACAGGTGCACAGTAATCGACATTTGACATGATGAAAGATTGGAAAATTGTGATCTTGGATTTCATGTCTAATAATTTAGAGAGTCTTCTTAGAACATTTAAGTGTCGTCCAGCTTTCTGACAAAGATTGTTCAGGTGTTCCTTGAAATTTAGCTTATTGTCAATGTGAACACCCAGTAATTTGACACATTTTTTCGAAGTAATATTTATTTCATTTACTGTCAAACTTTCTGCATTGCACTCTTGTTTGCCAGGGGCAAGAAAAATTGAGCCATCCAGAACTGTATAAAGAGTGAAAAGGGCGCATCGAGAACTCTCATTGTGCAGTTTAGAACGTGGAACAGTATATGGGACGGGAGGGGGGGATGCAAACTGTCGTGCCACGTACTTTCGGCAGCTAAGTCACATGAGCAGTTTACTGTATCTTTTACACATCAATTGTACAAGTCGCTGCATTTTGTAGGTATCACAACAGGCTGAACAAATGGAGATACTGATCTTTTTTAGTACATTGGAATAAAAACGTTTTGACTTATAGCCTGTGTGGGCCATTTATATGCTCGAACCTACAATTTAAGTGCCACTGCGGAAAGTTGTCTGCATTATTGTCGAATTTGTGCTGATTAAATGATGATCATGGAAAAGGAAACAACTGCAGTTGAAAGGATGTTAACTAAGGCTGGTGACCTATATCAATATGTGCCCGTACCATTATATGTTGTGTGTATATTTGACCCAAGTGGATATTAAATTTCCTCCCTTATTTTAGCACGATAAAAAGTAGAAAACAAAAACTAGTTTGAGTTAAGCTGAGCGTTGATTAAAATGGGTCCCCCGCCATTAATTTTGTTTTAAGCAAAGCAAGCCTGAAAACAGTTAATTTTGGTTGCTACATTGGATAAAATGAAAACTGGGGTGAATTTGGTCATGATATTGAAGTGTTGATAATTGTTTCAATATAATTGTACAAATCACAGGTTAATAACAGAACGAGATCCTATTAGAAAGGTCAAGAGAAGTGAGAAGTCGTGTGCTAAGTATGGGGAGTAAAATTAGGAGAGAACGTTGCCAGGGCCAAGTTATTAACAATTAGGATTTCATTCCAACTGCCAAAACATTTTGCTCAACGGCCATCAGACCGTTGACTTTCACTTGTTTATGTTGGAAGTAATATGCGTAAGAAAAGAGCAACTTCGAGTCAAACTCTTCATGAAACTCTATATTAATATTCGCTAGTAATATTTTTCAAATCAGAGAATTTTTCTTTTTGCCTTCTTAGCTCTGCTGTCAATCCATTTGTCTTTCTGCCTGCAAACGTTTTGCTTTTGAGCGCGATACAATCTTCAGTTTTCAAGACAGCCCCATCTAACTTTCAAGACTGATCAACTGTATCAAAATCTACGTCGAGCCCCATGTTGGTGGCCCCACCTACAGTATTATGCAATCTATGGATCAAAATGTGAAATGTTGTGACCTCCGGAGAATCCTTGGTATGTGATAGATCATACGGAATTTTGCGGGATTGTGGAGGAGGTCAAAATCTAAGTTGCATATTTTACTAGTGGGGCCACCTGTAATTTGACTATAATTAGAAGCAAAAATGTGTTTAAAGATATAAAATTCCATATCTCGAAATGAAATTGAATTGGACCTGTTAAATGTAAAGGCTAGATAGACCATGCCCAACGATAGTACCTTATGTAACATAAGTGACATTGACTTATTTTTGTCAGGTCACCAGGCCTGTAAAGTTGAAAGTGGTGACCTACATTTTGGGTCACCGTGACCCAATGACTATAGACTTTGGCGCTTGTCAAATCTTAAAGCCTTTATTCAGTAGCTCGAAAAGTGATTACCCACTTTGAATAAACATACTATGTATGGAAAGCGGGATGCGGGGCGCACATTTCTAATAGCACATTTTTTAAATTCCAGCTCAAGGTCAAATGATCAGTTAAAAGATAGGGATCACCTTGTGCATGTGATGCACCCCATAGTTTTTTGGTTTGGCCCATATACTTTTTAGGACTTATGATGTGCAAGGAACTCTATATTGACGTCTATGTCAGTGAAAATCTCGAGACCCGCCCAGCGTCCTTTATATGGATCATCATGAAACTAAATGAGATAGTGGAAGGGAGAATGATCTCGGTCGCCTGTGATACTCGTGGCGCCATCTATAATTCCACAGAAATTATGAGTTGAATGTCTTGAAAGTTACAACACTCCATATCTAAAAAAAAAAAAAAAGATAATAATTGAATTAGAAATGTCATATTTAGAGGCTATATCTCATGTGCAATGCATATATTTCATGTGAGGTCAGTGACTTTGACATATTTTTATTACGTCACTAGACCTGTTAAGTTGGTAGAAACGATTTTGTAATGCCAGTGTGTAGCTTGGAAATCAATGGCAAAGGGAATTGAGCCTTCAGATCAAAATCGCACTTGAGAACATTGTATATAGAATTGTACTTGGTGACCTATTTTTGGGGTCACTTTGACTAAATGTTTGTGTGATCTTGACCTTTTTAAAGTTTATTCGGCACTTCAAAGGAACTTCCATTCAATGTCTTGACGAAAAATAAGGCGAATCATGCCAAATGTACCACAAATGTGTATTATGAGAAAGTTCGATAATACATTATATGGATGACATTCATTAATTTTTCACGATCGTGGAGGGCATATATTTCTGGAAATTACTTTTTTTCATGATGGTGGTCAGCAGAGCATTAGGCCCATGGGCCTCTTGTTTTCTTTTTAAGTTTAGAACAAAAAAGAAAGTTCAAGGAAACAAATCGATGTAAATGTTATAAATCCAGTGTGGTGCAGTATTGACATTGTATGGCATCTTAGGTAGTGCCGCCATACAATAATAGATTCTTTTGACAAAAGCT
Source organism: Hermodice carunculata (assembly GCA_964020975.1). Lineage (NCBI taxonomy): Eukaryota > Metazoa > Annelida > Polychaeta > Eunicida > Amphinomidae > Hermodice > Hermodice carunculata. The sequence goes on from OZ026616.1 coordinate 68,583,422, forward strand.
TTGCTCCCTCTCCCCAAATAAATACACATAAAATGATATAACTGTGGCCGTCCAACATTTAACGAGTCTGTTGGTTTAGGCCAAGACTATCCTGGAAGGGTCATTACTGAATATAAGGATTCAAATATGATGAAAAGTCGAAAATTGTCGTGTTTAAGTCATAGCCCCGAAGATTGATTAGAAGTAAGACAAGCGTTATTTGAAAAATGCCGTGAAGATTACAAAACTTAGAGGAAATAAATGAATAGGGTAGCTTGGTGGGTATGGTCTGGAGGACAAGGGAAACTGGGTGGCAATAAATATTGGCGATCCATATTACTCTTGCAAACGCCTTGTTGCAAACACACACACACACACACAGACGCACGCACGCACACACACACACACACACACACACACACACACACACACACAAAATCAATATGCAATATGGGATATATTTGTTTCACCATCCAGCAATAAGTACGTAGTTCCCTCGTTACCGCCAGGAAAATAAGTATTTTTACCGTTCTCGAACTACGGAATACCCAGTACCAGTGCATGTTTGCTATTAATCCTTCGTTTTTTAATTGTTTCACTGTGCACGGTGGGATATGGGATTTATTCTACTGCTTCTATGAATGCATAAGTGAATTTCCCACGGCCGGGCATGGACTAATGGATTCATCCATGTAAGACCTTCGGTCACCTGTTTATTAATCCAATATTACACTTGTGTCATTGAATAACCGTTTGATTATGGTACCAGGATAGTACTTTCCCAGAAGCAAGAAAGGTAGAGGTTCTTTGGCAGGCAATCAATAACCCATACTCAGCACTACTTGTGCGCAGAAACAATCTTCCATTTTGATTCGCCTCAGCTTACCTGTGACTTTCACAGTGTGGTGACCCTTTATTTCTTTCCGTGTGCGACACTCGTATACTCCTTCATTCTGGATCTGGACTTTTGTAATCTTGAGAGCAAAATTATTCATGATCGTAAAAGCTGTATTTTCGTTCCTTTCTACGCCACGGTTTTTCTGCATGCAGTACATTTTTGAGATTAGTTTGTGTTTGTTCAGAGTTTCTAATGTTTTCATAGACCACGCGATGAAATCATCCTCAGGACAACTCGGTGGTTCAGTATTTTGTTCATTTAAACAAGGGATATCTTCATTGGAGTTTTCCAGCAGGTAACGTATTTCCATCTTTCCAACGACCTGGTGAAGTATCACTGGAATTATAATAAAAATATGCCATTAATTACTATGAATGTATTCATGGATATATGTTTGTCTGTACTAAAGATGCTTGTATGTTCGTCTGCACGTAGGGTTTGCATGCCTTACTTTCATGCGGGTATTCTCCGGACCATTCTTATCACATATCACTTGCATAAAAAAGTCGTCAAAGTCCCAGACTAAGACTAGCGGGCTGTGGCAGTCCTGTGCTTAGCTGACCTAACATGCAAAGACTGTTGATTTCCTCATTGACCTGCACAGTAATCAATAGGAATGCATGAATAAACCAGCAGGTATCTGAACTGAAGAAAAAACAAATGAAATATCAGGGAATCCAGAGTGTCACCACAAAGTGAACAAGTTTGCTTACACTCTCACAAGCTAAATTTTCATGAAATGTCAAACAAATCTTTGTAAGTTTCTGGCGAAAAATTCGAAAATAGCAAAAAACACATAAAATGCCTGAAAATTGCAAAACATCGCTGCACTACCTGTTGAACACATTTAGGTTTCAGGCCCCCAAAAGTATCCTACGCAACTTTCAAACAATGTAAACGTGGTTTTGGAGGAGACCCCCCCCCTAAAAAATAAAATTCCAAAATCGCCGAGGCGTGATTATTTGAACAAAACTGGTAGAGACCCCCCCCCCCCCCCGGTACTTCGGACAGGTTTGTAGTGAAAATGGTTGACGGTTTTGGAGGAGTCAAAAATATGACTGACCATTGCAATCCAGTCATTTGGTGAACATTTTAATTTGACCATTCCAAAAGCTACATTTCCACAAAGGTTCAGAAGAATCGAAGTGACAGTTTCGGAGAAGTCGAAAATAAGCCACACACACACTGGGGTGATTCACGAATTTTCGAAACTATAAATGCAATATGCACAAATACGTTAATATTATGGTATTAGTCGTCCAGAAAAGGTGGAGAGCATGTTAAAAAGTGATAGAAAATTAAATTTGAACACCAAAAGACGTGCATTAGCGGGCTGTCATGTGGCAGCCATCGTATTTTCAGCCAATCACAATGCGAACCAGTCATTTCTCCGAAACATTACCAAGCGGGACTCAATAGGGGTTTGGAATTTGGACCTGGCAAGCAAGGACGTTTTTGTGATAATTGAAACGTAAAAATGTGTTTCAAACCATTGAATGTCAACTTTTACAAATCTTAAATTTGAGGTTGTAAGAATTTTGACCTTCCTATGCATGACTCGTTGGTGCTGACATTCAAAGCACATATGTAAACAAAGCCCATCAGGAGCTCTCGCCTCGCATTGGAGCACCCAGATGGCTGGTATATCTCCCTACACACTCGAACAAGAAACGGCGACTGAATATTACTGGCGACACAACGCGTCCTCGGCTCTGGCTACACAGCCAGCATGTCCCACTAAAAGGGGGACACGTGCACTGGGCATTTCCAAGCTTTCCTTTCCCAATGAAACACCCTGCCATTGGGAGTACAACATCCCTTATGAATTGCCTTGCCCAAAAGTACATCCTCGCCAAGCTTGAAATGGATCTAGTTTACGGTTTTGGAAAAGAGCCGGAAATATAAAATTACATTACAGTCCACATTGACGCACATAGAAGTCAACAGGAATGCATGCATTCACCGACAGGTACCTGAATTAATAAAAAATAATAAATGTCAGGGATCCAGAGTATCCTTGTTGAAGGGAATCTTGTCAACGGCTTTTGAAAGTTGTAAATGCAAATGGTTGATGGACGGACGGTCGGAAAGTGGACCGTAAGATAAGGTCGCTTGACCTACAAGGCTTATAACGCATGAAAGACGTCCGTTTTCTTCTCTGTCTCTATGTGTCTGTCTGTATGTGTATGTATGTATGTATGCATGTATGTATGTTGTATGTATGTATGTATGTATGTATGTATGTATGTATGTATATGTATTTTACGGTAAGAACTTTATACCTCTAAAAATACTTACCTGTCACGAGGAAAACGTGATTCAATAGTGCATTTAGAGACATCTTTCAGGACATGAAGCCAGCAATGCTGCATGGAAATATCAAATCGACCTACAGAAGAGCCTATAATGCTTACAATTTATGTATGAAAATATATTGGGAAGCTTTATATCGCAGAATATAAGTCTTGATCGTTTGAGGAAATTACCAATCTAATTACAGTGAGAACATGTACTATATTTAGATTCATAGTAAGCTAATTCACGGCTTTTATAGATAGATGTCGTTTGCAAAGCGTTTAATTGAAAATAAGCAGACACAACATTCGACCTACTTGTTTTAGACGATTTCTAATAGATGTCAAATTTTTAACTTATCGTGTCCCTTTTTATGGCAAAAATGTAGGCTATTTGCTATACAGAGCTTCATGTCATATGCCATTTTGTTGACTGACATTGGGTGTCTTATTCCCCTACAATCTTAGACACACAAAGCAAAATTTTATGCAAGCAGCTTTAATTTTAGCCTATTTGTGGCATTTACGAATTTCGAATTTTTCACCCATTCATGGATGGTTGGTGGTAAAAAAATACAGCAAGAGTTATATATATTTGGAAGTCTGGCTTGAGATATTACAAGGTATCGCAGCAAATGTTCAGAAATTCTCAATTCTTTTCACCGAAACTGCTTAACCAATTCCTTCGAAATTGCATAGAGACAATTCTACAGAGTTTGAGAGCTTAATTTGTCAACTGGTGGTGTTATTGTTTATATGTTGGTGCTGAGTTCTATGCTTTGCCCTATTTTTGACTGGTTCAGAACCATCACTCCAATTATGCCGAAGTGTAATGGGAATTGACCTTGTTGAAAGGACGGGTGTTAACAAGTTGCTCTGTAGGTAATGGTGATGCACTGGATTCCTGTTTTTAACTTATCTATCAATTCAGGGACTTTAGGGCAAATATGATAATTTATAATAATAAAATAACAATAATTTCAAGTCGAGTGCAATTAAAGCAAAGAACATTACCGCCAAAGCAGCTATTATTCGATTATGATATAAACTGAAGGGATGAAAGATGATGGATATACGCGGTAAACAGATGAATATATACAGCCAGTCCATTTACAGATCCATAGCTTTCAAAATTAGGAGTTCAGGAAATTAAGTCAGATCGAAATTTTGGTTTTAGCAGGATACATATAGAGCATTTACAGAAGGAGCCAAGGCATTTGTTAATCAGATTTTAAAATTAATTTAGAGTGGTAACTTCCTTAAGAGCAGGAGGTAGAGAATACCATATCTTGGCCCCTTGGTACCTCATAGAATTATAACCGTTGGTGACGTAACCATATTTGGGCAGAGAGAGCCTGTGTTCATCCCGAAGTTCATATGTAAATTCCTTTTTGTCAAACGTATCGTCCAGAATAGCCGGACATAGTTTAGATATAATTTTGTGTACTTCAGTGGATAGTTTTCTTAGTCTACCTAAGTAAAGACAGGGTTCCTGAGAGTGCGCCAGAAATTCGGCATAGGTACTAGAAAAATCATTATACACAAATCGGAGAGTTGTTCCTGTATCTTTTCTTTTTTCCAAGTATTTGTTTGCCCACATAGATGACATGCTATGGACAGCAATTAAATTTGCCAGTATAAAGGTATTGAAGATTGCGAGCTTTTCTTTGATATTTAGAATATTCGAGAACCTTCTAAGAACAGAAATTTGCCTTGCAGCTTGCTTATAGATATGTGTCACATGACTCTGGAATTTCAGATTTTCGTCTACATAGACACCAAGTAGCTGGACAAATCTTTCTGTATTTATGGTAAAACCATCAATTTGAAATTTGAAGTCATATTCATCGGGATAATTTTTTGTACCTAACAACATAGCTTGAAACTTATTTGGACTCGTTTGCATACCATTTTGTCTAAACCATTCAATGCCCATGTTGGCGGAACATTCAAGGGTTACTTTACATATAAATTGTGAGAATGAAAAGACAGTGTATTATCATCAGCATAATTATAAATGTCGCTTTTGTTTTCTATATAGCTAAAGAAATCGTTCATAAAAATATTGAATAGAAGGGGCCCTAGTAGACTGTCTTTAGCGACCCCTCGTATAATTTCTGTCCACTCACTAGTGGTGCTGCCATACTTTACTCTTTGTTTCGTTTTGTCTAGATAACAAGTAAAATACATGCCACTTCAGACATACCATATGCTTAAAGCTTTTGAACAAGAAGCTTAAGTCCCCATGGAGATGTCCCCAAATGCTTATATTCCTATTGACTACAATATGAATTAGTAGGGATTGGAATGCCAACTCAGATTTTCGACTTTTCAAAATCGTCTCGGACACGCACTTCAAGCTTGACAGGGACACACCTTGGTTGGGTCTCTACAGAGTTGGCATGCTGCGGTGATGTCTTGCCTTCACCTTTTCAATTTATTGGGGCATTGAAATCTTGAAAAGTCTTTTTTTTTCTTTTTTAAGTTCTCAGGCATCATGTTGAACAATACAGGCCTTCTATTTTCTCATCCTTTTGAATACAATGACACAACGTAAGGAATACTTACTCAGCTGATGTGAGTAATATTTTTGTAACGAATTTTACGCCTATTGTGCTGTTTTTTCTAGTGAAAATGGAACATGGAAGAACTTAACCATGTTTCATAATAAATATAATATTAGCATCAAATTTAGTTATCCTGTGTTCACGTGGAAACTTTTTTTGGTGTTTAAATTCAAGTTTTGACATGTTACGCAATTCTAATGTCAATATAGTAGTCTGACTGAAAATTCTTAATTGTCCTGTCATTGTTTGGATGATGTCTGTGAACTATGGTCAAGTAATTACCTTTTATAACTGTACATTAACATTTAGGGCTAAATTTGTTTTAGGCCTACTTTAAATGAATGTGAGTGTTTTCCAAAGTGGGAGGATTGGGATCCCGTAAAACTGGTTTAACCCACTGCCAATACGTTGGTAACCTGTTCCAAGTCAGGTAGAAGATACTCTCATTCGTTTAAATATCATTACTGTTGGTCATGGATTCTTCTGACGACGAACACTAGCATGTCTTACTATTTCGTAAATGATCCTGGATCTGACAAGGTTAAACTGGTATTCGGTTTTGTCTCATCACTATCATTGAAAACTGTTATCCACTTCTCTTTTCATGGAACCCTTATATATTTGGTAACAATTTGAACATTCAGGCATTTTCTGCACATATTACAGTGCAGTAAGTGTTCCAAGTGTAGTGAAACTGATGTTGCTTTTTATAATTGTCTGATGAATATAGTTTGTTATTGTGAAAGTCATGTCAGGTTGGCTCAAAGTGTTTAATGTACTCTTTCTCTGTCTCTCTCTTGTATAAATAATTAGCATCTAAATCAACTGACTGACAAGTTGAACTACGTCTGATTATAAATGAAAAAATTTAAAACTGTTACAGGAAAACAGTTATACTTACAGTTACCTTTAGGAATTTCAAATGATCTCTCTCTCTCTCTCTCTCTCTCTCTCTCTCTCTCTCTCTCTCCATAAAACCGACTTCTTTCTCTGATAAAGGTAGTAGAATTTGACAATAATTAGGACTGTTTTACAATTTGACCTTTTGAACTTTATAGAACCACGACTTAGGTATACATTAAGCTTGGCTGACTTACAGATGACTTACAATGGCATACTACATTTTTGGAATTCTAAATTATTACCCTAATAATTGACTTATTAGATGATTTGTGGGATTATATGCTTTCTTGAACATTTAAATGTCCTTTCAAAAATACGTCTGGAAACCAATTTGAAATGTGACTGCTATCCTTACAAATTTTGACTATTGTAATGCATTTTTGACTACGTTTTAATGATTTGAGGCCTAATGGCACTTGCTTCTGGCTGATGTATAACATTTGAACCAATGCACTTACTATATTTGGAAAATCAAACACTTTTCTTTTTGAAATACTCTTAGTTTATCTCCTTTAAAACAACATCATGTCTTTAACTACATGCCTAAAACACATCGAATTATATAATCATGTTGTTTAGATTCTTATTGATGGTCATTTTAGGCCTAGAGGGCTTTTCTGATGGATTGATGTTGGTGTTGGTGTCGCTTTGTGGACTTATATGGATGATGATCATTGTTGAGATGGTGGTTGCAAGTAGTACCTTTTTAAATACTGAATTTTATTGACATTTTCAACAAGTTAATAACCTCCACTTACAAATTCTCTGATGTGCTGCAAATTTTGGTCCTTTTTCATAAGTTGTATGGTCCTGTATATGCATGAATGATGCAACTGTTCCAGCCAATTTACTGTAATAGGCCTATAATTTCAAACAAAGCTTTTAGTCTGGGAGCATATATCATGATTTTAAGTCCCGTGGGATTTTGATGAAGATTTTATGCCACCTATTCAGAAATGTTATTTATATCTTAAAGAACATAAAAAACCATGTTGGCATTTTGCCAACCTGTTGGATTCAAAATGGCCGCCATTTTCCAAAATGGCCGCCAAACTTCAAATATAATGATATGTTATGTTACATAATGTGTCCGAAATGTTCGATTTGATAGATCTAAGAATTAAAGTTTAACCTTTTGTCATCCAGGAACATTATTCATGTCTTTTACCTTAAACCTGAATATTATTAGACACCAAAATATGAAATATCTGAAAAAAATTATCTATATTTTCCATGTTTCTTATAAATGTTTAGCGTTAAAATAGTTGATTTAAATATGGCCTTTATTTTGTTTGTTATTGGTATCAATGAGGGTATGTATAGCACTGTAGTTATCACAATTCAAGATAGCCACAATTTCCTCAAAATGGCTGCCCCACCGCCACTCCCCACCCCCACCCCCACAAGCCACTATGTCATTTTACATAAATAACTAATATTCTCCAACTAACATTATCTAAGAGTTACATATCATACTCCAACCATGTAACAACATTGTGTCATGAACCATGTAACAACATAGTGTCATGATTTTCAATCTTGAAACTTCAAACCAGTTGTTACCAACCAAATTTCAAGATGGCTGATATGCTAAAAACTGCATGCATATAATATATGCATCAAAACTTGTTGATATTTAACTATATCTCTCATTACCCTTTTAGTCTAGATCAATAATTTTTCCTCATCTGATGCAAGATCATCAGTTCAAATCATTGTTCCCTATTATAACTTACACGTTGTTTGAATGTATTTGCAGGTCTGTATGGTTGTATTGGTGTGCTGACAGAATGATTCCCTGTATAGTTGCTAAAGTAGTGGTCCGGGACTAATGCATGGTGCTGGCATGCTGATGGGTGGATCTGCATGAGCTTACTGCTTGGAGAAATAGTGTCTCCAGCGCTTTTAGATTACTTGCTGAGTCTTCATTTATATTGAAAGACTGAACACATTCTTTCCATAATCCAAGCACATTTATTTGCAAAGACTTGTTTGCACAATGACTGTAGCAAGGCCTCTAGATATTCTGATTAACCCCGTTAATTCTGGGGTTTAGTCCTCTAATTGCCTTAAAAGTGACCAATCATCTAGAAAATCATCTCCTTTAATGTCTTCAATTCACTTTTGTCCACAGAAAACATTTTGAATAACAATTAAAGAAGAAGCTAAACAGAGATAACCTGCCCCATGAATTTACAGCTCTTCAAAGCATGGAATAGGTGTTTAGTGCCCACCTCATAATAAGAAAATAGCATTCAGATAAGGATTACCCTCGGCGCCCACAACGTTTTTTTCCCCGAGTTCTGCCTTTTTTTTTTTTTTTAGATTTTGCAGGTGTCATAATACCGTGTAACTGCACCAAAAATTTCATGAAGCTGTGACGAATCCTTGAGATATTATGGTAACATTGCTCCCCCCCCTCTCTCTCTCTCTCTCTCTCTCCTCTCTCTCTCTCTCTCTCTCTCTCTCTCTCTCTCTCGCTCTCTCTCAGTATGTTAAAAGACCAATACTCTGAAACCTATACTATTCCAAATTGCTTTGTTTGTAATAAGGACTCATAAAGTATATTTGCATGTAATTATGTTATCTTTGTCTCAGTCAGTTCAACTGTCCGAACACACATGTGGTGCCTGTGTTCTGAAGCAAGGTGTTAACTTACCAAGTAAATTTATTTAGGTGGCCCATGCGAGAACGGAAGTTTTCATCCTTAGCTGGGTCATCCTGACTATCTGTTCTCTTTGGTAATAATGTACTATTTCTCCTATTGTTTGTTTTGCATTTGTTTATATATATTTCTGTCATTATTACCTAACAATTGAAATGTATTGAATTTATTGTTGAATAAAAGAATCTGAATCTGAATCATGATGAGAGAGAGTCAAATAAATACTTCAAAACTTTTTTTACAAGTTTCAAAATAATGAGAGGAAGCGGGTTTTCAATAAGAACATAGTCCTTTATAATGTGCATCTCTAATGAAATTTGGTAATAATGTACTATTTCTCCTATTGTTTGTTTTGCATTTGTTTATATATATATATTTCTGTCATTATTACCTAACAATTGAAATGTATTGGAATTTATTGTTGAATAAAAGAATCTGAATCTGAATCATGATGAGAGAGCGTCAAATAAATACTTCAAAAGTTTTATAACAAGTTTTAAAAAAATGAGAGGAAGCGGGTTTTCAAAAAGAACATAGTCCTTTATAATGTGCATCTCTAATGAAATTTGCTTCTTTTTTATAATCTTTTTATTGACAGCAGAAAATTATAATGTTCATAAGTACACTGGTTTTGTACATTATCTCAATCTGCCTTGATTCATTTCACGCTCTCGGTCAATGATTAATAATTCAACCATAGAAGAAAACATACATTAATTATTTTCTCTCCAAACCTATCACCATCATTTTTTTTCAGTGAATATTCAATTTATCATTATTTTTAGCAATCTCTGATGAAAATTGATGTAGCTGCGATAGATCCTTGTTGAGATATTATGGTAACATTGTGTCCTTGTGCGCCACTCAGACAGCCTTGAAATAAATACTCAAAAGTTTCATACAAAGTTTATCAATACCAAGATGATGATAGTTTTTTGTAGGAACCTGGTCCATCAAAAGATGCATCTCTGACAAAAATTTGGTAAAGATGCGATTGTTTGAGATATCGCGGTAGCATCGTCAGGGTTGACGCCACTCAGACAGCCTTCAAATAAATACTTTAAAAGTTTCATAAATGGTTAAGAAATAATCAGAGGAAGCCTGTTTTCGATAGGAACCTGGTCCATTCTAAGGTTCTTCAGTGACAAATGTTTAGTAAAGCTATGGTGAAAATTTTTGGAGATAATATGGTAACATCGTCCCCTTGTGCGCCACTCAGACGGCCTTGAAATAAATTCTTAAAAAGTTTGATTAAAAGTTTAAAAATTAGAAGAGGATGCTAGTTTTTAATAGCAAACTGGTCCATTACAAGTTGCATCTCCAATAAAAATTTGGGAAAACTATGGGGAATATTTTTTGAAATATCAAGGTAACATTGACAAGACGGATGAACCGATGGACTGACGATGTAGGGGATGACAATACCCTCCAGCACTTTATTTGCCGAATGTAAAAACATACCAACTCTATTAGCCTATTCTCAGCCAGATTGGGTTAAACACCCAGGTAACCACTAGAAAAATATCAAATCTGGGCAGTGTCTAACAGAATGGAAACTTTTGTAGTCAGAATTAATGTGTTTAGAAAATGAAATTTACTAAATTTGGTCATAAGGTTTCACCCACCCTCAACCCAGAACATTCATCCCACATAATAATAATGCAAGGTGCATCTCAGCTCATCCTACTAGCTGCTCATTGCCATATACAGCACATGTAGAACCGTTCACATATCACTTGTGTACTACAGTTTGATCTTGGTGAACTTCTTGCCTGTGGCTCAACTGGCATAAATGATAGATTTTGGATGAAGTACCAAAAGTAGATCCAACATATTGATGACTCTGGCATTATGATGAACTGCTTTCATCTTCATCGTCCAACTGAACAAGCCAACTGCTATGGCAGACTGCCACTGTATATGGCAATCACCAGATACGGCCAGCTTCCACTGTGTAGGACAGTCACCAGCTGGATACCATAACTCACAATATGAGAGTGACAATGATGTAGATGAGAACGATGATAGTTAAAATAGCTATCTTAACCACACAAGTATAAACTTGGTAATGGAGATGACTGTGTCATTTAATGTAGCAATACACTTTAATGTGTCATAATGTTGTCTCAATGTTTACTCACAATACGAGTGTGACAATGATGTAGATGAGAGCGATGATAGTTGAAATAGTTATCCTAATCATACGAATATACACTGAGTGAAGGAGGTGATGATGTTATTTATTGTAGCAATACACTTTAATGTGTCAAACATTACATTGTTTCAATGTTAACTCACAATATGAGAGTGACAATGATGAAGATGAGAATGATGAAAGTTAAAATAATTATCCTAATCATACAAATATGAACTATATAATGGAGGTGATGATGCCTTTCATTTTAGCAATACACTTGTTTCAGAATACTGTTGCAATGTAAACTCATAATATGAGAGTGACAATGATGAAGGTGAGAATGATAATAATTGAAAATAGGTCCCCCAGTCACGCAGGTATGAACTTGGTAAGAGAGGTGATGATGCCTGTAATATATTGGTGCATGATATTGTTTCAAAAGAAAGTCATTTATCTCGGTTCGGTTTACATTCTTTTGATCCAATGATTTGATACTTTTAAGACAAATATGAGCCTAAATTGACTAAGATTCAATTTGAAGATAAAAATCCAACTTTATAGCCGGGTGTTATAAAAATAAATACCCAAATAAGGTGCTTTATACTGCAAGGCCCTTTAAGGGACCTGTAATAGGACAAAAATTAGAAATTAGGCAGCCATATTGGAAAATGGCGGCCATTTTGAATCTGCCTGGTTGGCAAAGTGCCAACATGTTTTTTTCTGTTATTTCTGATGTATTTAACATTTCTGAGTAGGTTTTATAAAATCTTCATCAAAAGCCCACGGGACTCCACATGCCCTCACACTATTTTTTCATTCTGTCATGTGAAAACTAGATAAAGTTTTTTTCCCCCTATGGACCTTTGCACTTACGTTTTGGTCTCTTTTGAGTAAATACGAACTATAAATTTATATGTTTCAGCTATACATACCAAGGAACATTGCCTTTGGTCGGATTGACTTGGATTTGTTTCGTTAGGACTACGGTTTGGATATGGTAATGACACTGTCTAAATTTTCTTCTTTGCTGCTTTGCCAATCGCTTGAAATGGCGTAAGCACATACATCTGCCGGCTTGTAGACATTAATTTGCTGATGCTTTGATTCTTTTTCTGTTTTCTTTGTCACACGTACGAATTATCACTATTTTGAACCTGTCACACATTTTACGTTGGGTTATCTCTAAACGTAGATTGTTCCTGGAATTAATTTCTAACTGACTGCTAATTGCATGGTTTTGCTGTCATTTTCTGATTTTCAAAGAAATGTCAAAAGTACGAAATATTGATGACAGTATGTGTTCCTGCTAGCATTGTTACTCTACAGACAGACAATTAGCTAACACTATGGCCTATAATCTATAGCTATATATTTCTTTGATATAATGACAAAAGCCTAAAAACCATATGAATGCCCTGGGGCTCTGTTTCAGTGACTGATGGCTTTGGTAAAAGGTAAATTTGTCACACAAACTTAATGGCAGTAGTTAGTCCCCATGGAGATGTCCCAAATACCAACGCAAAGAGAATGGAGCATCCAGATCAAAATTACACTGGAGTACATTGCACAAAAAAGTCTCCTTGATGACCTACTTTTTGGATCACCTTGACTCAATGATTGTGCGATCATGGTACATTTTTCAAGGTCATTATACACGTAAAACAAGGATATTTCCAATGACAGGGATAACAATTTAATCAGTTATGACAAGTGCATGTTCAGTAACGTTTGCTTATGCATGACTATATATTTACCGTTATATGTATTTGACATTTTTACCCTCCACACTTAAAGGAATAATCGAAGGCAGAAAAACTATACACGCCATCATATAGTTGACTCTCATACCGCTCCCTCAAGTGTTCCATACTAGGGGTTCCCCCTTACTTATTGGCAGGGTGTCAGCCATATTGTTTATCTAGCGGTTAGGAGTGTTTGCGTTGTGCATTGATACATGTGATGGACTAAAGTCATTTATGTGTGTCTCCTGTGTTGGGAGTCATCCAATTTCATTCACTTATTACACGTCACCTTTCATAAAAAAAGTTTGGACCCCTGGACAGTACGAGTAAAGACTGATATTGCAAATAGCCATGGCTGTCTAAAAGATCACAAAAAAAGCTATTCATTGAACGTGGATCTCCTGTTTAGTATCATAAAAATATTCAAAAGAATCATAAATATATAAATCATCATATTTTTAAAAGTAGATATTGTAGTATATATATTTCTTGACAGACAAGTGGAACCAAAACGTCTTAGGTTCTGGTATGATGTTACGATGCCCAACTTTTGAATATTAGCAGAACTCAAAAAAGAATGACAACAATGATATAACTTTAATGGACCACTAAATTGACAACCAAAATCAGTGCAAAGTTGGTAAACTTATCTACACTGGTATTTCAACAGTCAGACAGTCTTATCTAAATCCTAATTCTTGTTGAGATTATCCACAGGTACTGTCCCACAGTTCCAAGTCCTATGACAGGTGCCAAATGATCTGGTACAGACACCACAGAGGTATGATTTGGGTCCAATGTGGTAATGAAAGATATGGTGCTGATCCAATCCCCCAGAGGTGTGGTTTGCTTCCAATGTGGTACAATATACCAGTCCACACAAAGACAATGTCCACACTCCACAGTTACAAAGTGTAAATGGGTAGCACCAAATATACAAGTCCACTCAAGACACTGTCAACACTTCACAGGTACAATGTAAACAATGGCTCACAGTCCCAATGGCTTGATGAAAACACACAGCTTCTGTCAGATCCTTCAGAAGTCTCTCTTTTCCTTAGCTCCCTTCTCAGTCAGGAAAATATCTGCTTTATATAAACACAGGGAAATCTTTACTTTTTTCCAGACTTTTCCAATTAGTTACACACCCTAGTGCAATTTGAAATCTGTCTGGATCACCTCACATGAATATAGGTCACCATTCTAGCTTATTCCACATCGCTTCAAATTACATCTGAGTGACCCCAAAACAGGCCAACTCAGTGGCTCTGCAGTTACCCTGCAAAGCAGACATTGGACGCAATGACCCGACACACACTGAATGAATACAATGACCTGTCCAAATGAAAAAAAAACAGCCCTACATATTTTCATAACAGAGGACCAACCGACACTTCACACCACTTGCGGAAATGACAATTTGAGGTTAGCTTTTAACACTGAGGTAAAATGGAAGACATCTCCTTTTGCAATTCCACATTGATGGCCACAGATTCTCATTTTTTTTCCCGTTGGTTCCGGGTTTGCAAAGCACAGGAGCCCGGTAGCTGGACTTGACAGTAATCCACAAGCAGTTAAATGGTTAACAAAAGTTGTTTCAATTATGCTATGGCACATCATGGTCATGACCATTTCATCATGTTAAAGTGCACTTATCTAAACAAAGTGAGTGCATATAATGTAACAGATGCACAGTTTAGTGAGTATATACTAAATCATGGGCATTATGAAATGTAGCATAAAAATAAACTTGAACTTAAAGTTACGCCTAAAGCTGGTCAGAATTTTTTAGCTGCAGAATCAACACTCACTTCAGATTATATTACCTCAGGATACACAATTAAACAATGTCTTTTATTGATAGTGGCTTGAAAGTTGAGGCACATTTGTGTGTTGCAGGACTGTGAACATATACTGCATGTCACATGTAATGCTGACATTGAAAATAGACCTACATGAGGCTTAACCTTATTAAATACTATAATCTACACTCCGCAATGCATGTGTGAAAAATAACCAATTAGGTGTTGATTTATTTAAACTGTTTTGAACGTTCAGGCATTCTAGTTGGTGTTTCCCAGGTATACAATTTAGAGAGAGCTTGTATTGAAACTGTTGATAACTGTGTCCGTTTTTGGCATTTGCTTTCCACTTTAAGCCCTTTCATAGTTGCACTGTGAGTGCTGGAATGCATTTGTCTGAAGCTTGTAAAGGTACCATCATGTGTAAAAGTACTTACTAAGGTACATAGATGAAAATAATTTGAATCATTTTTCTTGGTAAAGAAATCTACTGCATGACAACAAGAACAAATTAGTGCATTAAAAAAAAATCAATATACATTTTACGCAATGGTGGAAATACCAAATGAAATTACATATCAAGACTAACATAAATTCATAAATGCCCTCGTAAGAAACACAAAGCCTTAAAAATATCACAAAATTTTCTGTTATTAGCAGGCTTAACTTCAGCATAAGACTTCAAAAGCAGTTTAAGCTTATTCATTTCTCAGCTGTGCCAGTAGTATGCTGAGCTCAAAATTTGCAGCGCAATTTGCCATGCAAGTGAGTTCATGGCTTCATTATAAGTGTGTAATTTATGATGGTACATAGTGGGTCCGCTTCAGCAGAAAGTTAGGTGGGTTCACCATTGTAAACAAAACTTGGGGGCCCAGCCGGAAAATGAAATAAGTACCGCTGTGAACAATCACAATGACAAGTACCTTGTAACGAACAAGTCTTTGCACATACACCTTGCCCCTATGATAAAAGTACCATTGTTATAAAGCTGGAGTGCGTAAAATGCACCAAGCCAGACAGGCAGAGCAATAAGCCCAGTCACCTGGTTCCTTGCATGCATTGTTCACTCTCTTCAGACAAAAATTAGGTCAACAATGTCTTTCAAACAAGCAAAGGTTTAGACCAGCCTTTTGCCAAGTCTTCTTTGGTTATATTATAGAGGGATAAATCTAGCGGTTTAATCCCATGATTAGAGTTGCAGGAGGAAACTCAAGTGTCTTACCTGTTAAAACCAGCATTAGTGCAGAAAGATTATTACTTTTTGCATTTTTTCCCTGCAAACAAAACTCAAATGCTAGCTGAAAACGAAAAGGAAAGAGTTGATGGGCAAAACAAGGAAAAAATCACCTTTGAATGTGCGAACTTAAAGTTAGGCAATCCAATAGGTCGAAAAGGTCAGAATCTGATATAAAAGCTCATTGTAAATTAGTGCAGGTTTTCAAAGAGGGAGAAGGGTATAAAAATATTTTGGCATTTGAAAGGGCTGCCAATAGTCTGAAATAGCCTAAAGAGCACTGACCTACCCTACTTTGGAGTAAGTTGAAGGGAAAAGCACTGTCTACATGTTAGACTTTGTGAGCAGATCAGGCTGGCAATTTTGAAGGAATGAAGGAGTAAAACCGCGAGAGCTTATGAGCTTGTTTCAGAAGCTTTTCGCCTTAAGTTTAGGTGCCTACAGAAGAACCAACACATTTTTCATGTAGACTTTCTCGGGAAAAGACAACACTGTATCACGGTTGGCTGATGTTTCTTGATGTACAAGGTAACTTTGTTAGGTTATGTGTGTTGTTGTTGTAAAAAGATTTCAAACAAACTGCAGCTCAGGATATAATTACATTTTTCAAGGAGCGCAAATATGAGACACTTGCAGGTGCTGCTGTAGAAGCTGTTGGATATGCTCTTACCCACAAGCAGTATAGGACTGGCAGTGGTGTATACTAAATGTAGCAATTTCGTGCTGGGGGTCCACCGTAAGTCAACTAATGCAGCGGTAGTCTCAGAACTCGAAACCTAGCTACCCTATCCTGATCGGGCAGTTATGTGGTGCAGTGAAGCACTGCCACATCTGCAGTAGGGTAACCAAGGCAGTTTATCATTCAAATGCTTACTGGAAAACTACATGCTGTGCAATAATGATACCTCATGCGAGATAAAGTATATTTGATATATATTGAATTCGGCAGTTGCTCAACCACATATTGTTATTTTTAAATTAAGAGAGCACCTGCGAACTATTTATGAAAGAAAATGGTGCGAACGGATTAAAGGAAATGGTACTTATTCTTATAAATTGCGTGCATATAGTACCTTCAAACAGAAGTTTGGAAAGAGCATTATCTACAACAATCCAAACCAGTAAATAAAAGAAAGAATATTTGCAAATTGAGATTCAGTGCTCACACATTAGCAATTCAAACTAGCCGTTACACAAGACCAAAAAACAGAAGTGAGAAAATGACGGATTTTTAAATCGACACTGTAGAGGATGAAATATACTTCACGTTAGAATATACTTATTATGAGAAATCGAAGAGTAGCTCATTTGAAGAATAATTATTGGTTCATGCAGATTTTACTGACGTGACTAGAGAAGAAACGTATAAATATATTATCACCCTTGGTAACAATAGTACCGTTTTATGCACGTCGGTCTTTCACTTTGTAAATACTGCATTCAATAAATGATATGAATAGCAGGGTTATTGGTGATGATTCTGATCCAACCATCTGCAGATCCCCTGGGGCACCTCATTGTGATTTGATTTATAAGTTACACCTTTCATTTTTATGTGTTTTTTTTTCTCTGTAACTTTACTGTGTTCGGTATGGTTCAAGTCAAAATCGATCAGTCGTAGCAGAAAAAAGGAAGTTTAGAATGATAGGAAATTCTTTAAGCAATGTACCTAAATGGGAAAAAGTAAACGGAGCATATGTAGGTAGGGTTAGGGATCTGTTCAACATGAAGAGTAAGAGATTATTGTGTTTTATTGCAAACTGTATATTCATGTTACAGAAGCTCTGCGTGGTTTTTAAAATTTTTTGCTAATTTGTTACATGGCCTGATAATTTCAAATGAGTGAGTTACTTGTAACTTATTGCCTGCAAAATGGTTGCATAGCAGCATGGAAGCAGCTCCATGATAATTAGCTTAATGGGGAATTTCAGTACCTTTGTTTGAGTGTCATTTGGTCTATGGTATATTGTACAAACACATATAGTGAATGAAGATTCACAGTGTAATCGCCTTTGCATAATTTTGAAAGTATTTTATATTATTTCATTAATCACTGGATACAATTTCCGTAGAAAGAAAGGAGGAAAAAAAGAAAGAAAGGAAGGAAGGCTGGTTGGCTGACCGGTTTGCATGGGAGTCCATGCATGGAGTACTTACATTAATGACCATAATGTTCTGCTCTGAAGGCAACATTTTTGGCACAACCTGGCAATCAACATTTTGCTGAATATCCTGTTAAACAAGCGTTACTGGCTTTTGATGGCCCAAAAGTGCGATTAAAGTTCCCTAATATACTGTAAATGAATTATGTTTATTGTATACTTGATTTCATAAATTTATCGTTTTATATATTTTGTGGGTATTAAATTTGCCAATTTTTACTGCTAGAGAGTATAGGATTTGCCACAGGTTTCTGTGGCACTGTCGCTGATTAAAAAACATACACCTGCCTTCACTTATTGAATTTCAAGTAAGGGTGATGAGATGGTAGCCTATTCTGCATAAAAAGGTCGAAAAAATATTACCCATAATTGTAAAAAAATTCAACCCGATAATGACAGCAAAATGTTTCCAGAGTTTCCAAAACACCAGCATTTATCCTCAAATACCGATGTAAAGAAACAAATTGTGCTGCTGACTTGAGACAGGCAGTCACTGATGAAGGGCAACGGGTGGTTTTATTCTTCATTAACTACAGACGTTAGTGTTTCCAAAACATACATCTAACCATTTTAACTTAAACTTATTCACTTGTATCAAAGACAAAAACAGACATGGCCTATCACTAACAATCCCGTTTGCCAATCAATCAAGCAGCCTAATGTATCAAATGTAGCTCCAGGCCTTTAATTGATGAATCACACGGTTTGACTTTACGATGTTGACTTGGAGGAGCATTTGACAATTTTGGGGGCACTGGATTTCGCCAGGTATTTAATGTTACATCTTTAATATACTCACAAAATGTGCAAAACTTATTACCATGCAAATTAAACATATTTGGAGTAGATTATATGTACTGGAAGGTACTGTTAAATACAAGTAGGTGCTGTTTAGGCACATTGAAAACATGCCTGGGAGTATGAACTGTCCCTTTTTGTTGTCAGTACGATTCTAGAACAAGCAAGAGCAGGCAAGTAGACTTCAAAGACTGGGCTCACAGCAGGGCTATTATAGTTGTCAGGAGGGGCATAAAATGTCCTTTTCGGGCCTAACAATGTAGCAATGCTGGAGGGAAATCAGCAAGGAGTAAGAACATTGGAAATGTCACAGCACAGGGACATGGAACTTTCAAGAAAAGTCACTAGTTACGGGGTTTTTGTCCAAAGTCGTAAAATTTGTCAGGTCCAACAGTATTTTCACCAGCAAGTCCAGATATCTTGTTAATTAATGTACCCACATGGGATGCCTCTACAGCACATGTCTCATGGTGGTAGCTCAATTTGCTCCGAACGAGAGCACATCAGAAACATATAGCGAATTTGGGGTATCGTGTGGAGGCAATTATGTTGCCTGCACAGCACACTCACGCTGCATGTTACGTGTATGTCTACTTCACTGTGTACAGTAGAAATAACACCATGACAGAACTTGGGATGCTTTGTAGGCAAAATGTCATGTTGACACAGACACTCTGCCTCTTTTCCAAGTGATTGGAGGACAAATAGGGTGTGTGGGTCATGCCTACATTGGGTCACCATGTTGAACCCTGTTTTGGTGACAAAATTATACATAATTCCCTATTGCATATATATATATATACATATATATATATATATATATATATATATATATATATATATATATATATATATATATATATATATATATATATATATATATATATATATATTGTGATATCCTGATGACTTTAATGTGGTAGACAAAATGCTTGCCTTATGATATTTTTCATTTGTTCTGCTACCAACATCTATTAAAGCTGGCCCTGTCATCTCATTTTCTTTAATTCTTTCTGTCTTTCTTTCTTTCTTTCTTTCTTTCTTTCTTTCTTTCTTTCTCTCTGTCTCTCTTTCTTTCTTCTTTCTTTATTTCTTTCTTTCTTTCTCTTCCTTTCTCTCTTTCTTATTGTAACTGTTGATGTAGATGTAAATGGTACCATCGTTGTAACCATACAGCAAGAAAACTAATTTTCTTCCTCAATGTTTTTACCCGAGCTGAGTTCAGGAATACTGAGATACTCCTAATCTCAATTTTAACTACTGTAGGTTACTCTTGTGTTCACAGGGACAATACCGTCTGCCTTTTTAAAGGGTACCATATATTGCATCATGTGTAAACCTGAGGGAATCATCGGGTTTTGTTAGAGACCATTTGCTACTCCTCCCGCAGGTACTACCTTGCTCATGATGTGTATATATGTCACAGCGAAGAACCCTTTTCTTCAGACTAGTAACACTTTTGATATCCATCCACAATGACAGACTAAAAACGGTCCCTTCCGCTTCGTGAAGTATGACGTAATCCCTGAAAAAAAGCATTTAGTTGGTCAACTGATTTGCTTTCCTCCTTGCAGGTGAACGCTCTAAGTTTTTGTCACACATAGGTGCAAATGTAATCCTTGCATTACATGCCCTTACAAATTACCTGCATGATGCCAAACAGCCGAAAGCATCACAGGATTTGGTACTTGCACCTTCAAGGTTTATTAAACCATTGATATGAAGGTCAAAAATGTCAGGACATAGAGACTAGCCTTCAAATTAGCTACGCAACTCGCTACTGCTTTTTTTTTTTTTACTACGTTTGAGGGCGCTCGTCGGGAGCACAACAGAAACAATAGCGATTTGGAAGAATCTATTGAGGCAACCGTGAGACACTCTTTGGTAAACATTGTCTTGCCGTGCAAAACAATAGGTGGGTTGCATTTATTAAAAGGGCCAAACAGAAACAAAGCCTCTCGCTATACTTTCCACAGCTATGTTATAACTATTTTGAGGACTAAACACCAGAAGAAGGAAAGTATTTCGAATGTTCAGTATATTCTTTTTGCAACGTACATAAATGGGAAGAAGCTGGTGGAACGGCGTCAAATGCACTTTTTAAGGGAAAACGAAGCATTGATATTCCAGGATTTCTCCATAAAGATATAGCATTTTACAGAGAACGATGCATGCCCCAGCCCGTGAACAACTTTTGAGGATGAGTTGAGTTGAGGATGGAAAGTTATCATTCTTGGGACTACAAGATAGAAATTTAAACATTTTGGAAAATTCTATAACTAAGCAGAACCGGGTGTTTTGTATAATAAGGTGCTTAGATAGGCAAGGCTTATTATTTGCCAGTGGTATCATTGTGTGCCTGCTCTGGGAAGCTGCTCCTGTTATTTTTGAACCACCTGCAATGACATGAAGAAGATTGTTATCCTTTGCTTGCTCAAACCAGCTCTGTTTTCACATACCGTTTTGGATGGGGGATATCACATGTTGCACCTTTACCCAGAGGGCCAGTGCTCTCTTGGGATCAAGGGTTGGCTCTGATAAAGCCCGCACCAGCCACAATGTTTCTTCGCGTCAGAGCCTCAAAGCTCACAGCCTTGTGATACTCATTTATTTGGGCCTTAAGGATCTCTACAAGAAGAATCAGAGAATCTTGCGCTTTATTGAGAACCTATATATATATATATATATATATATATATATATATATATATATATATATATATATATATATATATATATATATATATATATATATGCATACTCACATTACACAATATGGCTTGGTAAAAAGGAATGAAAAGACAAAAATAATTCATATACATTGGCCTCCTTCTTATACAACAAACATGTATTTGTACACACGAATTTAATCAATTGCATTGCTTCAGTTTCACTTAGTGTGGAGTCTGTGTATTGATCTCGCGCTTCACCTAGCTCACATATGACGGAAGCAGATGCTATAGTCTCCTCTGACACGGGGGTGATGCTCGAAACGATTGAATGCCAGATACAACAAATGTAACGGCCTTGTACCAAATCCCTTTTAGCCGCTAATGTTTGACAAAATGAAATTAAGCGATCTTCCAACAAATGAATGTTTACCTGAGAAGATTGATTTACTGCGTTAAAATCAACACGCCATTTCTACAATTAGCGACACCATGCATTATTTTCAGAAACTACTTGTGCATTTGCATTTCAGTTGGTAAATGATTTGATACTAATGCAATAGTACTCAGTGTGGTTGGTTAGGAAGTTTCTATTCGCAGCAAACAGATATACGCCAAGCAGCAAATACAGCCTTTTTCTATTTTCTATTCCATAAAGGTCCCAAAATTGAGGGCCCTGTGGATAGTGGATAATACGACAACCAAGGATGGGGGTGGAAATGGGAAAGAGATGTTCTGGCATTGTAAGTAAGTTTAATATGCCTGCAAAATGGTTGGTTAACAGCATGGACGCGGCTGCATGATAACTAGCTCCATGGATGGGGGATATTGTAAGGAATTTCAATTCCTGTGTTTAAATATCATTGGGTCGTTAGCATATGGTACAAATACGTATAATGAACGAAGAGTCACAGTTCAATTGCCTCTAAATTGTGTCATTTTTGAAACTATTACGGCAAATCACCCGGCAAAGTTTAGGTAGAAAAAAAAGAGAAAGAACTAAAGAGAGAAAAAGAACGCACGGCCGGGGTAGTGCACGGGGGAAGTACTTACATTTGTAACCAAATGGGTATGTTTTGCTTTGAAGGCAACATTTTTTTGCAAAATTTCCTAATCCGATATCAACATTTTGCGGAATATTCTCCAAATCGGGCGATACTGGTTTCTGCCCAAAACTGGATCACACTTCCCAAATATACTGTAAACGTATTATATTCCGTGTGTACTTCTTTTCATGAATTCGTCATGTTTATAGTTTTATGTATTTTGCGATATTCACTTTTTCGAACTAGCTGCTGCTAAAAAGTAGCAAATATGCTACAGGATTCTTGATTGCTGATTGCAAAACTTGCATATGCCTTCATTTATTGAATTAATTTCAAGGTGGTATGATCAGATGGTAGCCTATACTGCACAAAACAATCGCGTGAAAATTGATCTGTCAATCATTCAGCCAGCTTATTTATCAAATGTAAATTCCAAGTGTTTTACTGATGAATCACATGGTTTGAATACTAGTGGTATATGAAACACGGCATTGAGGAGCATATAACAATTTTGGGGCTTCGTAATTTCTCGACGACGTATTCATAATTTTGCATTTTTGATACATTGGCAAACTTTGCGAAATACCATGGAAATTAAACACATTAACAGCAGATCATTATTTTCTTGCTTGAGCAATCATGGTTGGCCCAAGCTCTCTTGTATCTCTACTACAGAAGTGGAGTTGAGAAAACACAGGAATTGGTCTGTTTAGCGATAGTTTACTTACTAACACAACAAAATGTACTTGAGTATTTGGTCACTGAACGTGATCATTGGTAAGTAAAAAAAAAAGGTACATAATCATTTGGGCTCATTGACTTGAGGCAGGGATTTATTTCATTTCAGTCAAAAAACCCTACCCAGGGATGCTACCGAGTTCCACTCTGCCAGTCTTGTCCCTGTGCCCGTTACCTCAGCTATATCCGTCTCCTGCCATCCTGTATTTCTCGTCCTTTTCCCACGAGAGGAATTAATGTTGGGCTAGGCCTTCTCTTCTCAGCACCATATACCAACTGTTGAGCGACGCTCTAACTTATAGTGTTCGCCATGTATATAATTTGATTGTCTCAAATGATGCCATTTGTTGACATGTCCACGCCTTTTTTTCTCAGCCTTGCAAAATTACCTGCACATTTTGCCTATGACTCCAGCTATGGGTTAATTGCAGACGTGTTCATTTTTTCGATCTGACTCTTGCACTTGGCAAAGTACATTGCTTGCTAAAATTGTTTGTATTTTTATTTATTTGCTTCGTTATTTTTGTTTCTTTGCTTAGGTATCTAAACAAAGTTTTCGGTTTTCATATGGAGATTATTACAGGGTTTTCAGGAAAAGCATGTTTCTTTCTTCAACAATACAATTCGGAATCTTACAGGGTCTTTGAGAACATGGTAACTTTATGTCGAGTATCTTTTATCAAATATGACTTATGTTGATACGAATTTAGATGTTTTTGATTCAGTGAAATCTCTCTCTCAATTATTAGAAACACATTCATCTCACAACGAAAATGACCCAAATTTATTACAACTTAGATTAATTAAACAATCTGCTTACTGTGACAATGACAAGCTTATTATTACACATTTAAAAAATATGCAATTTTTCTTTCAATAATAAGTTTAAATTGCGAATCTCTCAACGCAAACTTTGATGAGATAAAAATATTTGTACATAACGTATATGCACATTAGTGTTCGCCCAGTGCCATATGTCTGCAAGAGAGATGGCTCATTGATAGTAGTGAATTATCATTATTACAGCTGGATGGTTATACCCTGATTTCTCAAAGAAAAAGTTTACTACACGAAGTGGCTTAGCTATCTATTTAAAGGACAGTTTCAGCTGTAATTTGTGAGAGGCGTGTCCAACGTCTGATATTTATGAAGGGCAGTTTATTGAAATAAATATGGATAATGATAATAAAATATTACTAATCGGTAATATATATAGATCACCTCGTGATCTATTAGAAAACTATGAAAAGTTCATTGATGAATTTACTATAGTTTTGCAGAAAATGTTTCAACTGAAAAATGAAGTAATTATAGCAGGAGATTTTAATATTGATGTATTGCAAATTCACGATAAAGCTGTCTTTTTTGTTTTTTGTTTTTGATATGATTACTACTATGAGTTTCCTCCCACATACTACCCTGCCGACCAGGCTTTGTCAGCGTAAAGGAACAATCATTGATAATTTTCTATTGAAACTAATTGATTCTAATATAACAACATGAAATTCTGGAAATACAAATCTCGGATCACTTCCCTTACTTTATTTGTTTGGATACTTTTCAAAATAAGTACGAATCCGTTCCTAAATATGTTCGGACTTATGAGTGGCATTCCAACGCTTTAAATAATTTTATAAACTAAATACATGATTCACATATATATATCTTAGTCAGGGTCTTAATACTACTCCAAATGCCTCGTGTTCTCTTTTACAAAATGTTATTACTTCAGCTATGAACATCCTATGCCTATTAAAACGGAAAAATACAGAAAACATACATGTAAGCATAAAAAGAATTCTTGGATAACCCAAGGAATTATACGTTCCGTTACATGTAAAGATCGAATGTATAAACTTCTTAAAGAAGTTCCACATGGTAATGATGAACACGAAATTCGTTCAACGAATGTAAAAATCTTGAAAAATAATATTCGTGTGGAGAAAAAGAATTATTTCAAATCCTGCTCAACAAATATAAAAATGATATTAGAAATACATGGTTGACTATAAATGATATTTTAAACAGACTCAAAAAGAAACGAAATTTTCCTAATACATTTCTAATAAATGTGAGTATGTGACGGATAAATCATAAATTTAAAATAAGTTTAAAAAATATTTTGTTGACATTGGGCCAAACTTAGCATCACAAATTACCATTCCTGATAACTGTTACTTGAGAAACCCCGTGTCTCATAATTTTAAATTTGACCTCGTTGCGGAGGATAAACTATTGGAAATTATTAATCTCCTCAAACCAAAACACAGTGTTTTGGTCATGACCGATTATCAATGAATTTATTAAAGCAAATAGATACAGAAATTTATAAACCAGTTGCATTAATAATTAACCAGTCAATGACGACCGGTATATTTCCTCATAACCTAAAAATAGCCAAAGTTGTTCCCTTTATAACAAATATGATCCAACTGTTCTTGACAATTACAGGCCAATATCAGTCCTGCCTGCCATTTCTGAAATTTTCGAAAGGGTGATTGATATACATTCATCCTTATGATTGCTTTAAAAACTTGAACTTGTTATATGAAAGCCAATATGGCTTTCGTGAAAATCTTTATACAGAACTTGCAGCTGTTAAATTTGTCGATCGAATAATTCTAGAAATGGATAAAGGCGAGGTTCCAATTAATATTTTTATGGACGTTACTAAAGCCTTTGATACAATAAATCATGACCTTCTATTGTAAAAAATAAGATATTATAGTAGTAAGGACACTGCCTAAAATCTTTTTCAAAGTTATCTAACAAACAGAAAAAAAACAAAATGACCAAATTAAATCCGAATCCTTAACTATACATACAGGTGTACCCCAAGGATCTATATTAGGTCCAATACTTTTCCTCATTTATATAAATGACATCGTTCATGCATCCACTCTTTTACAATTTATCATCTACGCAGATGACACTACTTTGTGTACTGCTTTTAGACCTGTTCTATTATCTGGATCAAAGAATGAGGCCTCTCTGCTCATTAATAGTGAACTTAAAAAAGTGAGTACCTGGCTAAAGGTCAATAAATTATCTCTTAACATAAGGAAAACTAGGTTTATGGTCTTTCATAAGCCTATAAAAGACAAAACAATCCCTGTCTTAAATGTTGATGATACTATAATATAAAGTGTCAATGAAGTTTATTTTCTTCGTTTTTTACTTGATAGTCATTTAACTTGGAATAATCACATTCAAAAAGTTTCATCAAAAATCTCCCAGACAAAAGGTATTATGAATAAACTGAAAAATTCTTGTCCTTCACATATACTTCAAATAATGTATAATTCCCTGATTCTCTCTAGATTGACATATTGCCTTCTTGTCTGGGGAAATAAACTTGAAAGGTTAAATAGACTTCAAAAAAGGCCATCCGAAGTATAAATCATAGTAAATATAATGCCCACGCAGATCCTATATTAAAAACTAGAAACTTGTTGAAGTTGGAAGACTTATACAAATTGTACATTTAAAATTCTATTATAAATTTCAAAACAACCAGCTCCCTCTTTATTTTGATCGAATGCCAATCACGCCAACTCCTCAGATACATGATCACAGTATCAGACGACAGGAATTTTTTGACACTCGGACAAAGCGCGTCTTTGCTACAAAATGTGTACGGCATAAAATAATACAGCTTCTTAATTCAACTCCCGAAAGTGTTAAAGAGAAGGTATATACACATACTTATGTTCGCTATTCAAACTATGTGAAGAAGAGATATATAATGCAGAATGAAGATTCCTGTCACATGCCGAATTGTTAGATATGTAACTCAAATTAAATTCTTCAAACTATTGCATCTTTAGAATGAAATGTGATATCGACCACTTTTCTATATTACCGTTATCTGTTTACATGTATGTAGAGTGGCACGCGTGATAGCAATCTATCAAAGGTCTTCACGTGTGTTTCCCTGACCTTTTTATTTGGATTTGTATTTTTTCAGTTCCGATTCTTTTACTACAGTTTTGTGTACAAGGTCTGTAAATTTTAATTATTCTGGTCAAATAAAAAGATTCCTGATTCCTGATTCCGCATTGCGTATGTTTCTGACTGAAATATGTTGAAAACGTTGTTTCAGGCTGAGGTCAAGTCTGCTGGCCTTCAAAATGTGGTTGGACCTCCTCACTGGAGCTCTAGTACCTACAGCTGACAGCCAGAAAAAAAGCAAAACAGATTGGCCATGTGTACATGTCTACTGTTGTTTATTGCAGACACAAAAATGGATGACAGGCTATGCCATGAATTTTGTCGCAAGGGGCTTTCAAATAGGCCTATGGCGGAATAAGATCCGTGACTCTTCAATGTATGATTATCTGAATACTTGAAATACTGTGGATGCTAGGCCTAATAGTAGTATATGGGTATTTTCAATAAAATGTAGGGAGTATGAATAAAACTTTCATTGGAGTATTCACCATTTTATGGACGAAAGGTTACAGGTGTATTTAAAGTGTATACTTTCATTGAACACAAAATGTGCAGGGATTTGTGTTTATGAACCACATATTTGGCCATCTTTCTATGATTAATACTCAGTGAAGTGGTGATCAAACAAACAAACAAACGAACAAACAAAAAAATACAAAAGACACTCCATAAGGAGGCCTGCAACAATCTAAATTTTTATGCTGCTTCTATCTGTACTTTTCCTAATTTTTTTTCATATGTTAATTATGTTTTATTTTACATAATATTAGTTTTTTTGGGGGGGAAGGAGGGGGTCAGCGGTTGCTAGCATGTTTCTCATCAATTTAGACTGAAGCATTGGGTCAGTGTTTTGTATTTACAGTTCATTTCACATCACAATAGCCAGAATGACCAAATTGTGAAGTCCAAACGTCGGCAATCAAAGAAGAACCAAGGCGAGGAAATTGTGAATACAGGTAGCCGTAACAAGCCTAATGAAAACGCACCAAACACAAATCAAGTGAACATGCTAGCGTTAAATGGTGTCAATGAAGAGCCTAAACTCTGTATTGAGAACTGTTTGTACAACAGAGAACACAAAGACGCTATGATCCAGTGTGTAACATGCATGATTTGGCACCATTTCACATGTATTGGTGAAAAAGAGCCGGAAATAAGTGCCATGTGGAACTGCAAAGGCTGTAGATTAATGCCTACTCATGTGCGTCTGATAGTACAGGGAATAAGCAACCTTGAAAACCAAGTTAAGGCAAATAATATAGAAGAGCTCAAAACTCTCAAGGCACAGATCCAATCACTCAACAAGAACAATGCTGATCTTGTAAAACAACTATCTGCAAAAACCGCAGAATGCACAGAGCTTAGGCGCGAAAATGCAGAACTTAAAGATGGCCTAAGTAAAGCCCACGAAAAGCTCGAATCTAAGGACAACAAAGCATCCTCTGACAACTTAGTGATTGGGAGCTCTATCATTAAGGATGTCACAAGCAGCGACAGTAAGACAGTAGTAAAGTCTATGAGTGGCGCCACAGTCAATGATGTGCATAATGCATTGACAAAAGAAACAAGAAAATATGAAACTGTCATCTTACAAGTTGGTACAAACGACTGAGATAATCAATGACTACAAGTTAATGGCAATTGGCGCTAAACAAGTTGCAAAGCATGTCAAAGTATCAAGCTTGTGCCCACGAGTTGACAAATGTGATGCCCAAGAAACGGCAGAAATAGTAAATGCGGGACTAGCAGCCATGTGCATTGAAAATGGCTATACATTTATCAATAATGACCCAAAATTTCGTCTCGCTGACGGCACAATAAATGAAGGTGCTTTACAAAAAGATGGCTTACACCTTTCCCAGTTTGGCACGAAAAAGCTGATCGAAAGTTTTGGTATCCAGTGCCTTGGAGTAAGAACCTCAACACGCCAATCCAGCCAAAACAAAAGCACACCACCGGGGAAAAGGTCAAATAACGGTCCGTGGTCACGAAACGGGACAGACAATGGTAGGACTACTGAAAGTGGCGCGTGGCAGCATGTTGGCAAGCACAATCGCAAGCATGCACAAAAGGAGACGAACAGCAGACGGAACAATACCACCGGTAGCTATGAAGGAGGACGAAACCATACAGATGTAAGGTCCCAAAACGATACAGCGAAGTGTACTTTCTGTGGTGAAAGAAACCATAACTCCACCACGTGCAAGCACGGTCAGAAGATACGGTGCGACACGTGCTGGAAACTCGGACATAAAAAGAAGATATGTTGGTATAATAGTACATATTAGAGGTGTGGCAAAGAAGGTAGGGCCTCCAAGACCGGCACCAGGGAGCCTACCAAAAATAAGACAAAACGCCATCGCCGAGGTAAGCAGCGTAAGTTAAGGAAAGTGTATAAGAAAATTAGACTAGCATACTGTAATGTGCAAAATTTAGGTTTAGCCAAACGATGTGAATTGTCTCATTTACTAGAAAAAGAACACTTTTCTATGTATGCAATGGTTGAAACGTTCCACCAATCTGATCATGACATAATATTTGAGAATATACGTCCTCAATATAAGTGGTTAGGCAAAGCAAGGAAGAGCACTGTGAAAAAGACAGGATGTGGTTTAGGTCTCCTAATTAGCAAAAGTATTGAGGTTCTAGATAACAATGTTTTCGACTAGAAAAATGATGAATTTGAGCGTTTATGGATAAAGGTCAAAGCTGGACAGAATATTTTTATGGTCGGCGTAACTTACTTTCCTAACGATGGAATAGATAAAGATAATAGTTCCTTTTCTTATGACTGAACTCATCGAAAATATCAGCCAATTGCAATCTAAGGGTCACCATTGTATTTTGTTGGGAGATTTCAACGGTAAAATAGGAGAGTATCGTGTTGAAGGTAAAGCAAGTTTTAATGGCGACCTGCTAGAAAAACTGATAGAGACAGCTGATATGAAAGTTTTAAACAAATCTCCCCTATGCACTGGAAAATATACGTGGCACAGAGGTAGCACCAAGACCACTATTGACTATGCACTTATAAGCTCCTCTCTGGAAAATAACATAGACAGTGTCATCATTGATGAAGTTGGTGATTATGACTTAGGCAGTGATCACAATACAATATGTGTTTCGTTTAACTCTTCC
The DNA here is from genome assembly GCA_964020975.1 of Hermodice carunculata. NCBI lineage: Eukaryota > Metazoa > Annelida > Polychaeta > Eunicida > Amphinomidae > Hermodice > Hermodice carunculata. The sequence goes on from OZ026616.1 coordinate 68,614,144, forward strand.
GGGTGTAAAAACAATGCCCCCCTGGTAAAAAATATCATGAAGTGGAAAATCAATGAAGTAAAAGACTGGAGTGCTTTCAGACTAGCTTTATCTGCTAAATTTGCAAATTTCGAGTGTGACCTTTCCCAACCTATTAACCAAACATGGCTAGGATGGAAGCAGATTGTTACAGAAGTTGGTGAACAATATGTCGGTAAAAAAGAAATAAAAGACGATAAAAAGCATGTGTGTGACAAAGAAACTAAGGAACTCATTCAAAATCGTAGAACGGCAAATAGGTTCTACAGGTATTGGGCAGGCAAAGAAACTTGTGACCCAGAAATTTTACAAGAACTTTGGCAAGAATATTTGCGCAGAAAGCGAGATGTTCACGAAAAAATCAAAACCATTAAAGTCCAAAATAAAATAAAAGTTATCTCTTTAAATTCTAGAAAAGGAACGAAAAACACACGTTCATATTGGCGAATGCTGAAACGTTTGAATGGAAATAATGGACATCCCCTAAAAATCTGCGACCCTTATGACAAAAGCAAAATTATTAACGATCCGAAGAGAATCAGTGAAATATTAGGTACATATTGGAAAAATTTGGGAAATTCTGGGTCACCGTCAGGTGATAAGGACCTAAACAATACTTTGATGGAACATCTTTCTTGTGACGGAGATAAAGTAGACATGTCTGGCCTCACAGATATAGTAATAGATGAAAATGCTACCTGGAATGCCATTAGCAAACTAAAGAACGGTAAAGCCTGTGGTATCGATAATATACCAAACGAATTTTTAAAGCATGGCGGTGAGGCAATTGTTAACTCACTTACGAAAATATTTAAGCTATGTAAAATACTAGAAAGCTTCCCAGACGATTGGTCAAAAGGTTATATTAAACCAATATATAAAGACGGTAAGCCAGAGCTACTCAGCAATTATAGAGGAATTACTATTACTTCTAATGTATATAAAGTGTTTGCATCCATGCTTGAAACACAAATGATGTCTTTCTATGAGGAACAGGAAACCTTTGGTGAACTGCAAGGTGCATATAGACAAGGTCGTAGGTTAGAAGATCACTACTTTAGTCTCAAAGGTCTATGTAGTTTAAGAAAGGACAGAAAAGAGAAAACATGGTTAGCATTTCTTGATATCAGCAAAGCTTTTGATACGGTAAACAGAAATCGGATGATGTGCGAACTGTGGAATAGTGGAATTCAAGGTAAAACATGGCGACTAGTACATAGATTGTACGAGAAGGTGGAAAACAAAGTTATATTTGGTCCTTTTGAAAGTAATTGGTACGAAAGTGTTAATGGTGTGAAACAAGGATGCATTCTATCACCCACGCTATTTTCTATTGTCATGAATGATCTGCTCTTTATGCTTAATGAGCAGAGGTTAGGAATAACCTATCATGAGGAATTTATTCCCGCCTTACTTTATGCAGATGACATTGTTCTGATGGCAAATGATGATAAACAACTACAGGAAATGCTTAATATTGCACATAGATTTGCTATAAAATGGGGAATGAAATTTAATGACACAAAATCAAAAGTTATGGCAATAGGTAAAAAAATGGATATGACAAGGAAATGATTTTTGGGAACTTTGACACTTGATGAATGCACTATGTATAAATATTTAGGTATTATATTTGCCCAGTCATTACAAGACTCTCCACACATAAAGCAACACTTGAAAGGTAAACTTAGTCGCTTAAATGGATATATATGTAGTATTCTCTCATCGCACGACAATATAAATAGAGTAACGTTTGGTGACAGCCTCTGGAAAAGCCTAATAATGCCTTCACTCTCACATGGCAGTGCAGTATGGTTTAACAATACAAAGGAAAGCACAAGTATTGTAAGATCATTCCAGTACACGGTGGCACGAGCTATTCTACAAGTAAGAGGTACCCCTGCAATGGTGGCAACACTAGGGGAGTTTGGCTGGCTACCACTGATAACCATCTTGAATAAACAGAGAGTAAAATATTATCATCATGTAAAGTATAACATTCCAGCAAACAGACTGTGTAAACGAGTACTTTGTGACTTAGAAACAAATTTTCAGTCCGGTCATAAATCTTGCTGGCCATACATGTCACAGATATCCACAATCTTGTCCGAAGCTGGATTAGATAATGTAAATTGCAGAGATACTGGTGACTGGATCTATCCTTTTTGTAAGTTGTCCACGCAAAACTACGTATATGACTTTTTTTAAAGATATCGATGAAATGTCCTCCTTGTCATATTACAAATTGATTAAGTATTCCACGCTTGGGGAGAGATACATGTTCCAGGTAAATGACTTCAAGGGCACTAGACTAAAATTTATGGCTAGAACCGGATGTCTAGGATTGGAAGAAACATTACAGAGATGGAATTTGTCCAACGGAATTTGTAAACTATGTAATCAAGGTATAGAAGATTTATTTCATTTCACTTTCACATGTGAACACTCCAAGGAATTAAGAATTAAGATTTGGCGAAATTTGGAAAAATGCCTGTTGGAACATGGTTATACCCATGTATGGGAACATTTTACTCGCTCTTCCTTAACTACGAAATTTACGCTACTGTTTGGAATATCATTCAATTATGACCATGCTGTTAATGATATATTTGACAGTGCTTGTAAAACTTTCCTAAAAGAAGCATGGCGTTGCCGTATGGTAGCTCTTGAAGGTGCTGGCTGTGACATTTCTGTGTAGATTCTTAAAAAATTGACTGTGATATATAAGCTAATGTGTATGTGTGTGTGTATGTATATATACACACATGTATATATATATATATATATATATACATGTATATGTATGTATATATCTTCAACTGTGCCTGTTCACAGTAAAGAAATAGAGTTGTACAGTTCCCTGTAAGGTGCAGATTCCATGGATTTTAAATGGAGCTCCTATATTGTATATAAGTTTTATCTATTTTGAAGTGTACTTTAATTTTATACATTGTAATTATGACGATGATAAACATTTATTTTCTACATTGTAAACCAAAAGTGCACGATGTACTTGTCCTTACGCTTTCTAGAGTTTTCTCCCAATGAGTGGTTTATCTCTAGTTTTAGCGCGGGGGACAAAACTATGATATTGATGATAATGGACAATATATATGTATATATACATGGAGCTATGAGAATCCTATTGATGGTTGCATGCGCATGTAAAAAGTAAATTCCAAAATAGTAAATGGATGCTGTTCCACGTACGGCTCAATGCTGAACGTAGATACAGCCCTACCACACACAAATCCTTACTTTGTAATATAGACGGCTTCTTGTAGTATACTCGGACGCATCATGGAATAAACCCCGTTCCATTGATGCCCCCGCTGTAGAGGGGTAGTTTTCCGAATAAATTATTATTATTATTATTATTATTATTATTATTATTATTATTATTATTATTATTATTATTATTATTATTATTATTATTATAATTATTATTATTATTATTATTATTATTATTATTATTATTATTATTATTATTATTATTATGGCGTACATATTTTGAGATACAAGTCTGGATTTTAAAAAAAATCTGGTACACTGATGGAACATTTTATCTCTCTCAATTAAGTATTTTAGAGGTAGCAGGTTTGACAGGTTTGTCAAGTTGGTTACCAAGAACAAAGATGATCGTTTATTTGGCGTTATATTATAACAAATTTATATTCAAAGCTCAGTGACAACTAGAGGATTGTGACAGTCCTGTGCGGCGCTGACTTCACATGTTCATGCTAATGTGAACTTCAGAACATCAATGTCACCTTTGTGTGAGATCATGACTGTTGCTAACATGGACATATCCCCTAACCGAATTTCAAACTGTTGACAATTTGTTAAAAAGCAGAAAAATGACTACACCACCATATAAGGAGCAAATGTGTAGGATATTAACTCCACTAACATTCACAAAAATCTGACAACTTTTGGCTTTGAAGAAAAATTTCAGGAAAGTAAAAATGTACTAAAATTCTTAAAAGATTGAAAAAGAATCGCAACGCTACACATTAAACATATTCAGGTCGAGAGGTCCCAAAATATCTACTAAACTTGGTAGAGAGCCACCAAAGATAAATCAACACTGAATGTGAAGAGGATCGGGCCAACAGGTTTAGAGAAAAAGTCGAAAATATAAAACGGAAGAGCACGGTGACGGATTAATGGACGGACGGACGACCGACCACCCTGTACGGCCAGCTGACTGACCACTCAGTTGAGCTAAAACTGTTGGAGCATGTGATCATGCAGCTCCCACATTCAGCAATATCAATTGTTAAACTTGCCTGTACATGTACATTTTCCGATGTAACTTTTTCAATGGACTATAATTATGTAATAAGAAAGGCTCCAATAAATGTAAAATATAAAAATTACAATTAACCGGTCATGGCAGAATTTACTGGGTTTTGAATTCAAAGTTTCCCTCTTTCTGATTAAGCAGATACTTGTGCTTTGCAGAGGAGTCCACAAAATAGGCATAAAACACAGTAAACTAAAAATAAGTCTAACAAAGTATAAAGGTTTGAAAAGTACGTAATGTTGAAACTTGTGTTTTGTCATTGTCATTTGTGTCTGTTGTCTTTTGTTTATACAGCAATGGCGCAAAGTGAACGTACAATTTCCCTGAATTTTCTGTTTGAAAAGATTCAACTTCTTTCCTTTTCATTCAAACTTCGAAATTCGTGTAGCAAAATAAACTATAAAAAGTGAATACAAAAAGCATGAAAAACGGGTCTCAGTGTTTGCTAATTTTGTTTTTATCGGTTTCTTGGATTGTTGGATGTTGGAAGTCTGGCGTCTCACTTTAGCATCATAAAGAGAGATATCAACCTTTCTCAGGGTCACGGAGGGTATGCAGTTCAATAAAAGATTTGTTTTGCGCCAATCATCACATGTGAACTGGTGGACATGTATCATGTAAAAAAAAAGTCATGAATAACCTTGAAGCAATTATCAAGATCTTTAAACACTGTAGAACAGAACAGCGAATTCAACATGTACAGAAGGAAAAAGGCTCACGTTATCAAAAATGCCGCAACTGTGTTTTATATATGGAACTTTGATCTTGCATAATATGAATGACCTTGCTGTACTTTCTCAACGTCACAGAGGACATGCATTTCATAAAACAATAAGGCTAATATTATCAAATATGCCGTAACTGTCTTTATCCTATATGGAACCTTGATCTTGTATAATATCAATGATCTTGCCTTACTTTCTCAAGGCCACAGAGGGCATGTATTTCATAAAATAAATTTTTTTGTGATAGTCATTACATCTCAACCTTACGCAATTTATTATTGTGCTGATAAATTGCGATGGAACTGCAAAATTTACACCAAATACGCATTAGACCTATGGGCGTTATGTTCATATGCTGCATGCCCCTTGACGTATTTTTCAAGGTCACTAAGTCCAAAAGAAACGACACTATTAAAATGCAATATATTGATAAATAAAAGAGTGAATGATACCAAGTGTACCACAAATGTGTATCATGTGGATACTTGAAATCCATAATATGACTGACCTTGACTAATTTTTACAGGTCATAGAAAGAATGAATTGCAGGAAGAAATATTGCTGACGGTTTTCAGCAGAGCATTATGCCCATCGGCCGCTTGTTGGTTCAGGGATTTTATAAGTTACACACTGGTTTGAAAAAAAAAGAATTTTTTGTAAACAGGTGGTAAACAGTTAATAACCTTTCCATTGACTTTCATTGTCAACATCACTCTTTGCAAGAAAGTGTTCGTGTACTTTATGGTACCTTTGTGGATGGTTCCAGCAGGTTGTGCCATTTGATTTGATCAGACTCTTCCCAGTGACTAACTGTCCATACAGTCACAGATATTTCAGATAGACGTCGAGGCAAAAATGCACTTTGAAATATACTGTTATCAGGACATTGATAAAATAAAGTTACAAAATACTGTATCAACATTTATCTGGTTTTGCAAAAAATCATTATTCATACGTTATTATAAGTGCTTTCCAGGATTCACTGATGTATCAAAAGGTAACCCGAATAGTATGGCATTTCTTGACGATTCGTTGCAACATTTTTCCCCGATTAATTACTTTGTCTCCCACCATATAAATCACCACGAAATGTAAATGGTGGGAGGCAAAGTAATTAATCGGGAGAAAACGTTTCAACAAACCGTGTATGAAAATATAAGCAAGTAATGAGTTTAAGATAAAAGAGTTGCAAGATCAAATTGTGAAAAGAAGTACATAACCCCATCTCAATTCCAGACCAAAAAGCTTATTACATTTGCATTTTGCATCAGTGATGTTTATGCTTCAATGTTCCGTCATTGACATTTTGCCACTGTAATCACAAACTATATTATGCAGTAATGAGATAAAGAAAACATAGACGGGACCTGTGTACTGATCAACTTTCCTGTTATGTAAGAGTTTCTCTTAGTCGTACATGATTTACATTGGAACTATGGGATATGTAGAAGCGGGTCAGAAACCTTGACGATTTGCAGTTGCGTTAGTGATTTGGGTAGAGTTTATTGTAAGTTCCAGTGGTTTCAGCAAAAAAAAAAAAAAAAAAAAAGAAAAGAAAAAGAAAAGAAAAGAGAATAAAAAAAACATCCCCACCCCACCAATTTATACATTAAAGTACTTATGTTGTGTGGTGTATAGGAATCTTTTGTAGAAGTTCGTTTTGATGACGTATTAGTTTCAGGTCTATATGATGACAACCGATATCAATGTACAGTATCAGATTTATTCCATATTTGCCCACCATTCGCTGCAAATGCTGCACCTGTCTACAGACGTACGTACAATTAGAAAGGAAAAATACTTTAACATACTAGTTACAAGTTACTGATGCACAATGCAATGTGTACCTGATATTTAAGCATTTAATTTTATTACTGGACACAAAAAAGGTGAGAAGTGATCGGGTATATTCCAGTTTACAACACATAAACTGAAAGCATTCGGATGAGGTTAAAAGCGCCGCTACCGTTGCGAACCTTACCAAATATTAATTGAAGATGTGAACTTTCCACAGCATATCATAAATAATAATCGGGCGAAGTAACGAGCATCAGCAAGCGATATTGACATATTAGTTTATGTCTTGGTAATAGTCCGCTTTCAGTAAAAACTAATTACTATAGACTTCGAGGTGAGATTGCGATAGTGCGAGCAGTGATGATGGTACTACAGGAAGTTTGCTCATGTTATTTTAAAGGTCACACGACTATTTCGGTCTGTTCGAGTAAGATCAGCTTAGCATTGGATGGCCGCAGTCCTTCGTCTCTAAAAGTCTCAGATTATGCAGAAACTTAGTGCAAATGTGCCGTCTGGAAGGGTAAAAAAATGTGTTGGCCAGATGGTAATCCTATGGATCCCCGATTTTTAACGAGTTTTTCCAGTTCGGGTGCTTGCGGTTATTGCATATGTTCCTGTAAAATACCATGCAAATCAAAGTAGATTGAAGAGGTAATTCACATATTTGGCATTTTTTTCGAAAATTTCTGTCACATCCACTTTAAACTTTGTAAGGGTGTAATTTGGGTGCGTCTCTTCTGATAATGTTCATGTGGTTACGCGGCAGTGATATTTTAATTTTGGTGTTCATTTTATGGCCAAATCTTGAAAAATTCTCTTTAAAACTTCTCGCCCAATTATTTCGAAATTGCATAATGAGAATTCGCTGACCCCTAAGCCCTAATTTGTGTCAGATGTTGTGTTGCATTTTTTTTTCAAAATTTTCACAAATTTATGCTACATTTGACTATTGCAAAACATTTCCTCAGATTATGCTGCAACTTTGTTGATTTTCAAGGGCCTAACAAAATTGTTCATGAGGTGGTGTAACTGTGAATCCCTGATTTTCAACATTTTTTTTTCAATGTTGGAACTCATCTGTTCGTGCGAAAGGCCTATTGATTACCATATAAGTCAATACAGATTGCAGTGGTAATTCCAATTTATAACTTCCTCCCGCACACCGACAGGCAGGCTCACTATGAACGTGGCGAGGATGTACCTTTGGTGGGTCTTGACTTAGTTTTTCCAAATGGTCACGCTTCAAATGTTAGAATATTTTTTTTTCCACGGCACCTTGGCTGATAGCTTTGCAATTGTATAGGAACACTTATGGGTTTGAGGGCGAGACTTGAACTGTATCTGGGTGGCATTGACGTTATTTACAAAGTCACAGGGCTACTTGCTGAATTTTGCTTTTTGCTTCATATGTCGAAAAGTGGTCGATTCAGGACTTTCATGAACGTAGACCTCCGAGTAAGCCATATTTACACAGTATAAGAGTGACTGACATCATTTCTAAAGTCACATGGGCACAATGGGCACTCTTTGTAATTTACTGGTTGTTTGAGAATTTTTTAAAGTTATTTGAGCTTGGACTGAGACAATTCAACTAATACTTTGATATCTGTGCACGTCAATCTTTAAATAAAGGTATCCTTGACTTAATTTCAAGGTCGCAGGACTACTTTATTTAGTGCATGCAAGGTGAACTGAGCAGAGGACTGTCACAGTCCGTTCTGATTAATTTTTACGTAAACTCGTATAAAAATATCCAAAGCAGCCTGTCCAATTGCTTTGAATTGCATAGAGACATATGTTGGGAACCTTGGACATCAATTTATTCAGCAGTCACTGTTGAGATTCTATTTTTTTAATGAAATTTTATGTGTTTTCGATTTTTTATTTTATTTATTCTAAAACTGCATGCTGTTAATTTTGCCCTTACTTGACCTTGAAAAGTCGAACTGACATAGAGAATTCAGTCACATTCATTTAATGATGACTATTGTCCTCTCTGAGTGACGGCTGACACTGCAAACATTGATGCGTGCTGGGGGCATTCCTCTAAAAGTACTGTCAAGAAATTTATTCTATATTGATTATTTATGTCCCTGTTGGACCCTCATATTTCTTATGCACAGTTAAACTAAGGATGCATGTGAGTATTTCAGTCCATGATAATAATAGTGCATATTAATTGTTTTCCAAATTGGCCACAAGCCCGAAAATGTCCCCACCATGGAAGATGACCATGCGCATCAGATTAATTAGCATATAAGTAAACCTTTGGGAATGGAGCAGAGATCTCATCTATACCCCTGTTGGCCTTTGAATGGCTCCTGGTAAGGCTGACATAGTTATCAAAGATGTACAACAAGCATGTGTAAGGCGTAAACAAAGGTGAACCTGACATTATTCTGACGCTCATAGCACCACTTCAGTCTGTACATGCAAAGGTCAGTTGAGCACAGAACTGTACAGTCCTCTTACTAATTGTAAACGTTTATGATTGTAGGCCTCCCAATTGTCTATAGTGATAAAGATTCTCTTTGAAAGGTGACAGGACACAGGTTCACGACACCTGTCTCAAGTAAAGGATGTATTAGATTCCTTCACATAAATACCATGCACAAAAGAGTCCCGTTTGGTATACTGTGTCATTATGAAGGTTATAGTTCTGATGTTGCCATGTACGATTGGAGTATGTAGGACAACTTAAGACATTTATTACAGTGCTGCACTGTCTGGCTACTCTGGTTAAATTGTTAATATTAAGTGAACAAGGGTCGTACAGTTGTTCAAACCTATTTAACGGGCCTTTCTTATGCCATCAGGATTCAAATTACAGAGAAAATGTCGGTAATTTACCACAATGAGTTCGTTGCATAAAGGATTGAATCAAACGACCAAAAACAGACATCGAGTCCATAGCATTTAGCTAATTTTGCTATCAAAATTTGGACAAATTCCATGAGGGCTGGGGTGGACCTGTCAAAGACAAAAATGAAAGGCATGATTTAGTGGGCTTATTATGAGAGAGCCATGGAAGTCAGCGGTACAGATTTACGCTGTAACCAATTGTGCACAGAGCCTAAAATTTCTGCTTGAACTGCATCTGCTTACCTATGACTGTAACATTGTGCCAACGACTCTTGAACGTGAATCGACCTGCTTCAATATAATTGGCCTACTAGTGGAAGTAGACTCTCAATGAACATGTATGTATGTATGTATGTATGTATGTATGTATGTATGTATGTATGTATGTAGGTATGAATGTGTGTATGAATGTATGTATGTATGTTTGTATGTATGTTTGTTTGTGTGCATGTATATGGGTGCCTGTCCGTTCTCTCGTCTGTTTGTCTGTCCGTACATCCGTATGTGAGACATCCGACCATTTCTATCATGTAATATGCTGACGAAAAGATGGAAACAATCACAGATCAACACTATACAATAATTACGTGAACTAATATACTTCAAAAACATCCTTCTGCTTAACTCAATGTATATATGTATGTGTGTACGTATGTATGTACGCATGTATGTATGTATGTATGTATATATGCACGTACGTACGTACGTATGTATGTATGTATGTATGTATGTATGTATGTATGTATGTATGTATGTATGTATGTATGTATGTATGTATGTATGTATGTATGTATGCTGACGTTAACGTTATAGCTATAAGGTTCAGAATAATTACTCGTTACAAGGAAAGCGTAATTCAATAAATTACAGGCAGGCAGCTTATCAGGACAATATATAGTATTGAAGCTCTGTCTGTCTGTGACGGAAGATAACTCTCAGCCAACACTTCGTTTGAGGAAATGTACCCATTTAATTACAATGAAGTATTACTCATTTCATTTAGATGTTATACGAACATACACGACTTGCGTACATCGATGTCGTGTGCAAAACCTTTAATCGAAGCCTTGGCAAATATAGATACAGGCTCATTTGCTTTACGCTATATATATATATATATATATATATATATATATGTATGTATGTATGTATGTATGTATGTATGTGTGTGTGTGTGTGTGTGTGTGTGTGTGTGTTTATTATCAGTTGGATAACGACTATCATTGCTTGGAAAGGAACTCAAGTTCGTTAAACTTGATGTCATGGATGACTACAATACGGGCACTATTTCTGTGCGCAATATTAGAAATTAATTTCTGTGTGCAATATTAGAAATAAATTTCACCTGTGTGTTGAAAAGTGTGTAATGTTTCAACTAATTAGCCTGATGAATTTGACATAAAATGTACTGAAAAAGACCAAAAGAACCGCTTGATTAAGGCTACCACCAGCCAAATCAATCTGCCTAAAGAAGTACGTAAGTGAGTAAATACACAAAATAAATGGTGAAGAATGATGATCAGGTAGACAGGTGCTTCCAGATTTTCATGTTAAATTGTGTGTACTTGTTTCAAGTGCATATTACCCCCCCCCACACACACATACATACATACATACATACATTCATACATACATAAATAAATTAAACAAACAAATATATAAATAAGTAAATAAATAAATAAATAAATAAATAAATAAATAAATAAATAAATAAAAAAAAAAAAATAAAAAAAAAATAAATAAATTAATAAATTAATAAATAAATAAATAAATAAATAAATAAATAAATAAATAAATAAATAAATAAATAAATGTTCATGTATGCCACTGGGCGCTAGAACAGCCATGTATCTTATAAATACAATTGGAGATGAAGAGATGAAGATTGGCTTTTGTTTTAACGTAGAGTGGTTGAAAACAAAGTATAAGATTAGTTTGCAAGCAGCCAGAGGCACATGACGGCGGCATTTAGGATTAGTATGAATAATGGTATATTATATTTTACACAAAAAGTGCTTTCAAGCTATAAAGTGTTATTGTAGATCATAATCGTATTTCTATCATTGTTATTTATAGACCTGCGGCATAGAGGGCCCTTCGGGGGTCATACCCCAACCCGTGGTATAACAAGTTACAACCTATATTTTCTTATAGGTATATATGTCCTCTTCATGAAAAAATAGGTTGTGGAATCTGAAAAGCGTTTTATCATATATATTTCTGCCCGTTTCCATGACAACCTATGCCATTTCTGAGACAACTAAAATTTGTCCTTAAAAATAATAACTTTGGTGATACTGCTTGTGGAAAGGCTAAATAAACACCAAACTGTGCTCAATTGCTCTAACATAGTCACAAAATACAGGGTTTGTTCAAAGTGCCTAATTATCATATGTTAATTTATGCAAATATATGAAATTTACATCGAAATTAATTATTGTGCAACGGATTACATACTGTATTTACTAAGATATAGTTTCGTTTATTTAAAAAAGGCAAAATTATTAGGAACAGTACTCATACAAGTTTCATTTATCATGTTTATATGAGGATACCATATGCATATTAATTAATATGCTAATATGGCTATCATGTGTCATCTTCCCTTAGGGAACCTTCGTAACAATTGCCAATACAACTGATCAAGTAAGATAGTACTTTGTACCATGTTTTCACACCTACACGTTATTTACCGTGAAACATCCCATGGAGTCCTGCAACACAGCTAATGTATCTCTGGCATCAAACTATAATTCAAGATGCCTTTTAGTAAAGGAAAACAGTATATGTACATGAACACACTAAATACAGAAAGCTGATCAATGATGGTCACAGTTTGGAGATTCTACGCTAAGATTCAATCATCATCTTCCTCATCATCACTGTCTATTTCAGTGTCAAAAGTGTCATTTGCACACTCATGTCCAAAGCATGCACATAATTCTGTACAATTAAGTCCTGTCTGCAGGCAATGGCACTTTCTTGCGACAGTACACTCAATATCGGTGCAATACATATGAGTCAGGTTGCGGACTTCCAGTGGGGCTAGCTCATTGGTATACATCAAAGGCTTGAGGTAGCCATCATTAGACATTTCCCAGCCGTTACCATTGTTACCCCACACTTTAAGGTTAGGAATATGACTGTTGTATTGGTGTCTTTTTGTCTAAAACCACTTCCTAGTAGTCATTACGCTATTCCGCAGTCCGAACTCTTTATTCTCCCTAAGCTAACATGTCCCTGTCTAACCTATATACATATAGACGTACTATTGTCCAAATTGCACACGTTCCTCTGTAAAATTTTGATATAGGCTGTATTAGCCGAAATAAATTAAAGGGTCTTCGGCGGGTAACTACTCAACATGTTTCGGAGCCTTTCACCCGTACAAGTCTCTCTGAGTAGCGGCTCCTTGTCTGAGCTAAATGTTCAGCAAGGACAACCCACATAATAATGAATAAATATAAACATGGCAAATGATGAATTAGCTAAATACGTGAAGTTTTGCTTATAAATGCAGACCTTCATTATGAAAGAAGAATGCCTTGCAAACAAACTATAATTACCAAATTTGTGTAGTACAGGTTCAGTTAAGAACAATTTGACTTACCCCTGAACCAATATGTACCCTTTCTAGCTGGACAGCTTATTCTAGTTAAACCATCCGCCAGTGTTTAACTGAAGTGGAAACAAGCTGGGGCATTATATTCAGTCCCAGTGATTGTAAAAAAAACAGTTGCAGCTAGACCATCTGTATAAACCAAGGGAAATCCTAACAATGACTGCAACAATGTACATCCTGCACCAGAAATGTAAAACAAACTCCATGATGACACCTACTCCTCAAACAATTAAGCTCTATTTCATTGCCAACCCTGAGTCAATGTATCAACGTAATGTGTCAGGTTTGTGATATTTGAAAAAATACTGTCACTTTTGAGTATTTTTTTTTAATATTGAGTAAATGTGCATTTAGGCATGTCAGAAAAGAATGAAAGTCATGAGCATTTATGCCAAAAACATGTTATCAAAACAATTTTTCTTAACAGGATTTTAAGTACAATTAAGCAAACATGTAACTGTCGTAGGCCGCTGCTTGCTACCGATAGTCATTTGTATTTCAGTGAAGAGAATGCAATGAAAATATTAACCAGATATCAAGTACAATTAGGCAAGCTTGTAACTGTCGTAGGCCGCTACTCGCTACCGATGGCCCCTGGGTAGTTTAACCTAAGAGAAAACAAGCTAGCCTAAAATGTCTGAAAGGTGAACATTAAAACAGAATGATGCCAAAAGATAAAATTAAGTCGAAAAAAGGCAAGTATAAAATCTCTAAAATTATTGAAGCCAAACTTTCTAACCATCTCGGGATATTTACAGCAAAATGTGTAGAAATATTTGATCAAAAGTACATCTTTGAATCCTCCTGACTCAAGTTTATTTTAAATAAAAATTTGGTTCTAGATGCAAAGTCCTGAAATTTAGAACAAATACGACCAAATCTCAAAGTCTGTGAAAAAACGTATTATATCCAATAGTATCCGAAATTATACTGTCTGGGAAAGGATACTTAACTACTTCAAAGTTAAACTCATCTATTTTGTGATAGACTTTAACACAACACCTGTCATTAGTGACCTGAATATCCAAGTCCAAAAACACATCTCTGAAACCTTCTGAATTGTTACCCTCCAAAGGGATATCTATTGGGTAAATTTCTTTAACAATTTTACTGAAATTTTGTACATTTACACAAGCAATGTCATCAATATATCTTGCGTTGTTTGATAATTTTGTAGCCATTTTTTAAAGTCCTTTTTCATCGGTTTATCCATATACGTAAATTCAAGCTAGCTTAAGTACAAGTCTGCCAGTAAAGGGGAGTAGTTGCTACCCATTGCAATGCCTTTTATTTGTTGAAAAACCAATGGTCCGCATTGAACAAAAGTATTATCCAAAAGAAATTTTATAGCATCCATCAAAGTTTCAACAGTGTACGATTTAATGTTACTGTTTGAACATTTGTTGTCTTATGCTTTCTTTGTATATGAATTCATATTAATGTGTGGTTTACCATTATGGTTAAACATTTTGCTCATTAATTCTGAAAGTGAACTTTTGACTTCATCTATAGGTAGATTTGTGTGCAGTGTAGAAAAATCAAAACATTTGATATTTTTTACTTTTACATGTATAATTTTAGATACAAACTCGGAAGAATTGTTAATACTCCAAAAACAATTTAATTCACTGTTTCTAGAAATTGCATTACAGTATTTACGAAAATGATTCCTAATTGCAGTCAAACACAATGTTCCTTCTTTTGATAATTGTTTTCTTGTACATTTTGCAGCACCGTCTATGAATCTAAATTTGAAAGAGTTTTTATGTAATTTGGGTATCCAGAACAAAAGTGGAATAGAGGAGTCCTCTTCAGAAATTTTGATATTAAAATTCCTTTTCGTCTCATCTTTATGTGTATCTATCAAATTATCAATGGATTGTTTGTGTAATTAATATACGTCATTTCCTCTCATGTCTGAAATATTGTTTATACCAAGTTCTTTTTTCAAAACATCCAGATAATATTTTTTGCAGATGATCCCAAGATTGTTCCCTGCCTTATCTATGTTAGTGACTACAAAACTTTCTTGTAATTCTTTGACTGCTTTTGAAACTTCAGGTTGTTTTAGATTAACCGTATTGAAATTCTGAATGTGGGATTTGTAACAATAAATTCTTTTTCTAGAGACTTTTTTCAAGTTTGATACCCATCCTTTAAATTTCTGAAATTATATTTTTTCTTTCTTTGCCCATTTCATACAGTAGGAATCCAAAGCGTCACATGTATCCTGAAAAATACTGTCAGTGTTCAACTTGGGACATATCCGAAAATTTGGTACCTTTTTTCATAATTTCTTTTAAACTTGAATTTTGTATGATATCCAAATTACCTGTAAATACGTGTTTGTGGTATGCATCAACAAAATCAGAATATTTACTGTTAGACATACAGTCACAATTTTGATTCGCTGCGATATCTTTAAGAGTAATTGAAGCCAGAAATTCCTTGTAATTCATTATACTTTGTCCAATATTGTTGCCATATTTAAATGAAATGATGGGGGGGGGGGGGTCTTTTATTTTGCACTCCTTTGGAATCATGTTATGAACAAATTTCAATTTGAAAAGGGACTGAATGTTTAGTGAATCAATAATTTTGTGTTTGAAAGGAACGCTGCAAAACATTTGATCTAACTTTTTATTAGAATCTGGTTTCCGAATAGTTGTTGTGTAAGCGTACATAATTTCACAATTTTTTTGCGGAAATGTGTGTTCTGAGTCAGTAAGACCCAAATATTCATTAATTTTTGTCATGTCTCGAAATGATAGTGCTTTAAGAGCTGTATGCAATTGATCAATGCCATTGTGGCACCAGATGGGACATTGGTATTGTGCCCTTTTCACATGTTGCTCAAATGCATCCTCAGTAGGCGGTTGTTGAGTGGCTGATCGGTCTGTGGTGGAGGCAACCGTATATCGTAGCTTGTCCAAAGTAGTTTTGTAATCAGTCCCTTTTCCTGTGTTGAGAACTCTGCTACATAAAACACAGGTATTGAGATTTAGCTTGGTTGGGGGTGGCTTCTTGGATGACGGTTCCAGGTTCATGATTTTAGGTTCACGGTACAAAATTATCTAACCTGCGAATACATTAAAACGTGGGTGTTCTTACCAGGTCCGAGCTTCATTTTAGAAAATAATCCAGTTCACCATGTGTATATTATCAATCATGCAACACATTTTGACAATATGCAGTCATTCTCAATAACACTGATAATGAGAAAATCACATAGCAGAGTTGGAATCCGACATGGACTCTGGAAGTTAAAGAAATGTGCCCCGATTTGTGCTTTCTGGTGCCCTACAACACAACACATAAATTATAAAATCCTAATTTCAAGATGACATCATTTGCATAAATTTAATGATAGGGTTTCTAAATTGTCTTCACTTCATATTTTTTTTCGGTAATATATATGCTAAATTTGCTCAAATTCCAACAATGCGTTCTGGAGAAAGCACTTTTGCACAAGCTAGCCAGACCAGACAACCCATAAACATAATGCCCTCCCCCCCCCCCCCCAGTGGCGGACCCATAAAATTTCAGTAAAGCTGTGAACGAAAAATGTTGATAAGACGATTAGGATTCTATGTTCTCTTTGCTTTGAAGCACTTTTCAAGGAAATGTAACTTTTTGCATTGGTACAGCACATAATGTGTGATAAACATCTCTAGAATGGCTTCAAAAACCCCTACATTTGAAGCCTAATTTGCATATATGTAATGGTGTCCACTTCATATACTCCAGTAAATTTGGTATCAGTATATCCCTGGGAATATATTACCTTCATCATTTAACAATTACCCCTATTTTTGGTAATTTGGCAACTGCAGTAAACAACATCAACTAATAGAGGCATTTATATTGCCAAATAGATGACAAAATTTTGCATATAATTATAATAATAATGATGTTATTCAGAGAATTTTTTAAAAGCGTCCAGCCTGTTGAAAGAGTAAGGTTAGAGCTACCTTCTGTTGAAATTTGGAGTGCTTATCTTCAAAATTAAGGCAGATATTAAAAAATTAGTGAAAAGTAGTCATTTTCCACAAAAAATAGAGGTTGCCATAGAAACGGGTTTGTAAACATATCAAAAAACGCTTTTCGGACTCCACAACCTATTTTTCTGTAAAGAGGAGACATGTGCACACATTTTGATATAGGTTGTGTTTTGTTATACCTTTGGTTGGGGTTGCACCTATTTTTAGGGCACTTTTGAAGCATTTGCCGCTAGCCTATTAGCAGCTTCCAAACTGAAACACTATGTGGTGTCAAACCTCCATAAGTGCAAAACATGTAACTTTTGCACATTGCCTTGTGTACACACTGTTTGGTACGTACTAGCCCAAAGGTAGCCATCCCCAAATGTCTTTGACTGTGGTTTCCGCTACCACATTTATGTATTCAGCATCTGCGTGGCTTACCCACATCACACCTTTGACCAAGATTCTCCTGTTGAAGAGAAAGACAGTTCTTTCTCACCTCTGTGAGGGACATCACTTTGGGATTTTGGTGGTAGATAAATGTTAGCGTTTATCTATTGTCCCAGTGTGTACTTATACATGCAACAAAGCAAAGCAATTTGACATGTAAGCATGTTCACAAGATCAGGCTTTGCCAAATGGAGATTTTACTCCTTGTTCTTTCCCAATCTTGCATGTAGATCTTTGAATTGTTACTGAACTGCAGAGGCACAGCTTTATGAAAATGATTAGTAAAACCCTCTCTTATGACACAAAATTGGTCCTCCTGAAAATTTGTTATTGGACTTACATTTTTCAAAAATTTTCACTGTCATTGTGCCAATGTATTGACAAAGTTAAAGAGGTAAAATTACCTGCTCCTCAACATCCCCTCAAACATGAAAAAATGTTAATGCGTGAAATTTGCTTTTCATTGAAGGCTGCCCTTCCACTTCCGAGTAAAGTTTAGTGGGGAATCAAATAAAGTTAAGTCTGCTTTGTGGACCAGAGGTCTGGTTGAAAGCTATAAAATATAAATGAAAGAGGTACCATTAAATCTCCCAGCCTCTTCTAATGGGGGGGGGGGGGGGTTGTTACTTCAACTACGTTTTTTCTTCTTTTTTTTAAAGCTGGGCACTGGGCACTGGGCAAACAGTCTTTGGGATTCTTGTTATTTTGTGATGTTGTTACAGTACTAATACAACGTTATGTGCCATTTGTACTGACAAAACAAATGATACCGAATGTTTTATGTGAGGTAAAAACGAAAAGTAAGTGAGTGAGCACAGGCTTAACGTGATATCACATGGGAATGTCACTTTTGCAAATCCAACATTGAAAAAACCAAAACTGTCTAGTTCAAACACATATTCGACTTCAGATAGAAATTGCACTTGGAAATTGACACTGAGTTTTTTCTTTCTTTTTTTTTAAAGCTGGGCTAACAGTCTTTGGGATTCTTGTTATTTTGTGATTTTGTTACAGTACTGATACAACGCTATGTGCCATTTGTACTGACAAAACAAATGATACCGATGTTTAATATGAGGTAAAAACGAAAAGTAAGTGAGTGAGCGCAGGTTTAACGTGATATCACATGGGAATGTCACTTTTGCAAATCCAACATGGAAAAACCCAAAACTGTCTAGTTCAAAAACAAATTCGACTTTCAGATAGAAATTGCACTTTGAAAGTGACACTGAGTTGATCGAAACACTGAAGTGTATTTGTAGTGATGACATGAATAAAATGTCTGGGCAGGTCGGCAAACTCTGGACAGAATATAATAGTAATCTTGAAATTAAAAACCATCTGGACTCTAATAAAAAATCTTTCCTACTCTGCAAAACAGAAATTATCCTGGAAAACTCACAGCATGAGAGACGAACCCTGGCAGACCACTGAAAAAGTATGCCCAAGAAGTAGGTTATATGTTGTCGGGAAGTAGCTTTCTGCATGTGCATGTGTGTATATAATTAAATCTTGATATATAAAGACACATGTGCACTGACTTTTGGCGATTAATGCAATTGGTTTATAATACCAGAACCTGTTTTTACTATCGCTTTTTAATCACATTATAGATTAGAATAGTGCTTGATGCATATTAATTATAAAGTGTGATAACTTTGTAATTACAAATGGTCAGTTGCAAACATGTAAGTTCAAGCTTTAAGACCCACTTGTCAGATTGCAGCTATCTTTGGGTGATGAAAGTAATAATGATCACAATATTTTTGATCTAGGTTATTACTTATTAGCAGTCACTACCATCTGATTGCAAACTGCAGGCTACATTTGTATCTTTGGGCATTATTTGCAGTTTCACACTCAGTTTACAGGTCATATTTGTTGTAGGAGGCACTCCTGTTCAAGCGCACGTCTTTTGATGTAGTGGAATGAGGGATTTGTAAAGGGCGTCGGATGGAGAGTGGAAAGGGTGGTGCCTGGTGGTGTTTATATGCTTGCATGGGATTGTTTATAAATATATAGGCTTTTGAATTTTTATTGTGTGAGATGGCTCATGTTCGCCACCCTCAACTCAACAGAAACACCACCTCAAGGTGAACTACAATCACTGCATAACTGCTCTCCTGTGGATACTTTAATCTCTGAAACCAGAGGAAGGGAAACGCGTCTGGTGCCCACACACACACACATTACAATAATAGTGCGCAAAAAGATCACTTTATGGCTATATTGAAAACATATGCATTTTTTCAAGAACAAATACTTTGAAAAGCAAAATAGTTGACTTCTGTGAAAACGGTTCAATATTTTGCTATATTCGAGCCTAAAACACAAATGTGGGGAGCTAACATCCAGTTTTTAATGTGACAGCTTGATGGCGCTGAACATGATTTGAGCAAAATACTCAAATATACAGGTTTAATATATTGACCTTGTAGGAACAAATTAAAAGAAGTAAATGACATAAACACTAATTACGGGGACTTCGGATTCCAGTATTAAATTTGTAAAAGTACATATTTTATTAGATGTACAAGTGCCTTCGGCTGTGCCCAGGACACAAATTAAGGATAAACTCAGGCTTAGGTACATCTTCTTCAAAACCTCGAATAAACAAATTATAGCTCATAATTACCCCCATAAGTGTACATTTCTGCAAAGTAAACTTGTTGCCGAATCAAACGACACTATTGTCAATTGCGTAATTTGTTATGTTTTTATGCAGCAATTATGCAAAGATAGCATTGCTTTTTTTTGTTAATGTTGATTCAACGTTTTCAGTTTTGGTACTACATAAAAAAATCTTTGAAAAATAATCTTCTAACACCTATCCTCAAAAGCGTGTTTTGATTTTCCAGTGTTTGGCGCCGTTAATAAGCTGTAGCCGTCTGAAGTTGAAGTGAAGACGCTCCATTTACACATCAAAGGATTTCAACTTTCCTCAAATACTCTGAAAGAACCAGGCCTCATACAAAAAATTTGAGACCTGCTTTTTTAATTCAACTCTTTAGGGTGACATTGGCGCAAATTAAGTGTGGTTACAAGCAAAACTGTGGGAGATAAACTGAAATAGTTTTGGATGTTGCTCTGAAAATGATTGTGTGAAAAATTAGATCAAAGATCAAAACATCTTTGAAGGGATTAGAGGCACTTACCCGTGGTTTGATTCAGATTGACAACTCTATAATCCGTAAGAATTGTTTGTTTGTTGACAGCTCTGAGATCGTTGATTAATCAAACTTGAGAGGAGCACAATGTATGGGACAGCTGATCATGAGACAGTGAATCAAAGGAGGCTCCATTGACTTAGTGAATGCGTTGTATTTTGAAGGGATAACGCACATACAGTGTGCAGAATTGTGAATGGGAGGCGTCAGAGGTGGAGCATATATATTTCTTGCTGATCGTTGGTGCTGAATTCGGACAATTTGGCAGAGAAAAGAAAAGTTGGATCCTGGCATGTGGGATTTGTTTGTCTACATATAGGAGCCATGCTTGGCACCAGACATGGTCCAGTGATTTGCCCTTTGATAGAACAGTGCACCAGACACGACCCAGCCAGGCCAGTGACTTGACCATTGTAAGGACAGTGAATGGGGACCTGATTGCAAACTTTGACCATTGAATACCAGTAAAAGTCAGGTCACAGACAAAAGTCTCAGAAGGTAAACAAACAACAGGTATTCTGGCAACATCGCCCATCATGGATAACTTGGTAAGTCCAAGGCGTAGACCTTCCATATCTGAGATTAATCGTATGAACAAAAATGAACTGAAGGAAAAGTTGATGTCACTATAAGCAGAGACTAAAGAGACCGAGACAAATTGCCACAGCGAAGGTGATACATCAGAGACAGTCATTCATGATATGTTCCTGCAAATCTTGAAAGAAGTAAGAGAAATAGAACAAAGATAAAATAAAAAGCGATGAGGAAGTAGCTCAACTTCGTGCGGACGTTGATAAATTGACTGAAACAGTGTCTCATCAGCAAAAAGTTTTAGAGGAAATAGACAGTAAGGAGAGAAGTAAAAACATTGTTGTGACGGTAGTCAGCGAGTCAGCAGATTTGGAGGGTGCAAGTACTGACCAAGAGAAATTTAAGGTTGCTGTACAAACCATAGGAATTACGGGTGTGGCTTTTACTCAGAGACGCATAGTCAACCGTGACAGGAAATTGCTTCTGCAAGTCGAGTCAGCAAATGACAGAGCATGCATCTTAGATAACACCAAGGCTTTAAAACAAACAGGAGATGCTTTCAAAAGGTGTATGCCAAGAAAGACGTACACCCAGCTGTGAGTGAGACAGTGGAAACGTTTAAAGGATGCGGAAAAAATAGAGAAAGAAAAAAACCCCGGAAAATGGGATGTAGTATTTTACTCAACGTGAAACAGCGTGTGTTAATGAGAGATAATGTCGTGATTGACCGCTGGTCGCAAGCGTATTTTCATAAAGGGTCCAAAACAATTGTGTGTCGGTTTATGGAATGTTCATGGTGTTCAAAATAAATTGAGTCTCAATGTGTTAATGACTGGTTGCAGAAGCATGAAATTGTGATTCTTTGTGAAACACATACAAGTATTCCATATTCTGTGTCTGGTTTCCATGTGATTCCAGGTAGAAATAGCCATACAAACCGTGGCAGTAAGCTGTTCTTGTGCGCACTTGTCTTGCAGGCAAAGTAACGAATGTTGACGTTAAGTGCGAGGACCAAGTGTGGTTTAAATTGTCAATTGTTGCAAATATTATATTCTGTGGCTGTTACATTCCTCCGTCCGACTCAAGCAACTACTGTGAGAACGGTTGGGCTTATATTCAAGGAAAGTGCATGGAAGACACTGAAAATTGTATCATAGTTGGGGATTTGAATGCAAGATGTGACAAAGCCATTAATCATCTCGTGAGGGATGATCCTCGGTACTCTTACGAGAGCATTCCAGATTGTATTCCTAAACCAAATGCGAACGGAGACAAGTTGATGCAGCTATGTGCTGACTGTGACTTATTGATGGTGAATAATTTGGGGGGGGGGGGTCTAATTTGAGACATGACTCAGCGCATTGGAAAAGTTCACTTACTTTCAAGAAAAAATCTCAGTGGATATCTGAGCTACATTTGTGCCTGGCCTCCAGATCAATAATAGATATTGTGAGTTTTTTTCATGTGGATCAGAATTACATGCCCTCTGATCATGCTCCAGTCACTCTTAGGTTCAATTTTGATGATTTAAGTGATGTGAATATGAATAACCTGGTGGAACAGGCTTGTGAACTGGGAGATCATGCTGTGTTGTATACGCCCAGAAAACCTCTTTCAAAACGACTTGTGAAAATCTCTGACATGCAGCCAGATATATTTCTACAGATACTAAGCCAATACGAAGTCCCAGATTTAGAAAATGACAATGGTGATGAGGCTGCTCAGAAAGTATCTGACATTCTGTATTTCTGTGCTACTGCTAGCATAAAATGGCCAAACGAATTGCCTGATCTATATGTTAATAAGCAGACAAAAGACAGATGGCAAAAGATCATTGATACGCATGAAGGCTATCAATTGGAAAGGGGAATTTGTTGAGATGAATACAGAGGCGCCCTCTGACAAAGCGTTTAAAAACCATTTTGAAGAACTCTTGAACCCAACCGATGCTGAACTTGTACAGGGTGAAGATATTGTCACAGACGTTAGTATCCCAGTCTTGGACAGTCCCATTGAAACAAATGAAGTCGTTGAGGCGACTGAAAATCAATTAAAACCAGAAAAGGGTTGTGGGCCACACGGAGTTGGTCCTGGTCTCTTTAAGTTTTAAGTTACTACCTATTCAACGGTTATTTTTTCTGACGTCGTTATGCAACACGATATTCAGGACGAGCTATCCTGTAACATGGACATATGCGAAGCTTATGATGCTATTCAAGAAAGGTGACAAAGTGAAATGTGACAATTACAGAGGTATCAGTATTATTATTAATAATGTTGCCAAAATCTATGATTATATATTGGGCAACAGGCTCTCTAAATGGGTTACTCCGGACAGAGAGCAGGCAGGTGCCACTCCCATATATACAACATATCGTAGCGTTGCTTTTGATATTGGACTACTGTTTTAGGAAAAGACATAAATTATTTGTTGTGTTCGTAGACTTTTCAAAGGCGTATGACCGCGTACCGAGGCAGGCACTCAGTAGCATTTTGAAGCGTTCAGGATGTGGTGCGGTAATGCTGCTGCTACTAGCATCCATGTATAGAAAATCCAAGAGTGTGTTAGGTTTAGCAATCATAGCAGCAGTGATAGGAGTCCGCCAAGGTTCCCCAACTTCATGTTGCTTGTTTACTGTTTTTGTGAACGACCTCATCTGCAGCTTTAAAGAAAAATGTGTGTGTGGGACAATTTTCTCAAATGTTTGCATGTCCTAATGCTGATGGACGACACTGGTATATTCGCTACCTCAAGAGAGAAATGCATTGAAAAACTAGGTATTTTCAACCAGTTTTGTATCAAATCAGTTATGGTAATCAATGAGGCAAAAACGAAATTCATGGCTGTAAATGGAACCCCCGAAGAAAGATTGCCACTTATAGTAGGTGCAGACAAGACACTAAAAGTTGAACATTGTGAGCAGTATGTGTACCTTGGTAGTATACTTACATGTGATGGTAGCACGGTATCCGCTCTGAAAGAATACGCTAAATCTGTGACAAAAACTTTTGTGGAAGCTTGTATCCTTTTTCAGCAAGAACCCGGAAATGCCATTCAATGTGAAAAGGAAGGTTCTGGATGCTGCATTCATGGCTTCGATATTATATGGATGTGAAAGTTTGTTGAACGTTGGGCTAAGAAGTATAAAGTATTGAAAGCATATACATGAGTGCGTTAAAAGCCCTACTAGGCGTAAGAACGTCGACTGCCAATAACTTGTGCCTGGTTGACCTAGGTTACCCTATGCTCAAAGATTTAATTAAGTATAAACAAACACAATTTTTTCACAAGATGGTAGGTGAACGCTATTCTATGGAAAATGACCCATTAATGTTTGCGATTAAACTAACAAAATCGGGGGATACGAGCACAAGCTCTTACATTGATTCTTTACTTGGACTGAGTAATGTGATAGAAGACAGTTTACATCAAATTAAACAACGTTTATCTGAGTCTGATAAATCAAAGTTTGTGACTTACAGGCAGATTAACTCTTTGCTACAAGTACATGATGTATATACAAGAGATATAAGTACTTTTGTACCCGAGTACTTAAGAGTATCATTTTCACGCGTTTGCCTGTCTGCGCACAGGCTAAAGGTGCAAACAGGTAGATGGGCCCGTATACCGCGGGACCATAGGTTATGCACGTGTGGAAGTGTTCAGCACTGCCCTCTTGTACAGCACATTAGAATCAGATATGGTAAACAAAGCTTGGTATTCCCAGAGTGCCTGTCACAAGCCAAGATTTTAGATTCAATTCTTTATTCAACCAATTATGCCCGATAAGGGCCAACAGTTGTACAAAATCACGTTTACACCTGAGCAGAGGTGCCCTCTCGGGACACATGCAGGAACTGCACATTACTACAAACTAAACGGTGTTCCAACTAGAAACAAACTATAACTACATTAATACACAAGAGAAAAAGAAAAAAAATTAAAAAAAAAAAAAAAATGAATAAAAAGAATATAAAAAATAAAGGGGAAAGGCAGGTAATGCAGGTGCCTGTGCACCCCTCCTATTGTCATTCACATGTCATCAATGTCTATACAGTTCTTGCCTCAAAAGCAGCCTTAGTAAAACACCCAATTGCTTTTAGTAAATTAATGCTGGAGTTGAATATGAAATACACATTTTGTATTCTTGCCATGTCATGAAAATGTTGTGTTTCTTGAATGCAGTGTCTAAACAATTCTTCTCTTATTCCCTTATATCTTGTGCATCCAAAAATAAAATGTATCTCATCCTCAACTTTCCCCATATGACATTGTGTACATAACCTCTCCTCAGCTGGGATTCTATTGTGTCGCCCTACTTCAATATGTAACTTATGTGCACTAGTACATAATCTTGTTACATCTACTCTCTGTTGGGGATTTTTTATAACACTCAAATATTGTTCATATTCAAATTTTCCTTTACATATTCTATAAAATCTCAGTTTGTTCCCCTCAAAATCATTTTCTTTATTTTTATCTAGCGTTGCACGCCATTCTTTTTCAAACCTTTGTTCCATTTTTCCAACCATTTTCATCCAATTATGATTTTCTATATTAGAATCAAACTCGTGCATGACCTTACTCATATTATACATATATATGTATTTTTTCCAATTTCCATTTGTTAGCTTCTTCATAAGCACACTTAAGTAGGCTATCATCATCACTGGCTTGTACGTGATCCAGATATTTGACCGCCTGTTTCCACACAGTTATGTTCAGAGGGTATCTCCCTACTTCACCATATACCGCCATATTTGTGCTTCTATTATTTATATTTAAAACATATTTGCAAAAGTGCATGTGTAATTTTTCAAATTTGGTATCTAAACTCCTCTTCTCAAACCAGTTATCCTTTAGTTCTGCAATGGGCACACTGTTACAGACACCCCATAATTCTGACCCATAAATTAGAATGGGTCTAATTAACTGATCGCACAATTTCAAACCCAACTTTGGGTCTACATTACTATTGTTCATTGAGCTTTTTAGGTGGAATAGTGCTTTCTTTGCCTTCCTGAACAAGTTATCCATAGCAGGGGTGAAACTACCACTTGCGGTCAAGATTTTTCCTAAATATTGGTACTCACGCACACTTTCCACATCTAGTCTACCATACTGAAAATTTGATGTACCCAATCGACCAAGTGTGTTGAATTCTATAATTTTGGTTTTTTGAATATTTACCCGAAGATGGAATACTGTGCAGTATGCATACAATCTGTCTAGTTGCTCCTGTAACCTTTGTGTAGTAGTGGCCAGCAAGACTAGATCGTCTGCATACATCAAACAATTTACGCTCCCTGCTGATAATTTGGGTGTTTCATCATCCACCTAGAATATACTAGGCTGGTCATTAATAAATAGATTGAACAACATTGGACTCATCACATCCCCCTGCTTCACTCCAATGTTGGTTGTAAGCATATCAGTTCTTCTGTTACCAATCTTAAAACTGGTCTCAACCCTGTTGTACATGCTTTTAATAACATAATAAAAGTTTCCTCTAATACCCATTAACTGTAATTTATATAAAGAACCAACTCTCCATACACTGTCAAAGGCTTTTTGAAAATCAACAAAACAGGCATACAATTTCTTTTTCATCCGCTTAACATATTTCTCAAATAATATTCTAAACACAAATATGTGATCCGTTGTACGAGCTCCCCGTTTTGTGGAGATCTGACTATTGCTCATATTTTTTTGGCTCTCATCGAACTTCTTTAATCTATTATTCATGATTGTTCCAAATATTTCACCCATAATATTGTTTATAGTTATACCTCGGTAGTTGGATGGATTATCGATGGAACCCTTCTTATGTATAGACACAATGTACCCTTGGTTCCACACAACCGGGTAACAACCTGTTTGTAATATACTATTAAATATAGCTCTATACGTATCGGCCATGCAGTCAACTGTGCCTTTGAAAAGTTCACTACTGAGCCTATCTAAGCCCTGTGCCTTCCCATTTTTTAGGCATTTAATTGCATTTAACACTTCATACTCGCTTAAACTGTAGTCGAGTTCACAGAAGCATTTCTCTTTTTCTAATCTTGCTAACTTAGGAATTATTTCGGAATCCCATGTTGGTTTCCCACATTTCATTCAGTAATTGCATATAGTATTTCTCCCACTCAACAGCCTCAATATTTCTAGTATTATCAGTGTCACTCAGATTCCTACAAAAGTTATTAAACCATTTTTTCTTACGGGTTTTTTCCATTTCTTTCTCCCGAAGACCAAAACCGCTTTGTTTATAATAAACTTGTTGAGTTCATTTACCCCATCATTTATATTACCAGACTGACATTAATTGCATATGTTATTGAGTACGGCTCCTGCAGCTTCTGTACTACAGGCCCTACGAAATATTTCTTCATCCACCTTATTCCATTTAATTTTGTCATCAAAATTATTTGATTTAGCATTGTTTTCATGGGGCATACAATTCCATTGTGCATTAAGCCCAAGTGAGATTATGCAGTGATCTGATAAATCACCTCTGAATCCATGCACCTTGAAATACGCAATTTCTTTTAACATATCCTCAGCTACTATGGCATAATCCACCGTGCTACTTCCACTGTATTGCTGACATGTGAATGATTCCCCTAAGTCACCAGTACACTTGCCATTCAAAATTCTAGTTCACATTCTACGCGCAGGTACCATTTTGGTCAGTCAAAAGATGGAGAAATGCTTGTGCCTGTAAATACCACGCAGGTAAAAATACATTAGAACAAAGGCCAAGATTACGCAAAGCATCGACCACAAATCGCCCCTAAAACCAGGCATTTGAAAAAGTGGACGTTCAGTCAATAAAAGCTTATTTAAAATAATTAACGTCCCGGCCCCCCTCCCAATACCAACCCTTTATCATGGTCTACAACAAACTTGTGCAATGGAAAAGCCCGGGAAAAGGAACAGTGCTTACAGAGTGGAGATCGTCATTGGCACTTTCACAGTCACGCAACACTCATCTCCAACACATCCACTTTCATTCATATCTACTGACTACTGTGAATCCTTCAATTTATGCAAAAAGATAAAAGTCAAACTTGCAACTAGGCCAAACGTTTTGCGTAAATTTCTCGTAAGTTTCGATGTAATACGGTATCGTCATCTGGTGTGCAAAATGCGAAAATGACAGCTCAGTCACTTGTACACAACCGACTTTGAAGTTTATACAGTACAAAACGATTGTAGTAAAGTTGTTTATAAGCTATAGTTTGTTCAAAAAGACCACGCGGAAAGTATGTTTTTATGTCCGTTTTGTCACGAAATATGGTTGTCTTGAGTGTTTTTGAGGGCTGTCTCGATGAACGCATCATTATTGCCCAACTGCCCATTCACCGCAGATCCCCGCAAGCTATGACGATTAAAAACCCGCAAACATGAGGCGGGAAAATGCTGTAGACCTCTGTGCCTGTGAATAACGCACACCAGGACATTATGAAAGTAAATTTGGATCTAAAAGTGTGAATTAACAACGGAGAATTATGGTAGATCAATGCAGAAGGTCGCAGTAAGTAAATCACTGTAAATGCGGACTTCTGGGGGCGTGGATTAGTAGCATGACACGTCAACCTGCGAAGCCTAAATATAACTCGCAGACCTGGATAGAACAAGTCGTGTAAAAGTCACCTTTTGGAATTAAGATTGACAAATTATGGATTGCTAAATCGAAGCATGATTACCAATTGCAGTTAATATATGAATATGTAAAAAAACATGATTTTTTCCCAAATTACCCTGAGCTTATCCGTCTTCAAAGGAAGTAACGTGAAAAAAGGGAAAGAACGATCATTTTTAACATCTTTCAACAAATGTTCAAGTTACCTAAGGCCTACAAAAAGTATATGCGTCGTTCTGGTAACCCTAAAATTAATGGAACAGAAAAAAATTACTTTCAAGCCGCCTTTCCCTAATAAAAATTGATCGGCCCATGCTTAAAGATTTTATCGAGAAAGAGGCCATCGTGTGCCGTCTTTTGCAGTAAAATCAACTTAAACACAGTATTTTATCTCAACTTGTCTGGAGGTTTAACTTAGCCGGGGAAACAGCATAGCTGCATAGCCACGGTTGTTTGGTGAAACATCATAGCAGCCTTTGTTCGGACACCGTTATCGTAATATTTCGCAAGTTCCAGGTGTGCATTCTCTCAATTAGCAGGAAAATAGTCGTTTAAGTACTTTGAAAATATGATTTTCCTTCTTAACTTTAATATGCCCCCTCGGTTGTGTCTGAAGCAGTTATCATTGACGTTTGTAACAAATCGAAATGCAACAATCTTGAACCGTCACATGGTGAGCGCCATTTTGAACATTGCACAATGGTTGATTGCAGGACAGTCACACAAAAAAACATTTGATTTGGATATCAAAGTGAATCGCGGGCACAGCATACATCATAACATTAGCATTGCTCTGAAACATTGGAAAAATATATATACTTATGCTTTCATATTTAAAAACCAATGGAAAGAAAATTTAGCCACCAATAGTGAACCTGACAAGAAATTACGAACATATGTAAAATTTAAATACCAATTTGGACTAGGAAAATATGTAAATTTAGTGAAAGAGTATAGAATTAGAAAAAAATATTACCCGATACCGAATAAGCGCCCACAACCTCAAAGTTGAAAATGGCAGACACAAAAGACCTATTAAAACACCTTTAGAAGAGCGGAAATGCGATACTTGTGAAAAATCGGAAGACGAGGAACATATTTTAATCGATTGTGAAAAATTTACACGGCAACGAACTACCTTCTTCAACAAACTAACCGAAATTTTCCCTACATTTTTTACTTTTTCGAACCCAGAAAAAATTATCTTTATTATGAAATTAGAAGATGCCGATATAATCAAACATACTGGGACATTTTTCGACCAAGTGACTAAAGTTAGAGGTCAATTTTGATGATATATATTTTCTAAATGACCTAAATATCCCCAACATCCACTTGCAGTTTGTGTTTTGCAGGCGACCCTTTGGGGCCAACGCCGGCCAGCCCACCGCACCGCGTTGTAGGGCGGCAGGGCGGCGATGTAGTGAAGAGTGTTCCTTTTTTCTTTTTCTGAAGAATGAAGTGGAATATAGTCTAGTGTCGTGAAGTGATGTATTGTTTTGTATTATATTATATTGTATTGTATCGTATTGTGATTCATGTATATATTTATGTGTTTTGACTGACAGAAAACCATGTATGTATATGGTGCAGTTAATAAAGTCATTCATTCATTCATTCATTCATTCATTCATATATTATATCCCAACCCCACCCCAAGATCGTCCAAATACTCTCCTCATTTACAAACCATTGGGTGCGGAATCCACAATTTTCAAAATGTCGGCCAAGTCTGTGAGTTTGTCCGGATTGGATATTTTGAAGAACTGGAATAAAAAGTATACTAGTGTGCTATTAGTCTTAAGGGAAGGTTAATTTGTCGATTAAATGTAATGAACAATATTTAACAGGACTTTCCTAGAGTGATCATTACCTGAAAATGTAAATACTACGCCGTACAATTACCAGATGTAGCCTCCCCCCCCCCGAAGGATTTTTAGCAGACACTGAAATTGTCCCTTGGCCTATGAATTAAGTAGCAGCACAGTTTAAATTTTCTTCCTGTATCATAACAAATGCCGGTGGCTTTTGTAAGGTAGCTTAATTATAAGAAATATGTCACTTGTCAGGACAAGCTATATTTATGTCCCGTCCTTTGAGACAATGTCCAGCTCACCAAGCTCTAAACCTCGACGTTGAATGGGGGATCAGCAAGTTTATCATGCTGAAACGCAGGTGTATTTACTTGGAATGTTCAACAGCATAATTTCAACCTTTTATTTATTATAACCCAGTGTCACAAGTTTTGTGCATACGAGTCACACATACATACACACACACACACACACACACACACACACACATATATATATATATATATATATATATATATATATATATATATATATATATATATATTGATTTGATCCAAATACAAATAACTGCTAATTGTGATCGCTCATGTCTAATATATGTGTTGCCAATTCCCCATTTGTGGCTTTCATTTTGTCCAATAACTCCTATTTTGGCCTACTAATGTGCGTAGCCCAGGCGAACACAAGATTGTTGATACACGTTGTAAGCGTATAGATAGTTGAACAAATGTTAAAGATTGTTGATACACGTTGTAAGCGTATAGATAGTTGAACAAATCTTATACTTTGTCTTGACGAATTAAAATGCTTTGCGCACGTTTAACAAATTCTTATACCAGCATTTGAAAATCCCGATTGGCTGGCACGGTTTAGAGCTGTAGGCCGTTGATGTTTTGGTATCTTTTGAATCTCTTTGCTGTGAATATTGGTTTAAAATGTATGAATATGGGCAATCATTTTCTGAACCATTTTCGGTTATTATCTGCATCAACTGCACAATACCATAAACGTTTAGCACGGCACTGTCATGCATGAAGTGTGTTTGATTTGCTGCTGAGTATAAAATCCATGGATATATGACATGGTTGCCCAGAAGAGCTCTTTATTTTTGAAAGACACAAGAAGTGGTTCCTGTCGCATCCTGGCTTCCCGGGCAGCATCTCATTCATTTACAATTGTCACATCCATCGTGCTTGTGCCCTTCAGCAAATGTGACTGATAATAGCTTTGCTCTTGCCGCTGTTCATTTGGTACAAAACGCACTGGCCGTGCTTTTGCTTTTTTGAGTTCTTGGATGTCATCCATCAGTTCGCTGATCCTCACAAGCTGGAAATAGCCTGGAGAGAGGCCTGTTTGTAGAGTTATTCTGTAGCTGAAATGCAGATATAGTCATTTGAGGATAACAAAGAAAATCCCTGTAAGTACATTAATATTTTGCTTTGTATTCCCGTCGTCACGCACACTGTATGCTCTATGGATGTGTTCTTTACGGTGGACTGCCCTACATAATGCTCATCAGGCCAGTTAACAAATCAGTTACGTTTGACAGTTAAATAAAGTACACCTGATATGACTGTTTGTATCGAACATCAGGATTAATTGAAAGGGTTGTGGAAATTCATCATGATAAGATGAAAATATGTTCGTTTGTAATATTTGATCTATAAGCTGTTTTGTCTGATATTTATTCAAAAATTATTAGACTGGGTGATCACTATGCAAAATACGACTAAGATGATGATAAATATAACAGGATACCTTTAAAAATGTGGCACTCTTTTAGATATGAATGATACCAAGATAAGGAACCCATTTTATAGTTTTTGAAGAGACAAGGATGAAGGAATAAAGTATAAAGAGATCAGTTTCATTGTCAATGTTTATTCAAGGGTAAGGTAAGGATGAGTATGAATATTTGTATCAATCTGTAAGCAATGAGGAAACCTTCTCAGAAATATATGTGGTTTCTATCTTTCCCTAATTTGTAACACTTTATAGAGCTCATATATTGGCTTTCCATGAATTCTGACATTTGTTATAACAATCACTCTTGGTACACAAGATAATATCTGGATTGTACATGGTGTACACAGAATTCATAATGTGCAGCAAATATGAATTCAAAGAAGAAATTTCTTACCTTTTAACCATCTGCGTCGTAGAAGGATTATCAATTTTATCACAGAACCCAGAAATACCCCAAGCAATATGGAAACCAAAACCAATTTTATGCCAACCATTAATGAACCGTTTTGTTTGGCTCCTAGAAAGAAATGAAAAGAATGTGTGTTTAATGTGTCACCCATCAAATTATCTGTTTGTCATCCAAGTGTTGGATTTATTGTGGTTTAAGATAATGTTGAACAGAAATAACTATACATTGTATCAGTTGCGTACACAAAAATGTAAAACTTGAAAATTTAATCCCTTGATATTTCAAAAATGTAGCATATTCACATGTTGAATACTTTTAAGAGGACTATACTCCCAAAGATCACATATCAGAATAAGGTTGCATGTACTTCAGAAAACAGAAATAATAATGCAGAACAAAAATCAAGCAACCCTCCCCCCCCCACACACACACACAACAGTACCCCCGAAGAAATAAAAAAAACTAAAACAAAACATTGAAAAAAAAAAATAAATAAATAAAAACAAAACACCACCACCACCACCCCTACATAATTTACTGTCTTTTGGCATGGGGACCTAGACACTCAGCTGATGGCTAGATCATACATTATAATGGCATCTAGAAGTTACTCATGATATAAAGATTAATGTGGTTAATTCTAGTTTATCAAAGAAGAAGTGAACACATGGTTGACGTGTTGCTGTCAGCAGGAGTAGAAGCGAAAACTGTCTTTGCTTTTTGGTTGAGAACCTTGGTGCTTTACATCCTGGCAACTTTATATCGTGTCTGTTTAAGTTAATTTCTCCACAAATGCATATAATAAACCCCGCCGTGCTGTAACCCTTTATGCAGTTATGCATAAACCAATTTGACCTGGTAGCTCAACTTTTATTTGTTCAGTTAAAATAAAGATCTTTTAATTAATGAAACCCTTATGATTAAACACTCTGACCGGACCCATATAGCTGAGGAAGCGTACACATAAATACGTGTGTGTGTGTGGGGGGGGGGGGGGAAACAACAGATCATAAGGAAGCAACACATTGACAATGCTTATCAGTGTAGAACCCAACTTACAGGTATAGACTAAAAGAGAGTCAGGTATTATCGCAGGGAACAAAGGAATTACAAAAATAGGATCCGTTAAGGAATTTCAACAGCTTAACTATTTATAATTTCATGAAATCATAAGTGGCTGAAGGGGTCGTCAATCTCATGCCTGGCAGAACTTCTATTGTATGGTGGTGGGGGCGGGAATCTCGCCTCCAACAAGTCTATGCCACACGTCAATAGTGAATCGCAAAAAAGACACACGGGGAATTCCACTTTTCACATAACACAAAAGACTGCAAACAATGCAATTTCCCCCCGTAATCCTGCAAACACAATACCTCTAGCGAGCTCATTATGAAGAGATTGCATGAACTTGGCACAAGCATCATGCTAAAGCAATTGTATCCCATTCAATTATGTTAGTAATGGACCCATATTAAGAACCTTTATTCAGCAGAAGAATGCCTCCTCAGTCCAACAAACTGATTGAATAGGGAGCATGGAGGGGTTTTCATTTTATTCCAATTTGAGAGTAAGGAAGTTAAATACTTTCCACAGATACGTTTCGCCTGTGTTGACAGGCCTGGATAATAGCATCCAGCATTATTTGAATATACCATTTTCTGAACATAGGTTATCATCCATATAAAACTGTACCACAGACAAAATGGGGGTGACTTTGAAACAGATAGGTTTTGTAATATTACAGGCTACAAACTCAAAGCCAGGGGTTCCTGACCAACAGCAGTTTGTCATCTGGGATCTTGGATCGCGCGTTGAATTGATCAGCAGGGAGTCTGTTCTTTTTTGTTTGTTTGTTTGTTTTTTTAAGATATAAAAAAAACCAAATAAGTTACAACTCTGCAATGGTGGTGCCCGTATGTTTGATGAAGAGAAAGTAATGTCAGGACCGAATGAAACTACTGCACCGATGTCAAATCCGGAAAATTTGCAGTCAGAAGCCTAATTGTATTGCATGCATTCAGACCCCGCCAAAAGTAGTATGGCGATCTTTGGCCAACTTCCGGGTCTGTCCTCCCTCCCTCCGGCAAGTTTAGCTAGACTCAGTGCATTGTGTTATTCTAAATGTGTGTAGGTGGACTAGCTTATGCCTTGGTGTGAAACTTTGGTTTGTTGTACATTAACTTTGAAGCAATTTCTGAAGTACTTACCAGAATCCTTTGACTTGTTTGTTACAAAGCCTGGGTGCTTACTTGGTCCTGTATTACTCTTATGCGGACCTGAAAAGCAATTGGTACCATCATTAGCCTCATACAATGTCTGTTCAATGTAAAATGTAATATGTTATTACAATTTGCATGTTTAAACTTACATATATATATATATATATATATATATATATATATATATATATATATATATATATATATATATAATTGTACAGATTTAAGCTCCTTTGCCGAAATGTGCTCATAATTATTAAACATGGCCACATAGACTCATTGTCAGTGTCTTCTCTTCTAGACCCAAAACAACTTGTTATGCTTCTGGTAGTCTATTAGGCATCCGTTATGCTTACCTTTGTAAACTGAGTACGCATCTGTCATGCCATTATCATCTGGTGCTGTAAATAGATAATCGTTTTTGTTTCGCCAGATCAAAGCAGTAGAGCTGTATCATCATTCAATACACAATGCACTACCGATGCTCGTAGCGTTAATGGCCGAAGAGCATAATACTTGAGATAATTTCTGTTCAATTTTCATAGACAAGGTTTTAAAATAAATGATTTTTGTTTCCCTAGTAGAAATTGAACCTAAGCATTCAGGTTGAATTGAGCATCAACACTTTCTTGGTCAGACCAAAACTGAATCAAAGCTACTTATGGCATAGGAAGTTGTTGGTCTTGAGCTTTGACATGAGGCATTAAAATTTTCAGTGAAATGTTTATCAGCGTTCTTAGTGTAAGTACTTTAAGGGATTTTACTGGGAAAGAGCGAACACCTATTTTTAATATGCAGTAATGTGGACAGGTAAGAAACTATCAGCATATCAAAACTGTGGAATCAACTGGAAGGTGAATAGTATTGGGCCAAAAACTGCCTGTGCGTAATCATGGTTCGTAAGTATCTTGTAGGACAAGCAGTCACTGTGTGCCATTTGATTTGAATGGTGCACAGGCATGTTATGGTTTGTACGTTGCTTTGTCATAACTGATGGGAATTAAAATTAGAAATGGGAAACGTTGACTCTTTGCCGACTTGATAATTTGTTCGAAAATGTACCAAATCTAATCTGGAGGGGGTAGTTGGCGTTTCTGCACACATCAGCTTTGTAGCAATCATCACATTGGAAGATGAGTGATGATGTTTTGGTAACTCTTGAATCTCTTTGCTCTCATTTTTGGATTGAAATTTTTTAATACGGGTTATGCTTTTCTGAAATATTATGTAAATATCTCTGATAGGAACCGGCGTGAACATTTTGTACACTTCAGACAAGGCTATATCTTTTGGAAAGGCACAAAATATTTTATCAAATTCACTGTAAAACTGGACTGTGCCGTTTGCTAACCTCTCTTTTTATTTTCTTTTACTGTAAAGCACATGAATGTTCTAAAAGCGGTTAGGATTTTGATTTCATCTTTATGCCTAGCTGAGTCTGATTCCCATGTCACTGAAGTGGTTTCTGTGATCTTGTTACTCTGCACTTAGAGGAACACGTTGCCAGCAATTGGGCTCTGCACATTGGAGATTATAAAATGCCGCCGTGTCTCTCTGGTCCCTGTCCCGTTACCTTCAGAATATGTTACCTTGCGTTCCATACCATGTATACCGTCCTTTGTTTTTCGTCTATTTTCCGCGAGAGGAATTTACGCCTGTATAAACTTGCCAGCATAAGGGACCGTGCTGCTAAACGTTAAGCTTTGCTTAACAATCCTCGATAACCTGCCACAAGAAGGATTTCGTCGCCTAGTTTTTATCTGGGGCATGTGGATCTGCACCTTCCCTGTGCAGTCTTGAATTATTTGGCTGTGTATCCTTTGTCCGCATATACGTATATTGGGGCATGTGGGTACTACGAGTTGCTGAAATATAAGCTACATTTTGATTATCAATGCATATTTCATTGGAAATGTGACACTCGCTAAACTGGCCAAATTATTCTAACATTTCTCAATCAAAATGTCACACTTCTAACAAAACTTCCGTCACAAAAGCCTATCATTGGAATATTAAGCCTAAGAGGGAAATGGAAGGGTCATGAAGATAGAGTTTGTATCATAACGTAAAGATGCCAGAATGGAAATTTGCCAAAGGGGATTCGCTATCAACATTTAGCTGCAGACAGGGTCAACGGTTTTTTATGCCACGCTTGAAGGTCCGATTGATTAATGCAGTCTAACTTTCCACAAATTTTGAGCTCAGATGTCTTCAAAATCATATCTGTTGATTTTATGCAGATATCTCAATTGCAATTGATGATTATTTTAGCATTTAAAATCATCAAAAAAAAGTGAGGAAAAAAACGTTGATGGATAACAACAGCAAAATTTTCCATGAATAGAAAATAGCAGGGCGTCCAAGCGGACGATTTTGACGTCATTACACCCCCCCCCCCCCGTGCGTTATAAACTTTTTGCCCCAGCTAAGCTAGAATTGTGTTTTTAGCTCTGTTGACCTGAAGTTGCAGAGCTTATAGCATCACTCATATCCGTCTGTCCTTCCGTCCATATACTTTTGGCTTGTGAGTGCGATAATTATGTGTTGATGTTAGCCCAGTATAACTTTCAGAACCTATAGGGTGTATAAAAATCTATGTTCCTTTCGATATTGATGGCGCCACCTACAATATCATTTAATATTGGGGTCAAAATGTGAAAATCTTGTGAACACTCTAGCATTTTCATCTTTTGTTGGATATTCAGCAAATTTGGCAGGATTCTGCGGGAGGTCAAAGTCTTAATCACTAGCGATACTTGTGGCACCACCTATAATTTGACGGAAATTATGATCTAAAATGTGTTTTAAGATATAAAATTCTATATTTGGAAGAGCAATTGGATTACACTCCCCAAATTTATAGGGTATAAAGACCATGGCCAATGCTAGAAAATTATATAATATCAGTGACCTTGACCTTTTTTGTCAGGTCACCGTACCTGTAAAGTTGAAAAGGTGATTTTGTAATGCCAGGGTGTAGCTTGGAGATCAATGGCAAAGAGTAATGAGCCTCCTGATCAAAGCTGTATTTGATTATAATATACATAAAACTATGCTTGGTGACCTACTTTTTGGGTCAATGTGACCCTGTAATTATGGAGATTGGCGCTTGTCCTGATTTATTGTTTTTCGTCAATAAGTCGAAAAATTACTACCCGATTTGTACAAACAGACTATACATGGAAAGCTGAATGTGGGTTGCATATATTGAACGGTAACAATGTTTTAATCTGTGTTGAAGGTAGGGGTCAAATGGCCAGTTTGAATATAGGGGTCATATCGTGAATGCTGTGCATCCAACAATATTTAAGACAGGCTCATATTACGTTTAGAATATATAAAGTCTGTGAGAATCTTTCTCGACCTCATTGTTGGTGGCGCCAACTATAGTGTTGTGAAATATACTGGTCAAAATGTGAAAATCCTGTGACCGCAATACTGTCCACATTTTTCAAATAAGCCCAATATAACTTTCAGGACTTATAGGGTGTATAAAAATCCAGGCTGATTTCGATATTGGTTGCGCCAGCTACAATTGTATTATACAATATTTATGTCAAAATATATAATTCTTGTGAACACTCAAACATCTTTAATTTTTGGCACATCTTCACCAAATTTGGTGGAATTTTGGGGATGGTCAAAGTCTGAGTTGTTAATGATACTAGTTGCTCCACCTATAAATTTTACGGAAATTAGGAGCCAAAATGTGTTAAATTCCATATATCTTGAAAAGTAATTAAAATAGACTTTGCCAAATTTATAGGATCTATAGATAATGTCCGAAGCTAGAATGTGATGTAATATTGGTGACCTTGATCTATTTTTGACCTTGATATTCTGTCCCAAGATCACTGAGGACATAAAGTTAAGGACTCACTTTTTGTTGTCTTAGCACATGTAACAATATCCATCACAGAAATTGCACAAATAAGCTATGATTACATGT
Organism: Hermodice carunculata; assembly: GCA_964020975.1. Taxonomy (NCBI): domain Eukaryota; kingdom Metazoa; phylum Annelida; class Polychaeta; order Eunicida; family Amphinomidae; genus Hermodice; species Hermodice carunculata. Next base: position 68,653,388 of record OZ026616.1, read on the forward strand.
GGAGCGAAGTGCCATCTAGTGGATTTTTTATACACCAAATGTACATAAGCTTTATATGTTCAGAACTCACTTGAGGACTGGCAACTTTGACTGAAGAGGCGCAATATAGCCACGGTGTCAGCACAGCATAAGGCCCATGGGCCTCTTGTTTAATTTTCTTTTTCTTCACTCGTGACGGCACTAAAAACGGCTGGTGCTTCGATGTTATCTTTATGCCTGGCTGAGTCTGATTCGCGTGTTACCGAAGTGGTTTCTGTGATCTTGTTATTCTAGGCTAGGAATAACACGTTGCCTGCAATTGGGTTCTGCAAGCTGCTAGTAAAACGGCCTGGTAAGTTAATGTTTGGTCTGACTACCTAAAATCTTTAAAGTTGGAGTTTGAGGACATTTAAGACCCCAAAAATAAATCCCACTTTAATAAATCCTAGCTCAAAATGTATTTGCGTTAGGATAACAAACCATTTATGTGTGAAAGCGTCATTCTCCAAAGGATTTGTTCAAACACAAGTCAAAAACAGTAAAGTGTTCTGGAATAATCGCCGTGTTTTTATTGGTTATAGGCAAAGTCACCTTTTGCGTGTAAATTCTGATTTGCTTTCCAGCATATATTTAATAAAAAGTACTAATGTCTATGAACCTTAATATTAATAAAACAATGTCATTAACCAGCTTATCTATATATACCCACATATATACACATGGTCATAAATTGGCAGTGTACTGAGCCCCAGAACACCAAAAGTCACCAGCTGTCACCGCATTACACCAACTTAAGCAGCGGCAGTACAGTGCCTACACAAATTGGGCTGTCAAGCCAGCTGGTGTGGACAGCTTCCTACTGGCTTTAAGCCCCACCAGATAATCAAATTTTCACCTGGGCTAAGCACTCACAGCCGCGAGATGCTTGCTGTGAGCAAGCCCTTAACAAACAAAGGACACCGAATATTATATTCACCAGGGGGCTCTGACACTGACACTTAATGACTACGCCCGCCCACCACTGGAACCTACCTCCTTCTATATGTATATATATATATATATATATATATATATATATATATATATATATATATATATATATATATATATATATATATATATATATATATACATATATTTATATATATATATATATATATAATTATAGTAACAAGGTCCCAAAGGCAGGACTGGCCAAAAATTATAGTTAAGAAATAGAAGAGTCACATTTTTTCTTTTTTTAATGGTAGTTCCCAACATGCCAGTCCGATACACCCCTTATACCCACCAGAATGGTACAGAGAAACTGCACCAAATGGTAAAGTTGCAGCAAGTCTGCGGCCCAGGAGAAAAACCAGACAGCAGCACGGCAATAATGATGATAAATTTATATCCTTCTACATCGTATGTGCATGTGTTCGTCCAGGTCGGCAAAAAGCTGTCTGGAAAACTCTGTCTGCATCCACATAGTGCTGACCATAGAGATGCCGACAAATTACTGTAAGTAGTAATTGACAAGATTGGCCATGTTGTGAGCACGTTAGTTAGCACCATGTTTATCTGCAGGCCTTGCCTCAGGGGAGCAAGTGGGGACACACTCGAACATTACAGACGGACTGGCCTGTTTGGGGCGGGTGGGCTGGAAATAAATTGCGACTTCCAAAAATGGACAGAAATAAATTACAAAGTAGATAAACGATTCTTTGTAATTAAATGTTGATGACCATGAGCTGGTGACCTTGCCTGTTCACCACATGGCGCTCTAATGACCACAGGGACGCTATTGTCTTTGGCGCTTCTTACCCTCACATGCGCAAACTTAAGATACATCAGCTTCCCTCGCTGCTAAATTTAAATCCCTTATCTATTGGCATGGCAACAAGACTGAATAACATTCCATTTCCTTGGTTTGAACAAATCAGTTTGGTGTGGCACCCGTTGTCGCCTTGCCAAACTCTATTGTTCAAACACAAGTCAAAAACAGTAAAGTGTTTTGGAATTATCGCCGTGTTTTTATTGGTTATAGGCAAGGTCACCTTTTGCGTGTAAATTCTGATTTGCTTTCCAGCATACATTTAATAAAAAGTACTAATCTCTATGAACCTTAATATTAATAAAACAATGTCATTAACCAGCTTATCTATATATACCCACATATATACACATGGTCATAAATTGGCAGTGTACTGAGCCCCAGAACATCAAAAGTCACCAGCCGTCACCACATTACACCAATTAAGCAGTGGCACTACAGTGCCTTCACAAATTGGGCTGTCAAGCCAGCTGGCGCGGACAGCTTCCTACTGACTTTAAGCCCCACCAGATAATCAAATTTTCACCTGGGCTAAGTGCTCACAGCCGCGAGATGCTTGCTGTGAGCAAGCCCTTAACAAACAAAAGACACCGAATATTATATTCACCAGGGCGCTCTGACACTGCCACTTAATGAATACGCCCACGAGATGAGCTCTGGCCCACACGAGGTCAGAGATCATCTCACAGAGACTGCACAAAGACTTGACAAGTCATTGTGTTGTCTCCATCCCCACCAAGGGCGAGCAAAAGTACCAATTATGACTACCAATTCATGGGAAATTTATGACACAACCATATGCCACTAACTGCCACAATAGTCAACTTTTTCTCACTAAACGTATGTCACCAAGTCAACAGAACTGTTAATGAAAATTGTAAAGTTTGGTCCATCTGGCCAACACTCTCAATAAATGAAAAATTGGAGAAACACCGGCTTGTGGGTTCCTTAAAAACAAATATCGCCTTTAACAGTCAGTATCACGTATGAAAAGCTTGTCCACAGGGCCCATATGCACATAAATCATATCACTTTCTTGTCATTGGTGGACTCACAACTTTCTCTATTCCGGGTTATGCGACACAGTTTCCTGTGTTAAAAGCATGGATTGCCGCCCACAGTTCCTGCTGGAAACGAACCTTTCCAGTCTCTGACAAGTGAAAACCATCACTTAAGAAAACATCAGTGTCAGTACGCGAAATGGCAGCATGTTTTATGGCGCGCATGCCATTGTTGACTGCAAAGTAGGTGATACAGCGATTACCTGTTTTCCTGACTTTGTCAATCGTATCCTGATCTCTTGCATTTCTATATACAAGCCTGGGTAGAATCTGAGACCAGACTATGGTGGCCTCAGGCAGTTCAGTTTTAGCATTGTTAAGCAGAGTTTTGAGGCTATGCCTAAGCTGCCCCGAGGTGAGCTTGGCCAAATCATTCCCACCAGTATGAATAACCACAAAAGCTGGCCTGGGTACCTCTCTTGAACCCACCAAGTTCTGAAGATTTCTTGCAGTCACCTCTACGCCTGCGCCACCTATGCCTCTCCAGATTGGTCGGAAAGGAGATGGAATCCGCCACCTCCTGGCAAACTGTCCCAGGCGCTTGATTAGAGAGTGACCCAAGAACCATACAACAGGCCCGCCTGGAATGACAAAGAAACAGCAGTATCATTTATCTTCATAAAAAGGAGGCAGCCATTACCTGGGTGGATAATCTAATGTAGGATCCGTAGGCGGTAGAGCTCCACAGACCCCAACTCTGTACTGTTTCCATGGGAACCCCCGCAGCTGCACATGACGAGGCTGCACCAATACGAAAACTATGAGTCTTGTAATGCGTGGATTCGAGATTGCAAAATTTTAGGGATTTTGTGAGCATGGCCTGAAATTGATATCTCGTTAAAGGTGAATTATCGAAATGCACAAATAATGGACCCGTCTTCCGCAGAGGAAGGAGACTCAGATACTGTGATAACAAGGTTACAGGACAGTAGGGCTGGTTGGTTCGTCGGAGGCCTAATATTCGAATCCTAATTGGAGTATTCCTTTGATTATTCTTTCCAAATCCCAGTGTCAAATAAATCATGCTATCCCTTATCACCACATCGTGCATCTGTAGAACTTTGGTTGTGTCTGCCAATTTTGAAGAAGCAGTGAATTCCCCAACATGGAGAAATGCAAAATACGCTAGTGAAAAAGCAGGCCGAAAAAGCTGCGCCTCATACATATTATGGCATACTGATGGTAATGCATTTAAGGTTTAACCAATAAATCAAAAGTGACAGGCCTCCATGAGTCAACCCTATGGCCAGCAGCCCGCTTGGTTCCCGCTATTAATTTCTTAATCAAAAAATTGTCAGTGGGGTCCAACTGTATGGCTATTTTATGTTTATAACTAATTGCAGAGATGTATGTCGCTATTGTACTTGGAGCTCTGCCAAGTATAGAAAGGTATGCCACAAATGCAGCTACCTGCTGTTCCGTTGCTGGCAAAACATTCTGATTGTAAAATTGAATGAGAAATTGAATAAAAAATGTGACTGCCCTATCATAACCTTTATGAGTACTCCTGGATACAGCACATCCTAGAAGTTGATCAACTTCCTCCCTAAACCAGTGGCATGAACTGATGGAAAGGCGTGGGCTGGAGATGGGCAATGAGCACCTCCTGAAAAAATTGTTTCATATCAAACCTGGAGAGTTGGTCCGCTATCGTGTTACGGCTGCCTTCAATGTAACAACCACGGAGAAGTATGTTATGCTGTAAACAAGTAAGGGTAAGCCTGTGCACCAGTTTCATAGTGTGTGGACACCTGGAAGATTGCCTGTTCAGAATTCTGACAACTGCTTGGTAATCAGAATGAAGCACAATCTTTGAATTTGCCAAATCTTTCCCCCAGACTAGCACAGATATCAGAACTGGAACAAATTCAAGGTGTGCTATGGAGTTGTTAGGGCTCACTGCAATGCTGCTCCACCGCCCTGTGAACCAACGACCTTCATAGAACCCAGCAAAACCGCGGGTCCTGGCCGCATCAGTGGCAAAGTGGTGTACATCTGAGCTCAACCACTCACTAGGAAGGATCATAGATGTACCATTAAACTTGTCTAAAAACTGTTGCCACATAGAAATGTCAGCATGAGCTTCAGCTGTCAATATTATGTCGTGGTTCTTATCTTTAATTCCCGGTGTCAAATTTATCAAACGTTGTAAGAAAGGGCGCCCACCCCTTACACCCCTACAGAGAAAATTCAAATAGCCCAGCTGGCTTTGAAGCTTACGTAGAGAAACCGACTCTTGATTCTGCACTGACTGCAGTCTGTCTTTACATGTCATTAATTTATCCTTGGGAATTTTACCTGTTGGCGAAAGGTGTCAATTTCCAGACCGAGAAACGTTAAACAAGTGCAAGGTAACACCGTTTTGTCATGTGCCACTGGAATCCCAAGCAAACTACAAAATGCAAGGAATTTTTTTAGTGCCTTATGACAGTGACCTTGACCTTTTAATCCAAAGAAAAGCCAGTCATCTAAATAATGACACACATTTGTTTTTCCAATAAATTACCCATGAACCAGTTGAGAAAAACACTGAAGTCCATGAACAATTTACACGAGTTTTTGAGGCCCATTGGGAGGTTCATATCATAATAATACTGACCATCAAGTGTGAAACCAAGCAATTCAAAATCTTCACAGTGAATCGGCAAAATTCTGAAAGCATCTTTTAGATCAGCTTTTGCAATCTCAGCACCAGCACCTAGTGAAGCCACCAGCTCCACTGCTTCCTCAAATTTTAAATAATTTACTTTGGCCTCCTGATCACTTATGTGGTCATTCACCGAACCACCCAATGGGAATGATAGGTGATGAATCAGCCGAAATTTACCTTTTTGTGCTTTGGGAACCAAACCAAGTGGGGAGCACCTGAACTTGGGGAATGGAGGTGCTGAAAAAGGGCCAGCAATTCTCCCAGCGTCAATCTGAATTTGTATTTTCTCCCTTGCTACCTGCATGTTACAAGCCACAGCTTTTAAATTTCTAGAATAGAATGCTTTCCTGGGGCCTGTGTACCCAATTTTGAAGTCATTACTGAAACCTTGCAACAATCTTTCGGCATTTTCGCGGTTTGGATAGAGCTTTAACACTTTGGTCAATTCATCCATTTTAATTGGGCTTGTCCCCTTCTTCATCCTTAAAAATTTCAGTGCTGGAGGAGGCCTGTGCGGTACATTTGGAAAATGGGTGCTGTTTGTTACATGATATACATTTATGTGGGAATCTACAGTCCTGTTTTGTGCACTCTCCTCTATTGTAGGCCCAGCAGAATCCTGCGGGCAACTTGTTTCCACTCCACTGGCCATTTTCTGTGCGACCTCTACGAAAAGGGTTGGCAGTTCTGCCTGGCATAAATTGACCACCTTGTCTAGAATTCTGCTGGTTAAAATGGGGTCGTGGCTGTAGTGCCTGTGGCATTAACAGAAAGAAGTACGATTCCCCATCCAAACTATCCCATCTACGGGACGGATCTACTGCCATCTTGATCCTGAATGCTCGGTCATATGCTAATGCACCTTTAGTACCAAATCTGGCGGCTGCCTCGCGAATTGTTGTACAGTACTTAATTAGGGCCTGTACCTGATCTGCATCCTTGCTCACATACAAGCTCATGTAGATAAGCAAAGCATCCTATCATCTGGATCTGTTTTTGGTGTGGTTTTCCACCACCACCATTGATGTTTACATTAGATCCCTGGCCTGAATTTGTAAGGGTCGTCCCCAAAAGCTGTGACGTCTGTGACGCCGGTAGGGAATTCCCTTGACATGTGACAGTGTTGACATATGCGTTCAACCACTGCTCAGCTTCAACTGCTGGCCTATTTTGAGGCAACAAGTCTGCGAAGTCAATGAATTCTCCTCTCCACAATCTTTCCTTGATAGTCAGTGGCACATACAAGCCCACTTGTGACGACAAGCTATCAATGACGCTCATTGAGTTGAGCAAGCCTGGCTGGTAGCCCAGCACCCCTTGTGCTAAGGCCCCCTGGGGTTGGCCAGCTGGCACAGCCTGGGCAGACTGCTCTGCTCTTATCAGTGGCCCACCAAAATTAGCCCCAGTACCCACGCTACCCAAATGATGTCTCTCTATATTAGGTAAATTAACGTGTCCACCAGCCAGGCTATTTGCAGCATTAACCGTTGAGCTATGCAAGTTTAAACTAACCATAAAATTTCTGCCTGTTTGCACGGGAAAAATTCGTGACAAACCAACTCCTCGAATTTCGACCAACTGACCCGCGGCAATGGTAGGAATTGCCCCATCGCTCTCCACATTATCCACAAATACATCTGAATTGTAGGCAGCCAAACCTTGAACCTGCTGTGAATCATTTTGCCCTTCCTTTTCATTTACATGAAAATCCAGATCAACTAGTGGGATCTGACTCTCAGAAGTAGAAAAAGGCCTGCAATTAAACTGACCTGTATTTGGAACCATCTGCCTCCTCACGCCACCATCCGAACGGCCCTGTGCTTGGGAAAAAGTCGCATCGCTGCTTCCGCCGGCGGTAGGAACAAACCCTCGCACATAATCATGGTTTTCCACCTGCGACGTGGATCGTCTGGCCTGATTTGCACGCTGCTGAGATTGACTGGACGTGGACCTCGAGCTCGGCTTTGGCTTGGCCACCCGACCACCCTTCTTTGTCGCTTGCGTTGCAACTTTCTCCAATGGTTGTCGTTTCTTCTTGGAAATACGAGCTATTCTAATTTCCAGCGGTTGTTTGCTCGCCCTTGCAGCAAAACTTCACATTCAAATAAATTGCGACTTCCAAAAGTGGACAGAAATAAATTACAAAGTAGATAAACGATACTTCGTAATTAAATGTTGACGACCATGAGCTGGCGACCTTGCCTGTTCACCACACGACGCTCTAATGACCAGAGGGACGCTATTGTCTTTGGCACTTCTTACCCACACATGCGCAAACTTAAGATACATCAGCGTCCCTCGCTGCTAAATTTAAATCCCTTATCTATTGGCATGGTAACAAGACTGAATAACATTACATTTCCTTGGTTTGAACAAATCAGTTTGGTGTGGCATCCGTTGTCGCCTTGCCAAACTCTATTATATGTCCCGTATCTGGGTGTCTGTGATGTTTATTGTTGCATTTAAAAAAAGGTGACTGCAAAGCATCCACCCATAAATGTCGATATCAGTCACTAATAAATTGTGATAAAATCATAATTACACTTGCATCATAATCCTGACATATTGGCAACAAAAAAGATGCTGTATTTTTTTTTATGTTTGCTCTAATTTTTCTGTCATCCATCCTCAACGTTTGACGTTTCAATTTTCCCTTTGATTTCCAGGATGTTCATTTTGTTCATTTCTTAGTGAGAGAACGAAGCAAAATTTTGAAAATCGCTGAATCATTTTTGCAGTTCAGACATCACAAAATCAAAAGCCGTTAACCGGATTAAATGTAGCGCAGTCGTTTTCTTGGAATAACCATTCTTAGGTGGGGTTCTCGTCGTATAATTCTTTCTGAGAAAACAAGCTTCAAAGGCCTTTGATGTTGATCAATTGCCTCTGAAATAATACCGTTTGCTCAAGTTGAGCTGATATTTGTACAATACGTAGTAAATATCGTCCCGTAATATTTGGTGAGGTTGTCAATCAATTCTTGGTCAATCACATGAATAAAAGAGGCTTTGAAGTACAAAAACATTATTCATTAATCTGTCAAACGGCGACAGCGACAAACTGGTTTCAAAGCGTGACGTAATGAAGGTGGCCCTGCGGGCCGTGACCTCAAGCCTAGCACCAAGAGTTGTGTTGCCTTGCTTCGGAGGGGCGGCCTACGGCCGCTTGTGGTCAGTGGACGGATGGCGGGTTTGGTGTTCCGCCCCCTACCTCTTCATCCCGTTTTGGGGGATAGGTTTTTTTTTGTATTTACTCCTATCTGTATACTTTGTGTAATTAGCCTGTTAGACTTGTCTGTACACTTTCCTTAGTTAGATTGTCATTATTTTGCAGTCCTTTTGTCAATGAGTTTTATTTATCTTTCCAACCTGAGTTTTGTATCGCTATTTTGTGTGTGTTCTCTTCCGTTCAGGTTTATGCTTTTTTCGATGTGTTAAATAGTACTTTTATTTCCTAATCCCTGGGTTTCGATAAAATATTGTTATGTACGTGGGTATTGTTGGTTAAAGCGTCAGTAATTTTCCCTGCTTGCCTTTGGTGTGCAGGACCACTGGGTTAATCCATCGCGGTACGGCCTTTGAAGGGACATCGTCTGACGATTCACGCTCCTCCTGGACATTTTAAGTCTCCCTTCATTAGAACGCAAAACAAGCACGATAAGTATAAAGTAAACCATTAAGGCTATGATATGTTAGCATGTTTGCATTTTTTCACTGCCCACAAACATACTTTAGGCATGCCGCCTGACTTCGGTGCCGCCGTGATACCACTCTCCTTTTGCCTTGGGCTATTGCCACCTGAAGCCACGTGACACACTGTGAAGTATGATTGACGGGTGGCATTCTTCCGTTTGGCGGCTGAAAATCAATTGAATGAGACATGGACGTTCGGATGTCCACATGCCTGTGCGTTTTTGGCGTTTTTCTCATATTTCTACTTAAGTTAAAAGCTTGAAATTTTGACAATATATGGAAAGGACATTCATCTTGTAAAAGCTGTTAAAATCTCAAAATCGACCATGCAAAGGTTTTTGGTGTCTTACCTGTCCTTAATATAGTGAGGTCCCACAATCCACAGTTTTTTTTTTTTTTTTTTTTTTTGGTATCATTTTGCTGAGTGTGAGCTCCAGGCGCTTATTTGTTACTGTGGCGGTTTGTCTTATGCCACCGCCCCACATTGCACAGCAAGCACAGACCCGTCAGCGAGCTGCTTGCGTTACGCCCGCAGTCAAAGTGAATGAGCTCAAAAGTCATGCTGCGCTGTCCAGGCGTGAAGTCATTGACCACTAGAACACAAACCACAGTTGGATTAACAGTGATACTGTGTGCCGTGAGTGCTTTTACATGCAACAATAATTCTAAATTTATGGGTTTTATTATGTATCATGTTGAGCCCTGGATCCGTCAGCTTTAGAAACCCACCAGAATACAGTGGTATGTCCATGCACGTTGAAGATGCGGATATTTTGGAAATTGAAACTGGCTTGCAGTGGAACTTTTAGTGTTGGCGCACCCGGCAGTAACACAACGATCTTTCCTCCACGGATACGGAGATAGAAATGTACAGTTGTGTATCCATTTCTACGACTATTGGAGGGAGGGAGGGAGGCCGAGAGAGTGATAGAGGTGTGACACTTTTGACACCTACTACTCCCTATACTGGCCGTGCTTGCTATCTGCTCGGTGCACGGTGTTGTGTTGCTGACGTCAGCACCTCAGCCGCTCCTAAGGTGTCGGAAAAGAATGATGACTCAGAATTTGAACATTTCTAAGTAGCAAATTTAAAACGTGAATAGATGTGCAATATCGATACCGCAAGTAAAACAATGGACGCATGTTGACGCAACAACATATTTACTTGCCATACATGCAAATAAAATAGGTTGCTGTCATCAAAACCTAAAAGTCACAATGCTCACAAAATGCACCGAGATATGGCTGTTGAGTCAGTCTTTGATATACCATTTTTATAGTTAACACTAAAATGCCTGATTTTCTGCTGGTGTTATGGAACAATGTAAAGGAAGCAGAATAAGTTCAATCGAAATATGTTATGTGAAGTTTTATGGTAGTTGTGCTATAATTATAGCTTGAAGCACTCTCACAGTGACCAAAACATCTGGCTTTAATCAGTTGAAAATGTAGACAATGGAACTGTATGCATACTGAAGAATCTTATCGGGACTTATATTACAGCCGCTGGGTCTTTTTGACAGTGCACTGCGAAAAGTATCAAAATATGCACTGATACGGACAAAGTTAGCTCTGCTTTCAAGTTTATGTGCAACATACACGTAATGATAGTGGACACGATAATGTTTACGTTTAAGACATTGATTAAACATAGTTTGACGAATAAACTCCTTTAAATAATGCAAACTTACTTTGTATCCGCGGCAATTGCATCTTGTCATGGAGGTGCTGTTTATTCCATAGTACAGTACACTGAACCTGTTGCTGATGCTGGTCCCTGGATACGTTCAAAAAGCTAACGAATCGAAAGGTCGAATCCGTATTTGATTCGGTTTTGTCATAAGTTGCGTGTTTCATGTTTTTGTTCACCATCCATACCATTTTTACACGTTTTATGTGTCTTATTCTTGCAATGCTACACGCTAGCAGCACGTACCTGTTGGTGTCATTAACCATATGTATCATAGGGGCTGTTGGAATCACTGAAATGAAGAAAAGTAACAGCAACTAGAGATTTTTGATTACACACGAGCACCAGAGTAGGCATTCAGTACCATAAGGGTGAAGAAAAAAGATTGTTCCGACTTTTTGACCAATTTTGCACACGGATAAATTGGTGGTAAAGAAATTAGAAAGAAATAAAGTATTCCGGGAAAAACAGAATGTCCAACAATTAAAATTTGATAGCGTGGATGAGATTGAACAGTTACCAAAATGTATTCAAGATTGACCACTCAAGTAAGGAAGCCACATTGACTAGGTGGTTAAAACATAGGTGATTAGTTAGCATGAATACATTTTCAGTTTCCAAGTTGTCAGTTTTAACCTATTTTGTAACGAGTGATGAAACCTTTACCGTGAATAATGCTGCAAGAATTAATTTCGATGACTCTTTCCAATTTTTCTAGATCTAGGCACGTCTGGTGGTATGGTGAATGCGGCAATAGTGGATGGCTGAAAAAGGGGTATTGTCAACCACACAGAGCGAACATTACTCCGTGAGAATAACGGGACCACAGAGATAAACAAATTGCAAGAAGTGTAGTGGGACCTATTTCTACATTACGTCTTCCTTGTACTATTGAAAACTAAAGGAGAAATAAAAATTAAACCGATGAGTAAAAATTCCCGAATCCAAAGATCATAAGGAGACATACCATTGAAAAATCCGTATAGCCCACACTTTAATTTAATGTGACTTGAAAAAACGCGAATTTCCCTATGTTTTATATAATGACCTGTTTCTTATAGATTTGATAAAGTAAAGACTCCAATATATATGCAAAGAACAACGTATCACCAAGGTAAGTCAAATACTTTTGACCTGTTTTCGCGCAATATGTTGTTTATCGTGTTAATGATTTAACTTTTTTTGGTCGAATTTTACATATCCTACATATATACAAGACAGATATTTGCTTATGTTTTACATGTCCTACATGTAAGAGCAAGTGTATGTATGTGTATGTGTGTATGTATGTATGTATGTATGTATGTATGTATGTATGTATATATGTATTCTAGCTTTATATGCTATTAAATTATATACTCATGTTCTTGTATTTTTACTTTTCGTGTGGCTTGTCTTGGTTTAATGTCAAATTGAGGTGAGCCTAAAACACGCCCTGAAATACTATAATGAACGTAAGTCGGTAAATATCCAACGAGAGTCAAATTCTCGAATGTATCTGTAATAATATTGTCTAAATAGGCATTGGCAGACACACGGATGGAGAGTATGAAACCTGCTTGACCGATTTCTGGCATTGATGATGGAAGTAGACAGAAGACAGGCCAACCAGATCGATTGCTTCCACGCGTCCTAAGGTAGCAGATGGGATTGAGCCGCGATCAACGGTCCCGCGACTTGGACATTGCACAGCTGAACTCTGTTTCACATTTCACCCACAAAATCATACATTTTTTTGTAGTACACAGAGAAAAGTTTCATATCTATACGATAATTTTCAAGGATTTTATAAGGGGGATTACAATAGGGGATCAGATTGCACATTTTGTCAGCATCACTTAAAAATAATCGATGGAAAAGTGAACTACATGTGTAAAATTTAAGTATAGATCAATATGCAGAAACCGTAGTGTTTGTCTACAAATAAAATACATAATTACAGAATAATCAAATTCTTTAACCATCATTTTAAACATCAACAGTTAAGGTGAAAGCTGTGTAGCTAGCGCGCAGTGAGACTGGCAACTTTGGATCGCAATTCCTCATTTAATTTTTTCACAAGTACATTAATCAATTTAATCTCAATATTACCGACATAGATAGGTCTCATCGTGTTGGGAAAGAGCGCCCGGGGATGTCGAGGGCCACTATCGTGAAATTTACATCATACAGATCTAAGCGCCTTGTGTTTGGTGCTCGTCGCAAGTGCAACAATGTGTTTGTGTCGGAGGACCTGACCCAAAAGAGGTCACAGCTATTGTTCCAAGCTGGACAATTAAAGCGTGGCAGGAAAATCCACTCATGCTGGTCTCGCGACGGACGCGTATATGTTTGTGAACTGAACGGATGGGGCCCTAACACCGGTGCTCCCCCCAATGGTCGTGTCGTCCAAATTCACTCCCACACAGATCTGGAGAAGTACATGGAGTGACACATTGTTATTCTTTCAAGCCAAGGTGTATTTCTAAACCCAAACTAATTGTGTTACTCTAGTGAAAATGACATGATCAACGTGTTCAATCAATTGTATTGCATTGCGGGTTTATTTAGTTTACCGCAGTTTACGCTATGGGTTCATATATTGACATAATTGCATTAATCATATTCAATCTACATCTTGATAACACTATAGTTTACTTTGAAATTCACAGATATATATTTAGTCACATAGCCTGTGATTGTACATGTATTGCTTGCCAGAACTACACTCTTACGTGGCCCTGTTGCCTTAAGACTGTTAAACGCCTTTTTTGTATGTGTTTTGTTTGTTTGTTTGTTTGTTTTTATTTTGGTTAGTTTTTTGGGGTTTTTTTGGGGGGGGGGGTGTTGGTTGATTTGGTTGACGGTTACTTGTAAAACAAGTTACCACTGATTTTGCGAGCTGCAGTCTATTCTCTAATCTTAAATGTCTTTAGTGTTTCCATTGTGCTATTTGACTATTTCGTTTTTTGCGGGAAACCTGAATGGTCTGCGTGCGGAGCTTATGACATGTCTCTGACACGTAACTTTGTCAACCAAGTTGTAAAGTACTGCAGCGACTTTTTCTGGTAAACCTCTAAATATCAAAGTCCTGCAGTGACTTTAATTATATTTATAATATTAAGTGATTTTAATTATATTTCTAATATTAAGAATTTCAAAAGTAAGAGGAAAGGGTTAATGGCAGTAAAAAATGCACACTAGGTAAATTGTATTTATTTGTGGATAGGTGATGGAACCATCTTATGTAGTATTTACTTTAAGCAGTTCAGATGCACGTGGGTCCTTAACAGGTCATTAATCACCACACCGCATGAAGCCAATAAGACTGCAAAAATACGTTCTGGTCGTTAAATAGTCATTTAGTTATTACCTGATGAAGAGTCAACAAAGCATCTGGTCCATCCTTGCTTATTTAGTCATGAAGTCGTAAATATCGCATTAAGCTATTTGGTAAACCAGAGATTCAGAATTTATTGTGAACATTGAAGTATTTATTGAAAACAGGTAACTGGTAAAAATATACCTTCTTTAAACAGTACGATACTTGACTGGCGCTTCTCGGTGCTGATCTTAGAAAGATTACATGAGTTCATTAGTCCTTGTCGTTATGAGCGCATTATCAAAACAGAACCCACGAGAGCATATTGGTGACTCAGTAAAGGTGACGTGTATTCTACATAAGCTATGTACATCAGAAATAAACAGCCTTTCTTACCATCTTGGCCACTGAACGGACGTGTTGGGTTGTCTCTCCCCTGCTTGCCTTCGCGACTGTATTATTGTATCATACCTGAACTATGGAACAGTGAATCTTCTGAAGTGACGCGAGTCAGCGCGTTTGCCAACAAGCCCTAACATTATAAAGAAAGTAAAGGACATCTCTCTCTCCTAGGGACGGAAAAACTTTACAAAGTGTAACATTATGATCCTTGCACTTACAGACGTTTGATATGTACTAATGCTAGCCGATGCCAAACATTGTCAATGTGACTTTTATATTTTCAGTGTTTATCGATGTCTGTTGCTTTCCAGCGATCACATGTCTCAACAGGTACACCACACCAACCTTACCAATAATAGTTCATTCAATGAACAATGTGTACACTTATTTCAAACTTTACCTTCTCGCCATATTCCGCCCAACCGCTCGTCGATTAACACAAGTTAATTTACACTTTTTTTACACATATTTCCCTCGTATTATATGGTCCCACTCAATTTTTTCCTTTTTTTTCTGCAGAAATGCTCCAATTTCACATCGTGCTCTATTGTTCAAGTATTACCATCCTTAGTATTATTGTTCTATGTTATATTGCTCTATGTTGCGTTACAATGGTTCATTTTTTGGTAGCTACCAGTAAGTCAGCTATTTACCTTAATTGGTCTATGTGTATTATTCCTGAACATGCAACCTATTCAGTCAATGACATTAGTTTCTTAACCCCTCAACTTCGTATGCAAAGACTCAAAATAATTGACCATGGGGCATTGCTACACTTTATACAACACCCTAACATAAGTATCTACGTGCCTGCAAGCCGGACTCCCATACTCTTCTCTGTTACCGATGGGTATTAGTCTCGCTCAGTATAGAATAACTATTGGTCTGTTTTTCACCAAGCCTACTTCTCTCACAGCTTCCCTTCAACTGGACTGCACTCAAATAATCACTTCTCTTTGCATTTTAGCACTTTTGCTTGCAAACATCCTTTTCAAAGGATTCCGCTGTCTTGAACACATCATTTCAACTCTTTCTTACATCCTCTCTCTGTCTATTGATGTCCACCCAAACCCCGGCCCTAATACATCTTCTCATAACCAGTTCAAACTTTGTCACTCAAATGTTCGCAGCATAAAAAGTGCCGGTAAAATTGAAGAAATTCAAATTTTATCTCAATCTGAAAAACTTGATGTAATCACTATATCTGAAACATGGCTTGATGACAGCTACCCTGATCAGCTTCTGCTGGTTGAGAATTTCCATCCGCCCTTCCGCAGAGACCGCTCTACAGGCAGAGGTGGCGGGGTTATGTCATTCGTAAAATCATCACTTCCGTGCGTTAGACGCTTTGACCTTGAAAGCCACAACAGCGAATGTATCTGGATAGAAATATACACATTGCGTGGTAAAGTATTAATTGGAAATTACTATCGGCCACCTGGCCAGTCTGCTGAGATACGCGATGACTTCCTCGAATCACTGACTACTTCTGTGGCGAGAGCTATAGAATCCAATTCATATATCTTTATAGTCACTGGTGACTTCAGTGATAGGTGTGAAGACTGGAACTCTGCACATTCCGAAAGTGAACTTGGTTTATCACTTGTAAACCTGGTATCCCAACACAACCTTTCTCAAGTAATTGATTAGCCCACCAGAACCAACGAATATTCAAACAGCTTATTCGACATAATTATCACCGATTCACCTGGTCTTGTCTTAGATAGCGGAATTCTTGCCCCCGTCTCTAACTCTGGCCATTCTGTGGTATACTGCTCCTTTTCACTGACTCGTCACAAGGATACATCTTTCAGAAGGCCAGTATGGAACTACAAAAAGGCCAATTTCCCTGATCTTAATGCTGCCCTCTCCGCTGCCCCGTGGGACACTGGCCACCATGTGTATGATACAGTTAAGGTTGAAATCACTATCCGACCTGGAGATAAACCATGGATAACCTCTGTAATAAGGAAACGCATTCGTCAAAGAAACCGAGCATGGAAACGCTTCAAGAGAGTATCTCGTAGTCGACGTCCTTATACCTGTGATACTAATACTAAAATTGATAGATTTTACCAACTGTACAAAAAATGTCGCAATAGAGTCGTCAACTTAATAAGACAATCCATGCGCTCATATTTTCGCAAACTGAGCCTTCAACTCGACGACAAGGATATTAATCCTAAGCAGTGGTGGAGTCTCTCGAAGTCTGTTCCGGGATGCAAAGTTCATGAAGAGATTCCTCCACTCATCGAGGATGAAAAAATTGTTTCCTGTGTCGCCGAAAAGTGCAATATTTTCAATGAATACTTTGTAAGCCAATGTAGAATTCCTCTCGATATTGACGCCCCACCCCTGCCCCAGTTTACCTTTCAAACTGAGTCACGCCTAAGTTATATCAACTGATGAAGACAATGTAGGGACAATCCTCTCCTCCCTCAGGCTCTCCTCTGCATTTGGCCCTGATAACATAGGGAATACTTTACTTAAAAATACGGCTGATTCAATTTGTAAACCTCTCAATAAAATCTTCAATCTCTCTCTCCGCCTTTCCAATTTCCCTGACTCCTGGAAGAAAGCACATACATGCCCCGTGTTTAAGAAGGCCAACAAGCAGATTAAAAGTAATTATCGCCCAATATCTCTGCTGTGTAACGTCTCCAAAGTATTTGAACTATTGGTCTTCAATGCCCTTTATGAATATCTATTTGACAACAATCTACTCACACCAAAAAACTCTAGGTTCAAGGCGGACGATTCTACAATCAACCAACTAGTATATATTGTCCATTTCATTTACCATGGCCTAGAACATTCCAAAGAAACGCGGATCGTTTTTCTTGATATTTCTAAGGCCTTCGACTAAGTCTGGCATGCTGGCCTCCTTTTTAAACTACGTCAGCTAGGTATCTCTGTTAACATTGTTTCATGGATCGAAAGCTATCTCTCAAATCGATTTCAACGAGTGGTCATTGATGGCTAGGCGTCCTTTTGGTTGCCTATTGAAGCTGGCGTACCCCAGGGATCCATGCTGGGCCCACTTCTTTTTTTAGTGTACATCAATGATCTTGTTGACAATCTTTCTTGTGATGTGAGGTTTTTCGCTGATGACACATGCTTGCTAGAAATTGTTCAAAATCCAACGGAATCTGCCCACCACTTAAATAGAAACCTTCTACATATCCAAAATTAGGGAAAATAATGGCGTGTCAGTTTCAATGCCTTAAAATCTTTATCTGTTATTTCACTGCCAAAATCATTAAACCTGCCCATCCACCTGTTCATCTTGGTCCATCAGCTTTACCTTAAGCCACCTCCCACACCCATCTAGGTATAACTCTTAGCAGTAATTTATCTTGGCATACTCACATAACCCATATCGTCAATAAAGCCAACCTGCGCATTGCTCTCCTTCACAGGTTTGAATTCAAACATTCCCGAAAACCCCTGGTCAAGCTTTATTTCTCTATGGTTAGACCAATTCTGGAATATGGTTGTGTCCTCTTCGATAACTGTGGTCAAGGGCTGTCAGACTTACTCGAATCTATTTAGTATGACAAGGCAAAAATATGCGCTGGTACCCTAAGACACACTTCTCATATCAAACTTTTACAAGAACTCGGATGGCCTATCCTTGCTAATCGTCGCAAATATTATAAATTAATCCTGCTCTACAAAATGACCCATGATCTTACTCCTCCTTATCTGACCAATCTTCTGCCACTTCCTAACTTCGGTGGAGCAACACGTCATTCCAGACCCATACACACCATCCAGTGCAGGACTCTCCGCTTTCACAGCTCCTTTCTCCCTGATACCATCAAACTTTGGAACAACTTACCTATGCACATTAGAGATTCAATCTCGCTGCAAATCTTCAAATCAAAACTCAAGACAACCCTGCTGGCTGTGGACAATGTCCCAGACCTTTTCTCCTATGGGCTTCGTTTTTCTAATATCTGCCTAACCCAGCTACGGCTAGGCTTCTCCAGGCTTACCTTTGACCTCTGTAAAGTAAATATAGTTCCAAGTGCTACCTGCTCCTGCTCTTTCTCAACTGAAGACGTTACTCATTTCTTTCTTTTTTGTCCTAAATATGCCTCCCTCAGAAACTATTGGATAATATAATACCTCTTCCAGCTCCTGGTGTTCACCCTAACCTGATTATCCACACAGCTGGCGAAAGACTGATTCATATATTCCTCTTTGGCAGCAAAGAACTACCTGATCTTCTCAACATACAGATATCTGATGCAGTACAAAATTATGTAGTTGAAAGCAGACAGTTTGTTTTCTAATCCCTTCCATAATCATGCAGTTTTATTCTCTCCTCACTGTTAAGTCATTGTGATCTGTCACCTACTGAACAAATTATATAAGAAACACACTCCCTATGCTGTGTATCTTATGACGTATAGCTTTAAGTTATCCAAAATATAATTAATTATATATACCGATTGATTTACTGGCATTAATTACACCCAGCCTCCATTGTCAATAGTGAATAGTATGCCAAGTGTCATTACGTACATTATATTCTCAATCTGAGCCTTTCAGTGCCCTATTGACTATTGATATTTGTATATGATGATATCACTATTTTCTCATGTATATTTGTATGGTAACATATAGTTTGTAATGTCTTGTGCGTATTGTATATACAGATTATTGTGCGTCTCTCCATGTCTGGAAAACCCATTGTTATTAGTAATTTTTGTACTATAGGGTAATCCAGTATAAATAAATATGTTTAAACTAAACTAAACCTATATATTTTCTGATTACTACGTATACATAGACGTGTATCCATAGAGTTTGTTTTGCAGAATTGGAAATTTTGAGATTTTATAGCATTTTTTCTAACTTGGTAGGATTTTTACATTTTTTGCCCAGAAGTCACACCAATTTTTTTTTTCAAGTTGAAATCAGAAGAAATTTAAAATATATATCCATGTCCAGGACTGAATTCAATGGTTAGTCCTGAAATAGCATAAATAAAAAGTTATAACATATTTAATTTAGTCCTGACAGGTTGTTCATTTTCCTTGTATAAATTGCTCCAAAAGCCATGGGAGGTGTTGTCATAAAAAATAACCTGGGATTCGTTCCTGGATATGATATTTTTCTTTTATTGTCCGTTGACTTTAATGTGATAGGGCAATTCGTACATTTGTGAGGTGAGATACAAATTATAGAGGTTGAGCAAAAAACAGTTCCGAGAAAATCGCATTGAAGAAAAGGTTGCCAATTCTTACGTATTTATGGCTGTAATATGACACATACTCACTTCTTGTGTCCTGTGTTTAATTATTGTGTGAAATATACTTGTAGGTTTACCTCTGTGATGTTATTAAATGAAAGTATATTTTGTGGCTTAAATCTCGACTTTTTTTAACTTGGGAACACCACACTTGGCTCGTTTGTGTGTGGGTTCACATGCTGGTTTACCATATTTGGGGACCAGTAAGCGTATTGTGCTAATTTGTTTTTACATCAATAGAGAATTTCAAAGTAATCAGAACAATGGTAATGATTAGTCTGAACTGGCCCATTCTTCTCTCCACGGCTAATGGTTTCCTGTGAGTGACCCTTGTCAATGGCTCAATTGGTTTCCAGGGGTCTTGGACTAATGACTGTGTAAACAATGACATGGTTCATTATCATGACCATGCAAAAAACCCATGTGCCTGGCACTGCTTAAACTTTTCAGTGTTAACAAAAGTTTTTAGATCAATTGTCTCATATAAATTTTATATTCACACATTTAAGTTTTTGGGAAAATGTAGTTTAAGTATCAGATTATCCAAAAATATGAAAAAGTGATTAGAGGCTATCCAAATGTGCCGCTTCAGATCTTTCACCTTAATTCATTTTGTGAGCTACACAAGTCTGTCATCTGACCAAAACCAAACCAAACCAAAAAGCGGTTCATAGGTAATATGTTTATCTTTCAAAAGACGATTATTTGAAGCTAATCGGTCAAATATCTTTTAATTCTCTATAAAATTGATGGATCAGCGGAAAATTTCTGTTCGAGAAATCGGCGTTGAAAGATTTGATTTAGTTGCCAAAGTCCCGAGACAAGTCAATCAATGGTTCTGATATATACTAGTAGTTCCAACATACAATGATGTTAATTGGCCTAAAAATTAAGTTATTTACCCGAATGACATCAAAGGCAGGCATACTTGCAAGCCTGGCACTGTGGTTTCACATGCTACAGTGACAGCTGCCAAGGGGAGTCGAAAGCGGATTAGCCATTTGACCCGAAGGTGCTATCACCCTGATCATAACAACACTGTTTGCAAATGACGCTCCTTGAACAAAAGGGGCTTGCGTCAGTGAGAAGAGTGCTCGACGGACAGGAATTGCTCACTCATTTATCCTCATCTTGGTTTAAAGAGCAACGTGTCTTCATTAACAACATGGCCGGATAGCACTATGCAAAAAAAAAAAGTTTACCAACGAGATAGGGAGAGAGAGAGAGAGACAGCGAGAAAGAAGAGAGAGAGAGAGAGAGAGAGAGAGAGAGAGAGAGAGAGAGAGGGCGCACCTAGGTCTCTAAATATGGCATTTCCCACCCTGCTCTATTAGTTACAAAAGCCTAATTACTGCTGTGCCACAGAGAGAGAGAGAGAGAGAGAGAGAAAGAGAGAGAGAGTGAGCACCAAGGTCTCTATATATGGCAGTCCCCACCCTGCTCTATCAGTTAAAAATGTGTATATTGCCATTTTTTTTGTTATTCCATGTACAATCAAACATGTATGTTATTTTGTATTTACACAAGCAGAAGACTTTCAATTAGCTTCCAACTATTTTCCACATCCTATTTAGAGAAGTAAAGAATATCAACAAAAGATAGTGAGAGAGAGAGAGATAGAGAGAGAGAGAGAGATAGAGAGAGAGAGAGAGAGAGGACACAGAACGAGCGAGGGATAGATGTGGATTTGTCCAGGTTCGATGCAGCATACACCAGATGGACGGTCTTCATGGATGATGATCATGATGAGGTTACAACTGAGTCACGAGTCCCGGCATCCTGTCACAAAAAAAAAAAAAAAAAAAAAAAAAAAAAAAAAGACAGACATCACTCCCGGGATGAATTAGAGATTAAAATTAGAAGAAAACACGACACAGAATGCCTTACATTTATGTGTTGAGAATTTATTAGTTCCAACGCTGTATCGGTGATGACTGTGCATTGTTTCATATGAATAACCTACTCTATGGGCTTCCTAGCGTAGTCTTTGTTCAGACACTAATGACAGAGGCTAATAGAATGCACCATAAACCAAGCAATCACGTTACAGTTCGGATCTTGGCTGACACTTTCTTGTCTGCCAAGACGAATTGCGTTTGGTTCAAACATATTTTATTAAATCAATTGGGAAACAGGACACAGTCCTATATGGATCTCTCTTGAAAAGAGAAGAAGAAAAATTAAACGCTTGACAAAATGTATAGGACGAGTGCAAAGAGAAACGCTATTACAGTGACTGGTACAGATAGAGTGGCAAGCCACACGAGAAGAATAATTATACAACACCAGACATGTTTACAGAATGGTATAGAATTGTTTGGAGTGGGCGTTAATACTTGTATAAGTTAACTTAGCATTTTCAACTGAAATTAACAAGTATTTACATCACATCATCAAGTGTCAAATCTGTTGAGATTATGTATCTATGTACTGATTTAAAAATGGAAACGTTTGCATCAAAGGTGCAGTTTTGTGACCAAAATAGAAGCGTTTGAACAGTAAAGGATGCAAGAGGTAAGATCAAACTTTGCAGTTGGTCACAATAAGTTCTGTACTTCGTACATTCAGGAAAATAATAAAAATCGTCCCCATTCGCCGTTCCACAGGCACACAGGAGAGTCTACCACACCGATATCAAATAAATCAGCCTGAAGCTTACTGCATCTCATGCGCAAACGTGCATGGAGAATCGCCACTGTCCTCTGAGCCATATAGTATAATTTGCTACATTGCTTAGTATTTTTTTTTAGCTTAGACTTGCACTCATCAACATTTTCGGAACCACGCACTTGCATTGGAAGACTGTTCCACAGTCTGGCCGTAGATGGGAAGAAGGATGCGTCAAAGAGATTAGTCCGAGTTTGTATCAAAGATAAATTCCGGTTCGATGGCACTACATAACGATTTCTGTCCTGTACATAATTTGGAAGTAAATTTTGTCAATACATGGGAGCCAACACATGTAATATTATACATAACAGAGTTAATTTACTTTTAGTTCGGCGTCCCGATAATTTTTCTAAACCAGACTCATCATAAATAAGATGATGCTTAGTACCTGTAATTGCACCTGTAATGACTCGTGCAGCCGCCAATTGCACAACTTCTGATTGTTCAGATTCCGATGCTGTACATCAATCCCAGACCACAGACCCAAATTCCAAGATAGGACGAACAAAGGAGAGGTATAAGATTTCGAGAAACTTCCTACTTCAGCGCATTTGCAAGTGCTTCAAAATATTAACCATTTTCATATGTTTATTCGTAATTTCATTTATATGACTGGACCATGTTAAATCCGACCACACTATCAGTCCGCGGTGTTTGTGTTCCATATCCATTTGCAAGGTTTGATCCATAAATACAACATCAGGATATCTTCTGGGTATTCTCTTCCTTGAAATTATCATGGATATGGTTTTAGATGGATTAAAAACTTCTTGCCACTGCTGCGACCATGACTCAATTTCCCGTAAGTCAGAATTAAGGGAGGCTGTTGCCTTAGCGGGGTCGTCTACAGTAATAAATAAGGTGGTATCATCTGTAAATAGTCTTATAGGGGACTGGACTACATTAACTATATCATTTATGTAACTTTAAAATAACTAGGGACCCAGGACAGAACCCTGAAGGACACCTGCTTCGACTCGTGATCGGCCCCAGGAAGAAGTACCACCCTGAATCACCACTCGCTGCTGACCGTTACTTAAATAATCGTCAAACCAAGTCAGCAAGTGTCCGGTCATCCCTGCCTTTTGCAGTTTATGTAGTTAACCAGAATGGCACACTCTATCAAACGCTTTAGAAATGTCACAAAATATTAATCTAACTTCCTTTTGCAGGTCTGTTGCCTGGAAAATGATGATAAAGGAAGATTAATTGATTAACAGTGTTGTCACCTGGTATAAAACCTGACTGACAATCAGAAATCACCTGTTTGTCACGGACGAAATTATAAACATGTTTAAAAATAACTCGTTCAAACAGTTTGGATGCACAGCATAGGATAGAAATAGGCCTGTAAGTTTTGCAATCATAAGGAGACCATTTCTTTAGAAAGAAACATAGTTCGCCTTTTTCCACTAACTGGGAAAAGATCCTTTTAACAAGGAGCTATTAAAAATTCTAGTCAATGATTATAGCAGGAGCAGCCTCTTTGAGGAGACGTGCGCTAATTCCGTCTGGCCCATTAGCCTTTGTATTATCTAGACTTTTCAAGATATAAAAAACTTCATTACCATTAGCAGAGATAGAACTAACTGCATCAGTAGGAGATTGGAAATACCCGCTTTTGAGTCGGCATGGTAAAACTACAACTGCTAAGGAATAGATCGTTAAAGGCCTGTGCTTTAGATTCGTTATCTGTATAAGTACGATACTTATGGATGATAGCCGGTATGTTTGGAGATTGGTTCTTATTTAGAAAAGACTTGACAGTATGCCACCAGCTTTTTCTCCAATGTTGCGTATTGTTGACGGAGTCATCAAGACGTTTGTAATAATTTTGTTCCGCCAATCTCAAATCTTCAATATACTTGCTACGCAACTGCCTAAAATACGGCCACAAAAATGAATTCTTTTTAGATACACCTTCCGAAGAATATTTGTATACCACGGAGAATGTTTAGGTCTAATCGTTACACTATCATTTGGAATGTTCTCTTTTGTTATGTAATAAAGGAATCTATCCATTCGAAGTATTGAGTGTGAATATCGTCCGAGTCGAAGCAGGGGCCCCAATCATAATGGTGTAATTTTTCCCTAAATGTTTCGAAATAAGCTCAATCATAATTCCAAACAAATCTGGCAAAACATGGATTTTTCTTTCGTCTAAATAACAAATTTGCACTAATTACTGAGGGTCACAATTTGCCAGAGGAGGAGAAACCCTGATGTCAGAAGTGTAATAAGAGCAATAATATTGAAATCATTAATTAGTGATGTTTTAATACATCGTAGTTTGTCGTCTGACAAACTACGAATGTAAGCATGGCAAATGGTCAGATCTACAAAGGAGCTAGTGTGGCTTGGGTTTGGATGTTCATCACCACAGATCAACAACAGTATTGCAGTTACATATAACAGACAGTCGATCACATCATCAAACCATCTATGGTACAAAATAATAGTGTATTGCGTAGCCAGATACACGTGACCGGGTTGGTGTGTAATAGTGGCAGATAGATAGTAAACGTTTGGTATTTGAAATAAAAACAGGCCAACCAATATAAAACAGTATATGACGAAGTGAAAAGCACTAGAATTTACCTTGTACAATTTTATGGTATCTACGCATTGTAAAAGTAAACTGTCCAAGCATCCATAATATATATTCACACATACCTGTGTAAAGACTACATAGGCTTAATGGAAAAGGAATAACAGAGCCTTAGCTTTGGATACATAGCCTTGCCATAGTGTACATTTAACCATAAGAAGACTCAGTGCAATAATCGATAAATGAGACTGATAATTTACTAGTAAACGCTTATAAATAAATACAGTATGGACGGTTGGAACCCTTTTGGCCCGGTTTAACAAGTATATTAATATATGTATCATAAACAACAAGATATTGCAAGTCAATTTCCGTAGTTTTCGAAGCAAAATATGTGACACATAATTACGGTATTGAAGAATCATCACAGCCGAAGGGTAGTATAGGATTGACACTTTGTTCACCATTTCACAAAATGTCAGGAGCGATGCAAAGCCATATACGGAAGAATAATGTAGATCTTCCGAGGCCTGTATTCCAAGAGAGACACATAACACAGAAAAACACATCATCACAGTTACAAAACTATAAATGAATAGTGATACAAACTTTACAAACAGTTCAAAAGTTTGACCAAAAGAAAACAAAAACTGAAAACACCCCAGGCTATTAATGGATTGTGACAACTTGCCACTGACAAAAGGATAGTAATCAAATAATAGGAACCTGGGGAAAAAACCACAGATGGCTGCATGTACTAATCGGATAATATTTATACTTCTTAATAAATATCTGGAAAAAGTTTCCGTGCTAAGTAAATAAAGTACAGTTACCACAGTCAATTCTTTCTCTCTCTCCTTTTTTTGTTTCATGTTTTTCATTGAGCCAACAAAAAAGCAGTTACAAAAGATAATTCATAATGCCATTGCTTTCTCTTTCATGCAAGAATGAAATTGTAACAGGCATGATGTCTCAGTTGCACATTACTCTGTATATGTAAATGATGAATAGTAATATTTTTGTTTATCTTTATAAACATTGGAAGTAATATAGATCACAGATGTCTTAGAACAGTATGCAAAGATCAAAATTTTTATTGTATATAATATGTAAGTATTGTCGTCTCTTAATTTTTAAAGCAGGCCAAAGGAAGATGTTTCCAATTTTCAAAGTGTTTTTCTAGTTTTTTATTCTGTTTGGCAATGCAGTGTTCAGTTTCAATATATTGATGTAGTAAATTTTTAAAATTTCTGAAGGAAGGAAGTTGTTTTTCTATTTTACTTCTCTAAATAATTTCCTTACTCACGCAGAAAATCATATTTAAATAGGAAAGAGATTGTGGGCATGTTCCAAATAGGTTTTCTTCCTGCGTGAAGTTCACTGCAGTTCCAGTTTCCTCATGTAACCAGGTTTTTATATTTTGTAGAAGTCTTTGGGTTACTGGACATTCCCAAAACAAATGATAAAATGTTTCTTTTTCTATACTACAGAAAGAACACATTTCTGTGTCACTGATTCTTACTTTGAATAGAAAAGTGTTTGTTCTCAGACACCTGTGAACAAATCTATACAAAAAAGCTCTAAGTTTGGAGGAAATTGTAATTTTATACATAGCACGGAAGATTTTACACCATTTCTCCTTTGAAATATCAGTGTTCATATCCCTTTTCCATTTTCCATCGGAGACAGTGGGAATGAAGCATAGTTTTGAAATCAAATGTCGTCAATAAGTTTCGTATGTCTATTTGTTTCAAACATTTGTTGAAGCAAAGGTTCGAATTTCTGTCTTTCTCTGTCTGGCATTTTGCAGATGTTTTACCAAGTTATAGGTATTGATTGTATCAAGCCATAAAATGTAACAAAGTCAAAGTTTACATTAAACTTTTCCTTAAATTCTGTGTATGAAAATACTTACCCATCTCTTTTTAATAAATGGTGTATTTGTTGAATGCCTGCTTCATCCCACTGTCTCCAGTACACAAGGTTTCCACCTATTTATATATGAGTATTGTACCACAGATACTGATCCCATACCTTTGGTTTTTTCTCTGGGTGTCTTTCATAGGCTGCCATATACCAACATCGTATTACTTCTGCCCAGAAGACACAATTTATTTTCTTTATAATATGACATTTTTTTACATCAAGGTTGTATCTCCATAGATCTCCTGACATCCAATATCTAACAAGGTTTTTCCACGATGCCCTTTCAGGTGCAGATAATCTTTTTACCGATGAGTCTTTCAAAGAATTGAAATATAATGTGTGACTTTCAATCCCCCATTTTCCATTGTACTGACTTACACACTACGCTTGATTTTTTCTGGCTTACCATTCCAAAGGAATTTGAACTTCCTAGCTGTTAATTCTTTGATGAATTTTTCTCCTGGTCCGGGGAGTATTGAAGCTAGATAGGCATGTTAAGGTAATGCAAGACTTTTTATAATTTGTATCTTTCCCATAATACGTAAATCTTTGCTTTGCCAGATATTAAGGATCTGTTTGAATTTTTTAACTTTAGGTTCAAAATTTCATCTTAGGAGATCTTTGATTTTTGCTGTAATCTGCACCCCCAATATTGAGATAGGATCATTAGTCCATTCTAACTTTAATTCTGGGGCTAGGGTTCCTTGTTTGTCTTTTGCCGATCCTAATTTTAATAATTTCGGGTTTTTTTTCCAAATTTATTTTTTAGCCTGATATTGACTGAAATTTGTTTAACATAAGAAATGCTTCACGTAAAGGTTGTTCATCGAAGTGGAAAAGCAGTGATGTGTCGTCATATTGGCAAACTTTTTATGTTTCTGATTTAATTTCTATACCTTTAACTTCATTATTTTTTACACGAAAAGCGCTTGCCAGTGGCTCTACACATAAAATGAATAAACAATGCGGAATTGGGCACCCTTGTCTTACACCTCTTGAGATTGTAAAAGTTTCTGTTATATAGCCATTGTTTATAACTGAACTTGTAATATTTTGTATAGAATTTTTATCCATTTTTGAAATGTTGGACCAAAATTAAAACATTCCAAACATCTATTTATATGACACCATTCTAGTTTTTCAAAAGCTTTTACGAAGTCTATTGCTCTAATAATGCCGGTATATTTTCGCCATCACAAATTTCAATAATATCTAGAATTTTTCTGGTGTTTTCCCCAATATATATATTTTTTTAAAATCCTGTCTGATCTGTATGAATTTAATCTGATAAAACTTTTTTCATTCTTGTAGCTATTGTTTCTGATATTATTTTGTAATCTGTTTGAAGCAATGATATGGGTCGCCAATTTTTTAAATGCAAAATATCCTTGTTTTGTTTTTGCAATAAAGTTATAATGCCATGACGTTGTAACATGGACAGTTCACTTGTCTCAAAACTCTCGTGAACAGCATTTATAAGGAAATCTTTTGTATCTGACCAGAGTATCTTATGGAACTCGATTGGCAGACCATCTGGGCCAGGTGTCTTATTATTATGCATGGCCTTAATGGCTTCAATGATTTCTTGTTTCGTTAGCAGACCTTCACACAGCTTCTGTTGGACTTCATCCAATTTATTGTTTCCGTCAGGGAAAAAAGTTTTTAAATCGTTATTGCTTGCATGCTGGGGAAGATTTGAAGTGTATACATTTTTGTAATTGTGTGTATGTGTGTGTGTGTGTGTGTGTGTGTGTATGTGGTGGTTTTTTTGTTTTGTTTTTTTTTTGTTCTAGCAGTATTTCTTCTTTTGGGTCTGTTACAGTTTTGTTACTTTGTGTTATCAACCTATTGATAACTTTTCTATTAAAATTTCTTTTTTCCAGATTAAAAAAAAATAATGAGTAGGTTTTTCACCCTGCTCGTACCTTCTTGCCAGGCTTCTTATTATAGCACCTCTTGGTTTTTCTTGAATTATATTTTCTCATTCTTTTCTTTTCTCTCTTATCTGTTGTACCAAATCGTCACTGTTTATTTCATCCGGGTGATTTAATTGGTCTTCTAAGCTTTTTATTTCATTTTGTTATGTCTCCATCTGTTTCGAAATATTCTTTTCCTTTGCTGCATATTTTATTGTTTCACCTCTTATTTCTGCCTTGATAACTTCTCACAGTAATCTGTGGCTAGTATTAGTATCTCTATAAATTTCAAGTATTCTCGTTATTGCTTGTTTGATTGTATCCAGATAGTCTTTGTTTAGCAAATAAGATGTATTTAGTTTCCAAAATCCGGGCCTCCGTTTATTAAGTTCTGATTTAGTCCATAGTCAATTCAATTAAGTAAACGTGTCTTAATTCATAAATTCCTATTCATTGAAATCTGGGAATTAACCAATTACACAAAACAGCCATGCAACTTAATATGATATAATGGTGTCACATGTACACCGGGTGTCTACAGCAATACGTTGCTCCACCTAACGTTCTACTAGCAATTATATAAGAAAGTAACTACAAAGCTATATAACAAATTCTAGAGTTGGCAATCCAATACAATTAAATGGAAACATCTCGCAATTTGAAATTTATAACAAAGAGTTGCGCCAGGGCGTGCCCGTTGGCTTGTGAGTCGCAGTTACACTCGTTGTTGTATGTCACCACTGGTAAATTAACTTGGCTAAACGTCTCCTGATTCTTAATAAATATTTAGGTGTCATTCGTACTCGTATGGTAATCAAGGAAAGACGTTAATTATAATTATATCACAGGTTCAGCACTACTACCTACAGATGGCACGAGCATCATAATCTCAGAATGTAAGAAACTACCACAGTTTTGTGCTTATTTGGTGATCAGTCTAATAATCAAATTAACTGTGACACCCAGCTTAGGGTCTAACGCAAAGACGTAAGGAATATGCATGGCAAGTCGACCAGTGGATACATAAAATGAAAGAAAGAATGGTAAATAAAGTACTGGCAACCTATATGGTGTGAGTAGGCCCAGGCGAATACAAAATGTGTATTTAATATTACTGATAGAACACCTTAGTATTAAAATTCAGCAATAAGGAATCACAAATTAATATTTGACGTATTGTAACCATTAATTCTGGTCATGCATCAGCAGTTCGATTTGACTGCAATACCCGGCTTTGGATCAAAAGCCAAAAAGTCCAAATATAGTTTGAAAGTCAAATATATCAGTAAATAAAGAAATATACCCTTACCTCCATTAAAAACACATGGATTTCAAAGTTTAATTAATTTATAGGAATGCGTACATTAAACTCAAATTTGTACCCATCTGTATCAGTAACCAAGTGTGAACAAGGTGACAATTGGTTGACTGCATAATTACGCAATTGAATCTGTTTTGACCAACATGGCCCACGTGAGTCCAATTCAATTAAAGTGTATTGTGTAGCATTGAGGTGCGTTTCTGGTTGTGTCTGGGGTGAGTGCAAGTTGGGGACAAAAAATGCCAGCACTATCACTGCCACTTGTGAAGTATGCCTCGTCTGGGAATGGATGATAGGCAACGTTTGGCATGCTGCAAGCTGGATGCAGTTATACATAGGTTGTTGAACGATTTGGATGTCACCAGTCCAAAATAAGTGGTTTAGAGAAAAGAGAGACGGGAAGTGTAGCTGACTGTCCGCGCCCTGGGCAGCCACGTGTGACAACCCGAGCCCAGGACCGTCACATCCGTGTTCAACATCTTTGTGACCGTTTTAGGCCAGCCTTTCAAACAGCCAGAAACACAATTGGTGTCCGAAATCGCAGAATCAGTACCAATACTGTCCACAGGCGGTTACATGAGGCACATCTACATGCAAATAGGCTATTCCATGGCAACATCTTTAATGCAAGATCCCGAAATGAACGTTTGAATTGGGCGTGACCACGATCACGATGGACAATGAATCACTGGAGAGCCATTCTCTTCACAGACGAATCTAAAATATGCATCGAACGCCCAGATGGGCGACAACGTGTATGGAGGCGACAAGGAGAACGATATGCAGATGCATGTGTGAGAGAGGGCAACTGCTGGGCAGGACCCAGTATTATGGTCTGGGGAGGCATCTCGATTCGCTACAGAACACCAGTTGTTGTTCTGGACGGTAACATCACAGTCCAACGCTATATCGATGAAGTTCTGCGTCCTATAGTCCTTCCATTCCTTGAGAACCATAACGATATAACCATGTTCCAGCAGGACAATGCAAGGCCACATTCTGCACGCATCACACAACGTTTTTTCTTTTGGGAAATCAAATTGATGTCTTACCTTTGCCTACTTATTCACCTGATCTGTAGCCTATTGAACACTTAAGGGACCAACTGAAGACGGCTATAGGACAGAGGTAAAACATGACAGGAAAAGAGTTCTAACTTTTGTCAGACAGTACTGTTCATTAGATACTGCACATATAATCAAAAAGCCAATCAAACTTGACGTTTAAAATCTATTATTTCTGCCAAATTATATTTCACGCACGGCTGTGAGACGTTCATGCACTAAGGCCTACTTACTTTTCAATTTTAATAAGACTGAAAAGAGCTTATAAATGTTGCAACCGTAAGGAGCAGACCAATTTCTCTATTAGTTATAATGAAAATAAAATAATTCTTCTCTGTATTGTACTGTTAACTTGACAGACAGCCTATATATAAGAGTGCCAGTTGACAAGGCTTATAAAGTTAATTAAATTCTAACGATGTATACAGGTCTCTTGCACATAATTTGAGCCAGTGTTAAAATGAAAGCATTTTAAAGTTCACATGTAATAAATACAAATATGGCTAGTACATTGGTAACAATTACCTGCTGAGAAGACCCCTAATATATGACACTGTTTTATGTAGGCCTAGGCTTAATTGTGTTGTGGTTGCTACAATAACGGCCTACAGCAACATCCAAGGACAGATTGTTGATGTTAGAAATGAGAATGGTCTTGTGCATACAGCTTTAAAGACACTATTCATTTTCAATATGAATTTACGTGCTACGAGACCTTTTTTTTTTAAAAAAAAATACGCAACTGTCCGAATACCCCCTCCATTGTCCGGGCACCCCCTCCAGCCACAGGCGTAACATAAATACTATATGCTCCCTAGCGTTTCTTCCCGTCAGATGATTGCTATAATGGTTGACCCGCTTATCGTTCAACCTCAAGGCGTGGGTGATGGATGCACCTAGTAAGTTTGATAATAAACGGTAAACGCTGGTTAAAGCTTAAGTGTCCGGGCACTGGCGCACCCACTCTAGCTTTATTCCAATCTACCCACTTCTTTTTCCTTCCCCTGCATGGTTGCGTGTGAAGGCAAATAGAGGGTCGCGCCATCAAAACTGGTGAAAAACGTAAAACAAAGACTAAAAAACTGCTCATTTCTAATTTGAATAGAAAATTAGTAGAGGCAGATAAATATTGTGGAAAGAAAAAAAATGTTAGGGCTAAGGTCCAGGAGAGGGAAGAAGCCTCAAAAAGAACTAGCAACAATCTCAAAGCCAATGTAGAGATGACGGATAGCAATCAACCAAAAATGCATGGAAGAGTTTGAAAGATAAAATTGCTCAGAAGAAAAGATCCCAACAAAAAAGAAGACAACTGGTGGACGTGCTGCTCCAAAGCGAATAGACAGTAAAGCCAGTGTCCGTCAATTCAGTCATCCCTCAATTCAAACCACTTTTCAATGCGACAGTTTTTTCATAAAATATCGACATTCTTCAAGAATTGCGGTCTTTGAAGACATTTATGCATATTTTTTGTCTTGTATATCATGCTTTACCTATCTTCTTATGTTGATAGAATTTGTTATAATAAAATAATTGAGAAAATAAAAAGATGATTTTCTTCTGCCTTGACCAGTAAACATGGAGGAAGACTTCGAATCCATGAATGCCACCATTTCCTTTAACTAAGAAATTGTTCAGCCCACTTTCGAAGGTGTTTGGGTGCAAAAGTGCAATCCCATAAATCATGATGGTAAATACTGAATACTGGTACAGATGATTGAAGTAGGTACTGATGAAATGTATGGGTGATGAATTTGTTGTGTTACGCATGAACATATCGTTTCGTGGCATCTGCTCGTTTCGTCATTATCCTTGCCCTTGGCTATGAGCTCCGTGGTGCCATACCAGGAAACAACTCTTTTTCACTCTTTTGTGTGTGTGTGTGTGTGTGTGTGTGTGTGTGTGTGTGTGTGTGTGTGTGTGTGTGTGTGTGTGTGTGAAATCATGGGACCGAGCAATTATTCTGCTGTCTGCTGCTGTGTCTCTATGCAACAGATGATTCACCAAATCAAATTTATGCAACTAGTCAATATAATCTTCCACGGTACAGTAAAACCCACACATACAGCAAAGTGATGTGTATTACCACTGGAAAATCGGTGTAACTTTAGCTTTTAATCCTGGGTGTACCCTGGGTTAAATTAAGTAGGGCTTCAGTTTAACCCAGACATGAGCAAATGAACATACCTATTTGACAGGGCTTGACTCCAGATTCACCGTAATCCCGACCTGATCTGGACATGGTCAACTGGGCATGAGAAGGCGCTGTGTTGCATGTGTGACTGCTGCAGGGGGCACACAAGATACTGAAGTGTGATTTTGCCAACTTGAGATGGTTGCAAAGGAAGTGCGTTCACTGAACTGCATCATTCAAAAGTTTGGTAAAAGTGTTTAATATCCACTGAAAAGAAGTTTGTGGACCATTTGTAAGCAATATTGATACAAAATAAAGGCATAACTCAATGTTTACCCTATGCGTTTTTAATGGAGTTCAGTATAATTAGTAGGTCCAGGTGAATATGTTGAATAATATCTAGGAACACTTGACTATAAAACTGATATAATACAGTAGGGTTATAGCTTTAGTTAAGCGCTGATTGATATTTGTAACATTATGATCAATTCCTTGGTAATCTAGCAGAATATGGATAAATGAATCGCTGTTGAGGTCACCAGTTACTATTGATGGACGGATACCACAAGACGTAAAATACAGAACCCAACGCTACAGGTAACATAAATGCCAAGACAATTGCAAGATTATCATTCGTGAAACGTATTACCAGCATTCAGTGTTGACAATGTATACAAAGGGCTATTGACATTGTGATACGACCAAAATATTGTCGGTACAAGGGTTCTGCTGTCACGTAAAATGGTACCAATATACTACAACTATATAATACCATATGAAACTGTTCCAGTAACCTTAAATTTAGTATGATTGATTTAATACAAGTAAATGATTGAACAAACTAAGGATAAATTAACATCGTGGTTGTATATGCAAATAAGCAGATATGATAACACTTAATCAAAGATCATTCATACGCATATATAAGATGTTGTCAGTGGTATATCACAAAAGTAACACTTGGCAAACAATATGGTGAGGGCATTCCAGTCACTGGGTTACAAACTGGACCTATAATAGGTATTATAGGTCCATGGTAACAAAAAACAGTGACTTTAAGTTCTTACTTCAGAAATTCGTCTTAATATAAGTGTTTAACTGAATCGTACTGCCACGTAGCATTTTATAGTACACTAATTATTCCCTTTTGCATACCAACAGGTTCATGTATGGTAGACTATACAAAATACTGATACCAACAAGTGGGATGGGTATATGTATACATGCACATAAACTAGTATGATACAATACCGCTAAATGTACGTAGACACCGATATTCCAAGTATTCGCGAGCATCCTCTACATAATTGTGCACTAAATTATACGCTAGATTAAACCAAAGGTCAAGTTTAGGACACAAATTGGAGATATCACTTGTATAGCCTGTTAGCATGGTTGGACAGGACAGGACACATTGTAGTACATATTGGCTCGTGTCCTTACACAAGATTAATCAATAATGTCTGCTTGACAATGCAGGAGTGGGATGAAAACAAAGAGTAAAGTGGAAACAATTCTCAGGTGAAAAATAAGAATAATGTCACTAGTGACAAAGATGCCACATTCGAGTCACTGATTGGTTACTGCAACAGATTGAGGTTGTCGAAATCCACCTCGGGTCTCACTTCAGCACGTTTAGATCTAGCCTCAGTGGTATCTTTTTGTTTAATCATGATCCTGCCATCATTCGTTTAACAATCCTCGATTTGGGTTTTCTTTTTTTAGTTATCTGTCCTTATAAAATAGGTGGTTCCGCCATTTTGTCAGGTCTTCAGACACAAAAACGTTTGTGTCCTTTAGCTGGCGTTTAGCACTGTAAACAAGAGCACGGGTGCGGTAACTAGCTAGAAGCGGGCTAGAATCTGCCTCGGTGACACGGTGGAGGGTCGGCCGAAGCGGTTGGACCTTTGAATGTCCGCAAGTTGTAGGTTCAAACCCGTGCGTTGGTTAATTGCTTTCAGCACCAATTTGTCGGTGTTCTCGTCCTTCGCTTCTGGTAACCCAGAAAAGCGGAGGCTCATACGGCGTCCATACTGCTCTAAGTCATCTACTTTCAGCTGAAGGTCTTCAATGTATTCGCCCATTTCGGCCAATTTTTGCTCTCTACGATCGTTTTCAGACTCCAAATGGCTGATGCGTTCCTCCAGGCTTTCGACTCTTTCTGCCAATTCAATATCCTTGTCAGTAAGAACTAAAGACTGTTTGGCGACTTCTTTTGAAACAGTATCCTGTACAAAAACAGCAAGGACTCGTATTTGAGCTTCAACAACATCAGGATGGGCCAGAGCATAGGGTAGAGCCTTAGTTAACTCGCGCGGGAATACTCGTGCGAACTCTTGAGCCAATATAGGGTTAATATCGCCCTCCGATGGAGGTGACTGGGTTGGCTGTATGTTACCTGTCCCTTTGCCAGTATTGCATCGGGATTTCTTTGGGTTTAGGCTCTTCCGACGTACTTCTTATCGAACTTTTTATCTCCTCGGGGGCTAAATCACCAGAATGAGCACTATCCTCCATATCTTCTGTTTCCTTCGGATCGTAAATGGTATTCAAAGAGGTTCGAATCAAGGTATCCAGATTTGTATCACCCATATTATTGTTATGTAATCAAGCAATCCACGTTGCAACCACACCTGTCCGAAACAACTCCAATCGCATACCTTCACGTAATGGCAAAATATGGCATTTTTCCTTCAAAATTGTCCTTCAGCAATCCCCAGACGTTCATGAACACATATGTGTATTTTCAACTATGGTAATATTGAATTAAGCGCGCATATTAGACAATTTTCATAGAAACCACCGAATCTTCTCAAGTCAGAACAGCGCCATCTGTGAGCTGTGTTTGCTTGCATAATTGATCTGATAATGCGATACGTCATTTAACAATAACGCAAAGTGAGTCTGTTTTGCTGGCAAGAAAGTTTCCAATTCCCTCAAAAATGAACTGATACGGGATGGGGCAATAAGGGCGGATTTTAGTCTTCCTGGCTTTGGATTGGGTGCGGGGATGTGTGGTTGTCAGGAGTGTTAACTATACACCTACCCTGCTTCACTGGTTCCTCCACGGATTTGGGCCTTTCTTGCGCTTTTCGCCGGTTTTGCCATTCATGTAATAGGGCCTAACATATAATTTTATTATGTGGAGATATGTAACCCTGTTGGTTTATACATGAAGTTCTGCAATAAACTGATCGCGATTAGTGTATTGACGGGTGTCCAAGTTTACTACCCGGGTACCGGATAGCGAGTATCAAAATTTCCCGGATATCTGTTCGGGTACCCGCTCATTTTACAAAGAACAAAACACTCTGATTTTCACACAATAAACGTATAAACCAGGCTCTTTATAGGAAACTGCATGTTGGTTCTGTAATAGTGCCTTACCCACTATATTCTGCATTTGAATTAACGTAATATTTAATGTCTGTATTTCAACCACCGAGAAATATTTTCACACTAAACTTGAAGTAGGCTTGGGATTCGGTGGCGATGCCTTGCTCATGTTCACGTTTATGCCGCTAGTGGCCCAGTGGATGAGCTACTCTTGCGCGTTTTCACAGTTTAAAAAGAACAAAGTCACGGGGGGGGGGGGGGTTACTTCCATGTAGGATTGTGCAGGGTATGTGCCGCGGGAAAGGCCCTGTTTTCATTACTCTCAGCATTAGAACCCCGCCCCCCCCCCCCCAAAAAAAAATGCACACAGCTGGATTAGGATAGGGGTAACAATTAGGATACACCAATGCAGCACTCCTTTCAACACATTAAAGAGTTAAGAAAGGGTACTTTTTTACATCTGGTGCAGGATTAAGATATGGTATTGTATCAAAATGTCCGAGGCACCCATCTACCCACCCTGATGTTGAGTATGTGCCCCTCTCTCCCCCCCCCCCCCCCCCAAAAAAAAGCGCCACCAACTAGAAATGGTGTTATGTGGCCTTGCTGGATTGCCGTAACGGACTAGAAGTACACAAAGCTAGAAATGGTGTTACGTATCTTCCATTTTAAATATATAAACGTGCGGGTATCCAGATACAAGTTGATTGCCCTGGTACCCGAGGATAATGACTTTTGCGGGCGGGTACCCGGGGTTTTGGTAAATGCAACATACGCGATACAAAACCGAAACTTCGTGAGTGGGGTGTGGCGGTAATGCGACAGATCGCTCATGTACACATTTTCTATGAGTGGGAAGCCATTAAAAAGC
Organism: Hermodice carunculata; assembly: GCA_964020975.1. Classification (NCBI taxonomy): domain Eukaryota; kingdom Metazoa; phylum Annelida; class Polychaeta; order Eunicida; family Amphinomidae; genus Hermodice; species Hermodice carunculata. Next base: position 68,691,019 of record OZ026616.1, read on the forward strand.
AATGTTCAGGGCCACTTTGCCGTTATTTACAAAAAACAACGGTAGTGTGATTATCACATCCTCTTAATGGTCAAAGTGTCAACCCCCCTTCCCTCTCGATACCAGGTCTTTTTGGCTCAATGTACTCTGATACATCCTGTAAGAAGTGGACGTGCAAGTCCGTATATCTGAAATATGGCAGCAGTCCACACATACGTCAGAGACGATACCAACTGCAGTAGGTGTACGCGTCATACAAATTTACTTCGAGGTTTATATTTAATGCTGCTGTTGAGCACATTTGCCATGCGTATTCTGAGGACGGTACACACATGTCAGATGACAGACCAGGAAAAAGCAAAGGCATGCGTCACAACTTCCGTCCATTTCACATACATTCACACTTGGTGCGTGCCTTGGGTCACCTATCCATTCTCCCAAGTCCGTCGGGCAGTCACCGCCTTAGCATTTTTTTCAAGCTGATACTAGCAAAAACTGAACATTTCAAATTGTTTTAAATTTGAAGGCATGCCTAATTATTCACGCTGATCCAAATGTCGAAAGTATGCATTGTATTTATCTGTAGACTGGTACTGTAGCAATGTAGTGGGGATTTCTTGATCGTTGTGCTTATTTTGCCACCAAACAATGAAGCAAGTTGGGCATGGATTGGGCAAGATAGAATTATGCGCTCATGTGGTTTTATGTTTAGAATGCCATGAGTCTCAGTGAATATTAATGCATCGCTCGAAACCATGCAGGGAGAAAATAGTTTATTTCTTCCCTGATGAAACCTTTCATTTACTTTTGTGAGGCCCAGACCCCGGGGGGGGGGGGGGTCACTCCCATGTCGGATTGTACTGCGTATGTGCCGCGGGAAAGGTCCTGTTTTCATTACTCCCAGGATTAAAAAAGCCTCCCCTCCCTCAAATGTACACAGCTGGATTAGGATAGGAATAACAATTATTTGAGTGAGCTGAATTTCTTATTCATTTTTTCAAACAAATGTATAAATCTTAGATATAGGCTGGAGATATATGATAATATTAATATATTTTTCTTGGTTGGATTTTCTGTAGGAAGTAAGAATATGCTAAAACTTGCTAATGTGCTAAATTGGAACGTTGGTCTCCAAAATGCACCAGGGTGCACCAATACACCACTCCTTTTCAACACATAACATGATTAAAAAAGGGTACCTTTTTACCTGTGGGGCAGGATTAAAATAGGGTATTGTATAAAAATGTCCGAGGCACACACCTACCCTCATGTTGAGTATGTGACACGCCATGCGCCATTTCAACAATTCGCACCTATTATCGCCAATCACTATCCGACTAGGAAACCATGAGCCCAACGATTTCATGATCTAATGGCTATATGTTCACGACAATAAAACCAAAAAAAAAAAAAAAAAAAAAAAATGTGGTCCTGATCTTGTCAAGCAGTTTACCCAAGAAATTCTAGCAGCACACCTGAAAGATTACAGTTGGTTGCTTTTCGTTGCAACGGCACTGGGTTATGGAAGGTATGAATACACCATTGCGGCCAATCAGGTGCAGGTTCCCGCACTGAGTAGTTCTTGGTTGCCTTGTGCTGACACATTTGGCGGCCATTTACGTTCTGTTTCAGCTAGACTATTACATGGACTTATCAGCCTATTTGTGTTGTATGGTTTGACAGATATTTTTTTCCATGATGACTTTTATAAACAGAAGGCAAATCACATATTCATATATAGTGACGTAATGCTGGCAAGCCGTGCTCGGAGCACGTGCTTCCTGGCTATGAGAAATAAACACTGGCATAACTTTTGATTCTATCCGTAGACTCGCCTTTTTTTTTTTATCTTGAATGATTTTAAAGATGTTCGGTACACTGGTCAAAAGAAATTTAGAAATCTCTGGTTTTTGGTGTGAACCAAGATATTGGCATTTGACACAAAATGCAAGCAAAAAATTGGCATGTCACGGTGCTACTTTTGTCGCTAGGTGGCGCTACATGTAAGGACTACAGAAATTTGATAGCAAACATTATAAATGTGGGTAAAAGAAAAAAAAAATTAAAGAGGCAAAAATATGCATAAAATAACTCAATATGAGTGTATGCAATGCATATCAAGCCTTTTAATAACAAATATGTAGACAAAACATGCTGGAATGTGACTTCAAATTCATCTCGTCTTGCAAAAATGTATAATTGCTCACATTATTTTTTAAGTTTAAAATAGAAAAAATATTTGCAAATCCCTGAAAAATTGTAGGGGGTTTCCAAAATATGCACTGATTTCATTAATTCACAAAAAATATCACACGGTGCTATTTTTTCCGCAATTGTACAAAGAATTCATGCATGTTGACTAAATTTGTTCTAAGTTCATAGGTACAAGGTATCCATTCATTGTCTAACTTCGATACCATATGAATATACATGTATGTAGGTTAAATAAACGACGTTAATTTTATATTCCAGTCATAATATATACTTTCATAGTTTTACTGAGAACAGGCAAACATTTTAAGATTCTCTCCATAGTGCAATACAGCAATGTGGAAAAAGAGGTAAAAATGAGAATATCAAAATAATAGTTGCCTTAATACATTGTCGAATGGTAACACAGGCAGCCCATTATCAAATATGCCTGTGCCACCTTTTGACGCTGGGGTATTACTGTGGTTCCCCCCCCCCCCCCCCCGTTGGGATAGCGTTTATCGTACCACATTCACAAGAAATGTAAAGTACACTCGCCAAGCCATATCGTTTTTCTGATTCTGTATTTTTTAGGGACAATGTTTTTTTTTTTACCTTCCTTGCATACAAGATTATCGGCTAGTACACTTAGTTCCACTATTCTACGACCTTCGTCCCAGTTATAACTGTCAGTGTTTACATGTGCATGTGGCATTTGGGGGGGGGGGGGGCGTGGCACTTTTCGAGGGTGTCTTGGTCAGCGTTCGCTGACTCTCCACATGCGTTTTGGGCTACCACTACCGTGTTTCGACGTATTCTGCCTTGTTTTACAGCATTTAGTCCTTTGTTTTGGCATTTGTTAACAAACCGCCTATTCTTTTTCCTTTTCATTCTTCGTAAACAATCCATATTTCTCAAACGGAACTGTGCAAAATAGGACAAGCGAACAGCAGCTGGTGCAGGTATCGACAAATACCAGCTCTAACTGTATAGAGGCATTGGACCATAAATGGTTGCACATATCACAGTGTATCGAACGTCTTTAATGAAAGGTGTCTGCACAACACCAACTGCATACTTTATTTTAAAAAGTGACGCAACAAAAGTTATCAAACTTGCGATTCATCTGGCTTTATGTGAGAATGTTGTGGGAGAAAGCAAGTAACAAAGGTGTGCAAGCTCTTATCACTATCTGCCAAAACGACCTGTAAAGAAAGAAAAACGACTGAAATACTCAGGGGGTGCGATGGGGGTAAAGCGTGTTTAAATTTATTTCCAAACTTAGAATTAGCCTCTAAGTTTTACAGTACATTTATGAATCAAGTTATGAATCAAGCTTGACAATGACTAATTTAAGTTTAAATTATGACGGAACATTGGCCATCTGTATTATGCTTCTTTCCCTTGCCGGCCCTTCAGTGAAGGCTGCACAGCACCCTGCAGTGCTGTACGGTCCCAGTAGTTGCGTTACCGGTCGTTGGTTTCTTCACAAAATCCTGTCTGCGTGTCCCTATGAACTGACCGTTACTCCATATGTTCATTTTAATTGTGATCTATTATTTCAGTACATGATCAGATATCATATTTGAATTTGGCATCATTGTAAACATTGCTTTTGCGCATCCTCGTTAGGAAAAAAACGATATATCTTCATGAAATCTAGTGTTATAGTAGAAGAGGTAAAAATCTGGGTTCCTAGTGATACTAGTGGCGCCACCGATATTTCGACGGAGTTGAATGTCTTGAAAGATACAAACTTACATCTCTAAAGGAATATTTGAACTAGACCTGCCATATTTATAAGCTATACAGATCATGTTCAATGCTGATATGTTATATAAAGTTAGTGACCTTGACATATTTTATTAGGTCACTAGACCTGTTAAGTCGGAAGGAGTGATTTTGCAATGGTAGGGTGTAGCATCGAAATCAAGGGCAAACAGAATTGAGCTCCCAGTCATTCAGCACTTTAAAAAAGGATATTAAATTCAATATCTTATATAAATAATAAGGCAAATGATTCCAAATGTGCCACACATGTGTACAATATGGATTTTTATATTGCATAATATGGATGACCTTGACTGGTTGTTCAAGATTGTGGAGAAAATATATTTTAGGAAATGATTTATTCATGATGATGGTCACCAGAGCAATATGCCCATGGGCTCTGTTTTATTTTAGAAAGAAAGTATAACCAGAAAAAAAGTTCAAGGACACAAATCGAAGAACATATTATTACTCCTGAGTAGTGCCTATTGACATTGTATGGCATCGTAGGGAATGCCGCCATCTCCCAATAGATTCTGCTAACAGACACTTTGCCCCCCCCCCCCTCCACATTACACATGAAGTCCTATAATTTTGGCCTGCCAAGTCAGTTGGTTTTGTTAGCATTTAGAAAAAATTGTTCGCTGACCTGGACAATCCTGGAAAAGTCACTTATTGATATAAGGATTCAGATTATGGTAAAAAAGGAAAATTGTCGCGTTGAAGTCATGGCCCTTAAAATTAGACAAACCTTAATTGAAATATACAGCAAGGATTACAAAACTTAGAAGAAAATAATGAAAAAAACTGGGTGGTTTGGTGGGTCTGGTCTGGAAAAACTGAGAAACATGGTGTCAATAAATATTGATATTCCATATAACTGTTGCACACATCTTTTCCACAGGCAAAATCACATACGCACAAAGAAAGCGAAGGTATGCAACATGGGATACATTAGGTATTCCATCTAGTAGTCAAGTTCACATTTCGCTGGTTACAACCAGGGAAATAAGTGTTTTTAACCGTCCTCTAACCACGGAATAAGCAGTACCAGTCCATTTTTACAACTGATCCTTCGTCTTAACGATTCCACTGTGCACGGTGGGATATGGGATTTATTCCACTACTTTTATAAATGCGTAAGTGAATTTTTCACGACCCAACTTGCGTTCGATTCATCCATGCGAGACTTCGGCTATATGCGTATCAATGCAATATTATACTTGTGTCTCCGAATAACCCCATGATTATGGTCACCAGGCTAGTGCTTTCCCAGAAGCAAGAAAAGTAGAGCCGCTTTGACAGGCAATGAATAACCCATACTCAGCACCAATTGGGCGCAGAGCCTATCCTCTATCATGAATCGACTGAGCTTACCTGTGACTTTCATGGTGTGACGACCCTTGCTTTGATTTTCTGTATCACAGTAGTATACCCCTTCATTATGGATCTGGACGTTTGTTATCTTAAGACTAAAATGTTTTATGATCGCAAAAGTTGTATTTTCAATTTTTCGTACGTTCATTTTTTTATTATAGCAATACACTTTTGTGATTAATTTTTGAGTGTTACAAGTTTGTAATGTTTTCATAGACCACCTGATGACCTGAACCGTGGGACAAGTCGGTGGTTCAGTATTTTGTTCATTGACGCAAGGGATATGTTCATTGGAGTTTTCCAGCACGTAACGTATTTCCGTCTTTGCAACGACCTGTTGAAGTATCACTGGAATCATAATAAAAATAGACCCTTATAAAATATCAGTTTATTCATGGTTATATGGGTAATCAAAATGCATGTCTGTTCGTCTGCCCGCCGTTTTTGTATTTCTTTCTTCCAGGTCGGTATTCTCCGTATCATTCCTGCCTGGTATCGTTTGCATAAACAAATCGACAGAGTCCCAGACTAACACCAGACAAGGGGACTGCGGCAGTCCTGTGATTAGCTGACCTAACATGCAAAGACTGTTAATTTCCTCATTGACAGCCACAGTTATCAATAGGAATGCATGCATAAACCAACAGGTACCTGAACTGAGAAATTTGTGAAAAAATTGGGAGATCCAGAGTGTTTGGAGCAAGGTTGGTTAACCCTCCACATGCTAAATTTTCATGAAATCTCAGACCAATCTTAGTGACGTTGTTGGACATACACAATTCCTGAAAATAGAATAATCACTGCATTACCTGTTGAACACATTTAGGTGTCAGGGTACCTATAGGTATCCTATGTAGGTTTGAAAAAATTGGCTAACTGGTTTTGGAGAAAGAAAGAATCCCCAATTCACCGGAGCTTGGTAGGGAACCCCCTCCCCCCCCCCCCCCCGTACATCCCCAGCAGAGTCAGAGGCAGAGTCAGAATTCATTTATATGACAGAAAATACAAATTTCAGGTCTGAAATGAATCTGGTTGAGGGGTTCGGAAGAGTAAAAAATATGATTTACCATTAGAATCCCTATTGACTTTTGTTGTAATCAATGGGAATGTATGCATTAAACGACAGGTACCCAAATTGAAAAATTCGTAAAACATCCGAGATGCGAAATATCATCACCTGGTGACCACTCTAGCTTGACCCTTCCAAAACATATATTTCCACAGAGTTTCAGAAGAATCCTCGAAATAGTTTCGGCGAAAAAGTCGAAACTAGCTTTACCCTCCCTCTCCTCCCCCCCCCCCCCCCCCCCAAAAAAAAAAGAAGAAGAAGAAGAAGAAGAAGAAGAAGAAGAAGAAGAAGAAGAAGAAGAAGAAGGAGAGGAAGAAGAAGAAGAAGAAGAAGAAGAGGAAGAAGAAGAAGAAGAAGAAGAAGAAGAAGAAGAAGAAGAAGAAGAAGAAGGAAGAGGAGGAGGAGGAGGAGGAGGAGGAGGAGGAGGAGAGGAAGAGGAAGAGGAAGAGGAAGAGGGAGAGGGAGAGGGAGAGGGAGAGGGAGAGGGAGAAGGAGAAGGAGAAGGAGAAGGAGAAGGAGAAGGAGAAGGAGAAGGAGAAGGAGAAGGAGAAGGAGAAGAAGAAGAAGAAGAAGAAGAAGAAGAAGAAGAAGAAGAAGAAGAAGAAGAAGAAGAAGAAGAAGAAGAAGAAGAAGAAGAAAAGTGCAGCGCTACTAAGTGAGCAATTTAAGGTCTAGGTCCCGGAAGTGTCCCCACGCAACTGAGCTGGAATAGGCTGCACCGTTTGGGAGAAGATTTTCCTCCAAAAATTTAAAATTAAAAAATTTTTTCCAAAAATCACATCCTCGCCGAGTTTGAAGTGAATTTGATTGAGAATATGCGAAAATGTGAGCTCCTATTGCAATCCACATTGACGCACATGGAATTCAATAGGAATTCATGCTTTTACCCAAAGGTACACGAATTGAAAAAAATATATATATATTAAATTTCAAGGATCCAGAGTATCACTGTTCATGCAAGGGAAACTGGTCGACGGTTTTTGAGAAGTCAAAAATATGCACTGTTGATGGACGGACGTCTCCTTTGAAACTTAAAAGCTTCATACACTATTTCACCATACCGACACTGGTATGCACCGGTAAATAGGAGTACAATTTTTAGCACCATAAAGTTGACTAGAGGTGTTATGAGGTAAAGTGTACTAAGTTAGCTGAAAGCCACCTCTTCCACTGTACTGAATGAAGATTAAAAAGAAAGCAATCCTGCAAAAAGTGAGTATGATCATGGTTTTCCGACTTAAGACGGACTAGAGAAAACTCTCTAAGTGGGTTAAGTATACTTTACCTCGGGTACTTTCCCACTTACCACTCTAAACACTTTGAGGACTATACTTTGTCATTTCCAACTCCATCTTGCCACAATTTGACTAATGTTCTACGGAAGGGAGTACTGTAAGAGAAGGTCAGTTGACCGATAAGTCAGATGGGCTTATAACACGTGCAAAATGTATTTCTAAGACGTCCGTTTATGTATGTATGTATGTATGTATGTATGTATGTATGTATGTATGTATGTATGTATGCATGAATATGTTTGTATGTATTTTGACGTAAGAACTTTATACCTATAAAGGATTCTTACCTGTCACGAGGAAAACGTGATTCAATAGCATATTTGGAGACATCTTTGGGACAAAAAGCCAGAAATGTTTCATGGGAATATCAACCCTACTCAGACAAGAGTCTATAACGCACACAATTTATGTACGGAAATATAGTTGGAAGCTATCTAGCGGGAAGATAATTGTCAGTCAACATTTCGTTTGCGGAAATGTACCAGTATAATTTTAATGAAAAAATGTACCATATTTAGATTCATTGTATGCTAATTCACGACTTACAAAGATAGATGTCGTGTGCAAAGCAAATAATTGAAAATTGACAAGAAGAATCGACCCCATTTATTTCAGATGAATTGGGAAAGAAGTCAAAATATTGAATTATCATGTCCCTTTCCATGACAAAGATGTCGGCTATTCGTCCTACAGGACCACAGGTGCTCGTAACGTTCAGTCAGTCAAGCTTCCGTGCTAATATACGCGGGGGGGGGGGGAGGTAGGGGGAGGAGGAGGAGTGGGTAAAGAGGCTGGACCTGGAACTAGTGGGAGGCACCAAATTTTGAAGTTGCTATTAACTTTTTAAAAAAAAATCTTATATGAAAACACTCTCAGAGAGCATTCCAACAATACCAAAATTATTGAAATTGATGAAGTCTTTCTCGAGATATAGCAATTTATGTGATTCCCAGAGATAGGGCCGGCGTCGCGACTCAAAAATGGCCTTTTCCCATTAAAATGGAAACCGATGTTTAATGTTCATAAAATTCAGATATTTCTTGCATCATGTCATCTTTCCATGCTTTTTAAGCATAAAGCTGTGCATTTAATGAGAATATCATTGATAATGAAGATATTTGAACATTATTTAAAAATTTCAAGGGTGCAAACTCCCACTTCCAGACGCTGTACTAATTTTTCAAGCGGCACACTCGAAAATACCTATTTTCTTCCATTTTGACAGACCCAGATCTTGAAAAGTTTAAGATCATCAACCTTGAAATTTCAGATATCTTTAAAAATGTAAAAGTTATTAACAAATTCAAAATTATACACTTTCAGGGTTCATTTTAAGCAAAATTGCACACTACGAAGTTCAAGGCAGGGGTTGGTTGCCATGGAAGTGGTCAAAACTGGGCAAATTCACTACTTTAGCCATATGTTTTTCAAAGCAATGCACAGGGACAGAAATCGCCATAATATAATACACAATGCAGGAAAATAAATCTAATAAGCATCATTTCAGTGCAAAACACTATAAAATACATCAAATACTATAATTTACTAAATGATAAGTCACTATAACCCTTGGACCCGGGATGCCCGAAAAGGGGTTTTTGCCATTTAAATGGAAAATCACCTTTTATGCTCATAATCATAAGATACACATTGCATCATGTCACCTGTTCCTGACTTTTATACATAAAACAGTGCACCTAATGAGAGTACCATGGATGATTAAGATATCTGAACATTATTCTGAAATTTCAAGGGTGTAAAATTCTGTTTCCAGACACTGGACTTAGCCATTTTTGTAGCCGACATCACTGAAAATGCCTATTTTTGGTCCTATTTAAAGGAACCACATCTTGAAAAGTCTTCAAAGTTGAACCCTGAAATTTCAAATATGTTTAAACTCTGACAGGTAACAATATATTCATATTCATACACTGGTTAAGTTTATTTCAAGCAAAATTACACTTTGAAAATCGATACAGGATTGGCCTGACATTGTCTTCATAGCAGTTGTCATGCCCTTTTTTCACCTGACCATCTGTTGTGAATGTTTGAAGATCCAAGCTGATTTCCTAATTTTTTCTCATGATTGAGTAGCATATTCCAAAATCCTTGAAATGCTGCTACTTCAACATGTATCTTTGGTAAATATTAGTATGCAAAAGGGAGAATGGAATCTACAGTGACAGTCCCTGGATGCATTTCATCCATGATTCCACAGACATGCCAGCTTCTTCGCAAACAGGATCCAACAGGGGTACATCTTCGCCGTTTGGTCTGTGGCTTGCCAACTGAAACATACAATGACAAAACGCATACATTTTATACAAAGACCCTCCTGATCAACTTAAATAGTGGGCCATTTGAAAGTAAGCTATTCATCCTTAGGATTGTGATCAGTACCTTTCCCTACATCATAGATGCAATGTTTTCTTCACAATACATGTCTATCATAGCACCATAAAGATTTGTTCCAGACATTAAATCTAAAAAGCTATGTGATAAGCAACCACATGGATGTTTTCCATATATTAAATGTAAAAAGCTATGAGATAAGCAACCACATGGATGTTTCCCCCTTCTCACCTTCCCTAAAAATTGACGGCCTATACAGCCCAGCAAATACAACAAATTTACCTTTGTTGCAAACTTACTAATCAATATGTGACACTGAAGTGAAATTCTAATACATTATCTATTATATCTGATAATATTGATACATCAGATATGGTCAAAATTGATCGAAGCAATTCGAAAACGCTGTATTTGGGCAAGGAAACCTGAATGCCCTATGACCATGATTCACAACAAAATATTAAGTTGTCATGCCATATGACACATTAAATTCCTTTAATACAATTGAGAAAAATCCATCTGAATTGTGGCAGCAAAGTGAAACTTTCCCTGTATGGTGAAGGTATCTGATTACCAATCTTTAAGGGACTGAAATTTTCTTCTAATATTGAACATGAGAACAGAAACTTGTATGAAATTTTAAATCAGAGAAAGATAAAGAAAACATTCAAAGAAAAGGCAAATGTTCATGTGAACTGTGACTGTTATTTAAGTTCTAAGAATTTACAACACCATCACCCCCCCCCCCAAAAAAAAGCCCCACAAGAGTCCCCCGCTCTATAAAATTTCACCTTTGGATACACACAGTATTTAAGGACAAGCATTATTCTGCTCACAACAGGCCTACACATAGGCCTATTCATAAGAATGACATAAGCTTATGTTTGAAATGGTTTATTTTTACATATGTAATCCTAAGAAATTTTTAAATAAGTGAAATGTATCCTTAGCATTAAACCTTTCAACATTATTAACTTACCTAACTATACCAATACTTTTATTTGCATGTTACATGTTCAACTATTTTACTTTCCTGAAAACATGTTTGTCCATGAAGATTTCTTGAAGAATCCAACTTGTTTGTATGTATATGGACGAAACTGGGCATACATGTATGACAAATCCATGAACAAGGTACAACACACCAAAAAAAAGTTGAAAATATGCAAAATGTGTCACTAATTTGCAAATGAATCAAGAGTGTCTGTCAACAAACATCAACGTGCTAATGTGAGACCATGTTTATGTTTTGAAAATAATTACCTTTTTGATGTGAGTTGGAAAAAATAGATGTATCAGCTTTTGCCCTATGCAAGAAGATAAATTTTGCATACTTTACAGTGTACAGCGTTCCACCAAAATATAACACATGCATACAAACAACTTCACATCTTACAGGGCACAGTATACCACACACACAAAACAGCCATGTTGCATGTGATTTTCTTACTGGTTTACAATGAAATGTATCATGGTCAAGTCGATACCAAGGTGCACAGACTCAGATACCCAAAGTGCAATGGGTGGTCTCTTGGCGCATAAAGGTCATCCCTCTGGAACCATCACACACACGTGAACCAGAGTTAATGACAATTATACTTTACAACTTCCCAAATACAAGCCAGTAAAACCAAACACAACGGAGGCATGAGTTCGCAACAATGAGAATCAACATGTAAGCAGTTTGCTAGTAATTATAATGGGCATAACTGTGTCAACTAATATAAATTTGATAATTCAATAAGCTGAAGTCACAGAATTGGTAAAATTATATTTAGGAGCAATGCACAAATTTCACTAAACTAAATATTTTGAACGGTCAAACAAGAGCCCTGTTAAACATGAAAATTGGCATCCATAGGCCTATAATAAGAAATCATGCACTTTGAAACATGCATCAAAATACATACATGTTCATAGTCATGAAAACAGTTTTCTGCACATGGTTGCTGACAAATGCATAACCTCTACCTCATATTCTCATGTTCCGTGAAACTGGAAACTCTACAGTGACAAACAAGAAACATTGTGCCATCACCAAAATCAGATTTTATGAAGAAGTTCTACCAGATATCTATCCAGCTTAACTATTCTGGCAAATACTATCTCTAACTATTCATTATCAAAACTGTTTACCTAGGGTTCAAGGGATGGGTTCCTCTTTGGTAATATGATTCAGCCGAAAATAATATTTAAAAATTGAGTTTCAGGGGCATTGTTTTTTAACTTCATAATGTAGGCCTACTTCTTGATTTATCCTGCTACTTTCTCTGTTTCTCTGCATGACAGATGAAAGGAATGTGATTTTAAAACAAGAGGGCTGTGTGAACAGCCCATGCTCAGCTGATCTTGACATTCATCACACTTGCAGCTCTATGAACTTGGGAAAGGAACAAGGTCACCCATGGATGTTCTGAGTAAGTCTGACCATTATAAAAGAACACTAATATGTGCAACATCAAGGTTCAAGTAGTTCTCAAGTTATAATGAAGAGTAAAATTCATGTATGTTGCACTGTGACCTCAGAAACGAGGTCAAAGTCATTCATGTACTGTCTGAGCATGACCTCCATACAAAAACTTTAACATGTGCAGCATCACAGTACTAACTCAAAACAGATCTCAAGTTATCAAGTAAACAGTAAATTTCGTGTCAGTTGTCCTGTGAATTAGCATTAGAATGCCCATTGACTTACAGAAAAAGTAATCAATAGGAAAGCTGCATTGACCGATAAGTACCCGAGTTGAAAATACTTAAAAATCAGGAATCTAAAGCAGTGCCACCTAGTAAACAACTTTGTTTGACCCTTCCACAAGAAAATATCCATCACATTTCACCTTAATCTGAGTGACGGTTCTGAGAACAAGTGAAAAATAGCAAAACCATATAAAAAATTCATTAAAAAAAAAATAATTGAAAAAAGTGCAGCGCCACCTGGTGAACAAATTGGTAACTACGTGTCCCTGCGAGTGTCCCCCCCCCCCAAAAAAAAATCATAAAAATTTTAAAATCAATAGAGTGTGACCAATTGAATAAACTTGGTAGAGATCCGCCCAAGGCACATCCCCACCAAGTTTGAAGTAAATCTGGCCATAATTATTTAAGTTATAACCATTACAAGAAATTCCCATGTTAAACTTCCCTATTAAAACTTGTCTTAAGATTTTTGAAAAAAAAAATCATAAAAAAATCCACAATTTATTGGAACATGACCATTTGTACAAATCTGGTAGACACCCACCAAAGGTACATCCCCACCAAGTTTGAAGTTAATCTCGATGACAGTTTTGGAGAAGAAGTCGAAAATGTGAATTAGCATTAGAATGCTCATTGACTTCCATAGTAATCAATAGGAAAGCTGCATTGACCGGTAAGTACCCAAATTGAAAAAAATGCTTAAAAATCAGGAATCCTCAGCATTCCCATATAGTGAACAAATTTGTTTCATCCTTCCACATGGAACATATCCACCATGTTTCAGCTTAATCTGAGTGACGGTTCTGGAGGAGAAGTCGAAAATAGCTATAACACACAATAATTCATAAAAAATTAGAAAAAAATTTCAGGGCCACCTGGTGAACAAATTAAGAACAAGGAGTCCCTAGGTGTCTTCCTGTGTGATATCAGAGCAATTGAGTGAGCGCTTTTGGAGAAGATTTTTTAAGGTTTGTCCAAAAAAGAACAAAAAAAATTCATCAAAAATCCAAAAATTACTGGAGCATGACCATTTGAACAAACCTGGTAGACACCCACCCAAGGTACATCCCCAACAAGTTTGAAGTTATTCTGGATGACAGTTTTGGAGAAGAAGTCGAAAATGTGAATTAGCATTAGAATGCCCAATGACTTCCATGATAATAATCAATAGGAAAGCTGCATTAACCGACAAGTACCCGAATTGAAAAAATCGTTAAAAATCAGGAATCTGCAGCATTCCCACATAGTGAACAACTTTGTTTGACCCTTTTACAAGAAACATGTCCACCATGTTTCAGCTTAATCTGAGTGACGGTTCTGGAGGAGAAGTCGAAAATAGCTATAACACACAAAAATTCATAAAAAATTAGAAAAAAATTGCAGCGCCACCTGGTGAACAAATTAAGAATAAGGTGTCCCAGGGAATGTTTCTGTGTGATATTAAAGTAATTGGGAGGTTTTTTAAGATTTGCCCAAAAAAGAACAAAAAATTCATTTAAAATCCAAAAATCACTGGACCGTGACCATTTGAACAAACTTGGTAGACACTTACCCAAGGCACATCCCCACCAAGTTTGAAGTTGATCTGGCTGATGGTTTCAGAGAAGAAGTCGAAAATGTGAATTGTTGACGGACGACGGACGGAGGACCATAAGATAAGCTCAGCTGACTGACAAGTCAGCTGAGCTAAAAATACAAAACTAATCATGGAAGTTTTGATCTATGTAGGCCTAATTTTAATTAATTTATGCTGCTTCATTTAATATAGCCTGAGCAATTCTGATATTAATCAGTTCTGGTACTTTAAATATTTGTTTCTGGACAGGGAATAGATTTTGATTTAAAAAAAAAAAAAAAAAGAAAATTACTGATACATCTGGGCCTACTGGTTAATATAACTGCTTGAACCTGCTACTTTGAGTGTGTCTGTATATGAAATGGCAAAAGAAATATAGTGTGATAAAAACCAAAACTACTCCACTTCTTTATGTAGGCCTACCTGCAAATGACTTTGCTTGCTACTTCCAATGTTTCTTTGCATAAAGGTGGAGAGGAGTTTGATTAGAGAAATTATAGAAATCAATTGTTTTCATTTCAAGTTAAAACATTTTTAAAAAGGTTTAAATGTGAAACAAACTACATGAACCACAGACACACGAGACATCAAAATACATGTTGATAAAAGAATTCTGATTTATATTTTTTTTAAAAGATCTAAATTTTTACATGTAGTTACATTAACATTTCTTCAATTTATAAAAACTGAATCATTTTTTTCCTCTGGGGCAGGGGTGAGGGAGTTAACTATGTCTGTGATATCAACTTGAAATTTTTTAATTGGCATGCAATGCATAATTTTGCATTTAGAAATATTGCTTAAGATCTCAAGCTTTTCATTTTCATGTTACATGATTATAATTGAATCATTTGTTTCTATTGCTGCAGTGTTTATTGAAATTTCTTAATTGATTTTCATCATGATCCATTCGAATACCGATACAATCGAGCTGAAAAGTAAGCAAGCTAAAATTTTTTCATATAAAAAAAAGTAAAAAAAGAAAAAAAATGAAGCTTCAGAATAAAAACCAAGCAGGAGCCTGGAAAAAAGCACTGTCACCACCCCTTAGCCCTGCCTATCCATAATCACATAAAAACAATTTTTAAGTTTCTAGAATCTATAGCAGAAGAGATGCATAATTTTACTTTATTAAGATTCAAAATAGACCTATCTTAGTATCTGTAATGTACTTCAACACTGAATTCAGTGGACAAGTTGTTAATTTTTATGACTGAGGAACATTCATGGACGTGTTATTCTCACTTTAGTCTCCAACAGACTTTATTTGGTCTGAATGTCACTGCATATGAGAAGGAAAACATCACCTGCTGTTTCAGTTTCAGCGCTATGCTATTAATTATTGCTTACATCTGTCCTTAATTATCGGTCACCTGCTACAGCCGGCATGAACAGCAAAGCGAGTTGGGATTATAACCCGTCATCATCTTAGCTAATTTAAAGCCATCGGTGATCAAACATCATATTTAACTCATCTAAATAAATACTGGAAACATTCTGGGATAGTATTTTTCTGCTTTGAAAATAATTCATTATTTTGCAGCTCTATGAAAATATGGCTCGGCTTTGTTTCCGTGAGGTGGGTAGCAGACGCTTTTTCTCCGTCCCACATCAACTTAATTTCCAGCCTGTATTTTATACTTACCTGACGCTAAACTACTCTAATACCATTCTAGAGACCTTCATTTATAAGTTTTTATTGAACAAATGGGTTGATTTCGATCGTGGACGATGCAAAAAAATCGATGACAAATCTCAGTGACGAAGACCGTAATCACCTCACCTACTGACGTCATGAAGGGCAGCCACACTGACGCGTTGCCGCTATTTATACGGACATGGTCTCTGCAGACCTTCGCATCGGCGTTATTTATTTTCGTAAAAAGCGGTTTTTACTACTAGAAAGCTGGTATTCTGAGCTTTAAAAATCCGTTTGATCCTAAATTTGCTGACACAGTTAACAATTTTTGCGAAAAGTGTTAAGTTTTAATTAAAAATGATTTAAGATTCGAAATTCACGGGCAAAAAAAGATCAAACCGACAACGGATTTAGAATCTTCACGTTGCTAGCTTTGTAATGACATGTCAGTGATGACAAATGATCCAGTCTGTGCGATGCGAAACTCCGTGGAAAATAGCATGTTTTTGTGTGCCGCGCTCGAACACGTTGTCCCCGCGGCCGCCGCAAGGCATATTTTACCCGTTTTTTCAGGGTGGGCTAGGTTGAGAACGGAAGCCTTAATACTAAAATGAGTTATGTTGGCTGAAAGCAGATGTTATGCTCTTTCTCATCTAGTGTAAACACAACAAGTTTAATTACGTTTATCGGCAACAAAATACTCCTTATCTACAGATGTATTAGGAAATTTTGCAATCGTTTTAACATGATGCGACATGCAGACAGCATCAGCGTGCCGCGCCCTACTGGAACATTTATGCGTTCAATAACCCACATTATCAGTTATTCCCTGTTTTAGTGTGAAATACAGCTGTCTTGGGGGAGATATTTCCTGTATTTCACATTCAAACAGTGCATGACGATTTTTTCCCATTTTTGATGATGTAATTTCATGCCCCCAAAATACCCGCTGTTGCTGCAGTTCACTTCACAGTCCGCCATCATGTTGTCGTCTGCAGCGCGTCAAGGCTTGTATCGCATGACAGAGACTTCTGGTGGCTGATCGATGCACTAACCAGATAGGGAGATACAGCGAGAATACCGCTGTATTCCCCGGCCAGTTACGAGAATACCGCTGTATTCCCCGGTCCGTTTCAGGAATCGCGCCGTATTTCACCTTCGCAGTAATTAATGCACAAATAAGGGTAATACAAAGAGTGTAGCATAGCTTTTAATCAATCAAAAGCCAAGGATTCTATCAAAAATGGGATAAAGGGCCATATATGCAATAAAATATTGTGTTTTCATCTGTGCAGTCAATTATTTGTGCTAATAAGATGGTGGCGGATGGGCCTAAAACCACAACGTGACTTTCAGCCAATCGGAGAGCAACTGGGCTGCCAGTCTGTGTCCAGTCAAATCTATGGCAGCAAAACAACTTGGATGAATAGGAGAGGCACTGGCGGAATCAAGTTTGGTCGGGTTTCACGATTTGTGGAAATGAACACAGGATGAAAACGCAAGTGGATCAAGGAATATGGTCTGATTGATCATTGAGAACAGTTCTTATACGGCTTATGTCACGGAACGAACTCGATTCAGGATGAGATAGGCCTATCCGTTTGAATTTGGCGCTGGAACGTCGGACTTTTTTTGCCCGAAATGGATTTTGTGGAACATTTTCGACAATTATGGGCCTGTTGCTGTGCATATATGCGGATTTCAATGGATTATCTGACTGTGTGATATACCTGTGGAAAATAGTGTTGGAATAAACTGGTGAGTTGCAGCTTGTTGGTGTGTTCAGAAACGGAGAAATCATGCCAAACGTGAAGCGGGATGGTGGTCCAGATGTGAGCCTCGTTTCAAACCTTTCAATGTAGGAGCTCCATGTGACGACGTTGTGGTTTTAGGCCCATCCGCCACCATCTTATTAGCACAAACAATTGACTGCACAGATGAATACACAATATTTCATTGCAGATATGGCCCTAGGTGGGTCATTGAACGCATAGATGTTTCAGGTCCAACCTCTATACCCACTCTCCCCCCCCCCCCCCCCCACACACACACCCCGCATTTATTAGCACGGAAGCTTGACTG
Source organism: Hermodice carunculata (assembly GCA_964020975.1). Lineage (NCBI taxonomy): Eukaryota > Metazoa > Annelida > Polychaeta > Eunicida > Amphinomidae > Hermodice > Hermodice carunculata. The sequence goes on from OZ026616.1 coordinate 68,709,045, forward strand.
ACTGAACGTTACGAGCGCCTGTGTACAGCACAGCTTTTTCCAGCAACAATATATTGATGAAATATTCGTCAAGCTTTATTCCATTTTTCTGACTGGCATTCAGTATCCTATGCCTCTACAATCCTAGATGAAAAAAGCAAAACCGAAAGCAAGCAGATTTGTTTTTATTCTATTCATTTGTATTAAAGAATCTTCGCTTATTATGCCCCCCTTCGAAGAAGGTCGGGCATATAGCGTTGCACATGTCGGTCGGTCTGTCGGCCGGTCGGTCTGTCGGTCGGTCGGTCTGTCAGTCGGTCTGTCGGTAGACTGTGGTTTCCGCACAATAACTCAAGAAGTTTTTGAGCTAGGACTTTGATACTGTATAGGTGTATTATTCTAGTCAAAAGCTAGGCGAAGTTCAAAGATGAGTGACCTTGACCTAATCTCCAAGGTCACAGTGGTACCTGAGCTAACTTTCGTTTCCGCACAATAACTGAAAAGGTTTTTAAGCTAAGACTTTTTTATTGCACAGGATTATAGTCCATATTTGGGGCTAGGCAAAGTTTGAAGATGGATGACCTTGATCTTATTTTAAAGGTCACAGAGCCACTTTACTCAATATGTTTTGATGCTTCCTGTGGTTTCTGCACAATAACGCAAGAAGTTTTTAAGTTAGGACTGGGATACTTTACAGGTCTATAGTTCTTGCTAAGTGCTAGAAGAAGCTTAAAGTTTAGTGACCTTGATTTAATTTCCAAGGTCACGTTGGTACCTGAGTTAACTTTGGTTTCCACATGATAACTGAAGAGGTTTTTAAACTAGGACTTTTATATTCCGCTGGATACTTGTCCTTGTTAAAGAAAATGGTGAACGCTGATGCTCTGGATCCGTGTTCTGTTAACAAATCTATCAATTTAGGTACTTAAAGGTAAATGCATATATTCCTATGGATTACAGTATGAATCAGTGGGGATGGGAATGGCAATTCATATTTTTGGCTTCTTCCCAAAATCGTTTCTGAGACGCGCTTCAAGCTTGACAGGTGCATACCTTAGTTGGTTCTCTAAAAAGTCTGCTCAAATGGTCATGCCGCAGTGATGTCTAGACTTTTTTTTATCTTTGCAGTTTGTTGGGCAGCAAAATCTGAAAAAGTGTTTTTTCTTCATCGCTGCTTTTCGTAGTATGATGTTACTTAGAAATGTAACAAATAGGAAGCCTGAATAACGGTGCGTTGTAGGACCATAATGCACTTCAGAAATGCACAAGCCACCGTTACCCCCATAACCTACGAGGAACCTATAGTAGTTGGACTTCAAATAGTACAACGCACTGTAGAACCACTCTCTGTCACTTGTAAACAATATTTCAATTAACATTGTGTGAATGTCTTTTTTTTTTTTAAATTAAGTTTTAAAAAATGAGGCTACTTATGGCTCAGGTATTTATCGATGATGAAAGTGGTGCAACGACATATACCGCAAATGTGAAAATTGATGTTCTAGAACCCAATATATCCGACAGATTCGCCTCATTTACAGACGAAGATCTTGATAATATTGCTGCAAAGTGAAAAATCCACAGGCCATCTAACAGTATGGAGAGTTAAAGTGTTCCCACCAACTTACGTTTTTCACACATATCCAATTTGTTTGGATACTTGCTGCGCCCTCTGGTAGCCATGTTTGAATTAGCACACAAATTTGACCTTCAAAAGTCCCTGTTTTTCAAAGCACCTCCATTAGTGGCTAGGGTATGTTATGTCCTTCCAAATGATCGTGCTCTAGTCGACACTTCGTAATTAAAAGTCAAGTTATTGTACTCTGAAATAGGTATGCCATCTGAATGCTCGTCGCTGTATTGTGAGGTGGTCTCGTGCTGGCGTTCATTCTCTGTTGCTATCTGAACGGTCGTTGTAAAATGTGGAATCATTTCCGAATTTGGAATATATATATATATATATATATATATATATATATATATATATATATACATATATATATATACATACACACACACACACATATATATATTTATATATATATGTATATATATATATATATATATATATATATATATATATACATCCATACATCCATCCATCCATACATACATACATGTATATTCCTAGGCCGGCATCTCCATGCAGGCCTAGATCCATGGAGGCGATGGAAAACGTATCATGTTCCGGGTCCTTGATGCGATTTTTTTTCAAAAAACCAAGTTTGGCGGAATGATGCAGAGGATGCACATTGATCAACCAATTAATACAGATCTGAATGAGATAGATAATGACTCAGATCTAGAAAGAATTTCATTAGCAAGAGAAATAATGAATTCCCTATAACCGAAAATGAATGAATGACACACCGAAGAAACCGAAGACCCCGTTAAGTACCTGGAATTGACGGAACAAGTGCTGAATTTCACAAATATGCTGAATCTCTTCTAACCTACCCACTGCTCTGTCTTAACATTTACATGCTTAGATGTTGTAAGTTCCCTGTTCAGTGGTCTCAAGGCATAATAAATCCTCTTCACAAATCTGGTACTAAGACAGAGCCTGCCAATTACAGGAAGATCACAGTACTTGTAATGCTAGGTAATTTTTTTGCATTTGTACTTAATGGTAGACTTATACCTTAGAATATATTCTTTGAAGATGATGATATTTTTCAAGCTGGTTGCTGTCAGAACAAAAGAACAATTGATAATGCTTTTATACTTACTAGTCTCATTAAAAAGCAGAAATTTCTTGGGAAACCTCTCTATGTATGTTTTGTAGATTTCACGAAGGCGTTTGACCATGTAAATAGAGATGCCTTTTTGCATAAACTTCAACAAAGAGGTATTTCTGGAAATTTCTTGAATGTATTTAAAAACAGATTTAGTAAAGCTACAAACAAGGTCAAATGGCAAGGCTTTCTTAGTGAAAGCACGAACTGCTCCTATGGTGTGCTCCTAGGTAGAATTATCTCTCCAAAATTGTTTAATGAGTACCTCTCTGACATTGGAGATCACTTAACAAAGAAGTAGGTATTTTTCTAGATGAGTTGCTATGTTATTACCTATTATATGCAGACGATTTAGTTCTTTTCTCTGACACTGAGTCTGGGCTTCAAACTCAAATTGAATTACTGAAGATTTATAGTCAAAAATGGCAGTTTATAGTTAGTCTGCCTAAAACAAGGATTATGGTGTTTCACAAACGTAACTGCACCCCCTGCTTAGATTTTAATGGCCACCTGTTGGAAACTGTCACACAGTTTAAATAAATGGAAATTATATTTGATTCCAGTAAAATGCTGGTATTGTAGTCAACACCCACCTACCTTGTATGCAGTGCTGAGCTCAGTTCTTTCTGGCAATCCCAACTTGTAGAGGATGAATTTACTTTTGTGAAAAAATTGAAAGAAAAGTTGTATGGCAATTATAGTCAGGAATGTGAATTGATGTTACAGTCCCTTGAAGATGATAAAAAAACTGCGTTTATATAAGCATTTCAAACAAGAATTTCGTTTAGAACCATACCTATTAACTCTACCTAGTGTTACATATATCCAATGTACTGCAAGGCTTAGGCTGAGCTCGCACAATTTGAAAATAGAACTGGGCCGTCACTCGAAACCTAAACCTCCAGTTAAAGACCGCGTCTGTGTACGATGTAATCTTGGTGCTGAGGATAATGAGCCCCATTTTCTTATAGAATGTTCCGCTTTCAATACTGAACGTGATGAATTGTTTAAGAAAGTACAAAGCCTCATTTCAAATTTTCCGGATCTGGATGTAAAAGAAAAATTCATTGCACTCACGTCCTGTAAAGACCCCCATATTTATTTCTCAATGGGCCAGTTTTTACATAGATGCCTTCCTAAGTAGTCCTGGGGGGCTTGAATACTATAAGGTGTGCCATCATAAGCTTATTAAATGGCTAAGAATGTCTAGTTTCATTTTTGCTTGTACAGAACAATACATGTATGACCATCTCCAGGTGTGTTTATATGTCCTGTAATTTATCAGACTTATCACAAGTATTGATAAAATTGTTCAAGCCCATAAACAGGTTTTGATGTAATGTAAACCATGTAGAGAGGAACTAGTCTCACTCTCATGTATCTGTAGTAAAGTAGATTTAATGTATCATATTAGTGGAGTGACTATATTTATATAAATGTAGTTGTAGTCTGGTATAGCTTTACCTAAATACTTATTACAGTTGGAAATTTCCACTGGCACTGAAGTTCATAAACTTCTGTTGAATAACTCATTTTTAGTAGTAACCATGTATTTGCCTTAGGTGTGCTAGTAATATGCCAGTCTTTGTTCTCAGGTGCTGTAAATTTGTTTACTTACATTTTGCCGACATTTTGGATTTCTTATATGCTCTTTGTGCCAACTTTTTTTTGGGGTGGGGTGGGGGTGGGGATGGGGGTGGAGAGGGTGGAATGTAGAATGTAATATGGTGTACTAGCTGAGACTGATTTGTATTGTACAGTTGCTGGCTAATTAGCTGACATTGCCGTCCACATTATTTTATGTATTCTACTATATAAGAAATGTACTGTAATGATTGTTCAAGTCTACCTGCGAAATGTATTCATATGTATTATGTATGACTCATGAGTCAACATTGACTCTTTGAAGGTCAATGAAATTACTTACTTACTCACTTAATACATGTAGCTGGGTCGGGACAGGGAATGATGAAACCAGCATATTTTGGCATGTATTGGTGTTTTTTTTGCAAAGAAATTTGTTTATTGTTAGGTTTCTTATCATGATAGGAAAGGAATTGATACCTCAGGTTTGTGCGTTGCTGCAGTACATGGCACGTAGCATACAACTCATTCTGCCTTCCGTCTGATGTGCTGCACGTGCTGCCAGTGCAGGGTGCGGCCTCAACGCTGTGGCCTGCGGTATTCCTTAAACCAATTGCTTGGAATTGCGTAGGCACACATCTGGTGCCTTGTAGACCGTAATATGTTCACCAGCTGATACTTCAATTCTTTTTCTGTTTTGTCTCACACGTTTGTGAATGTTCACTATTATTAACATCTCCCACACTATACCTTTGGTTATCTTCAAACCTAGAATGTACCTGGCCTCGATTTCCACTTATCGTTCACTGCAGGTGTTGCCGTAATTTTCTGATTTCAACGAATTATCAAAAGTACGAAATGTTGGTGACAGTATATGTACCTGTTAGCATTGTCATCATACAGACAGCAATAAATCTGACCTCTTGACTTATACAAGGTTAATGAAGGGTCAGAGCCCCATGGTTATGTTGAGATTATAAGAATGCAGAAAGGTCAATAGGTGATTTTGTTCACCTGAATCGTTGTTTACTGATGGAAGTGATTTATATAAACAGAATGGACTCAAGCGGCAGTTAAAAATCAAGGTTCTTTGTAATTCTTTGCCACGTTCATTAGATCCCTCAGAGTTCATCACAACCAGCAAGCATCTGTTGATGTAGCCCTAAATGCACCTTTGGTGTCAATACTTAAAGAAGAAAAAATTCGTCCTTTCATTAAAAGGTCGAATTGGGCATGTCAATGAGTAAGTTGGTTATTTCTTCGTCCATTAGTTGTTCACCATCTTCTGGTGCAACTCCAAGAACAGCCTGTTGTGTTTTACTCCTTCTAGCCCTCAAAGCAGCACTAAAAAGATATATTAAACAACCAAATACTAATAGATTTCCATACAACTATTGCCCAATTTGAGTCAGTTACCAGGTACCACGATGCAAAATAAATGGGTTTCCTGGTTCATGAATGCCGCCAGTTAGATCACTGTCAAAATAGCGGACAATGCAATTGAGTATTTGTATCTGCAATACTTGCACTGACTTTCATTAATAGTCAATCAGGCTACAGTATTTCCATAAAGTATAAAACTAATATGAAACTATCATTTTGCGGGTAGTAGCCGGGTACACATGATAAAGTTGAGTGGCGGATAAAATTAACAGGCCTAAAAGTGGGCTACACCAAGCAAATACGCTTTTTTTCAAAATCAAATATTATTGTTGTTAATACTATGGTAATTATCATCATCATTATTATTGTGATAGGGCATATTGTTGCTATTTTGTAGATGTCACTTGTTTAGTGAATTAATAAAAATATTATTAGATTAAAAAATTATTATGTCAAACCATGGTCATTTTTTCCTTCTGCAGTTTGCTTATACTTGAAAATGTCCCAAGTTTACAATGTGCATCATCATGGCACTTTTACCATTGCAAGTAGGCCTATGTAACCCATTTGAACCTTCTTAACAAAGACATCGATAGAAGGAATGGGGCCACTGCTGCGATCCTGCTTTCCATGTTTTCCTTGACGGATCCCATGAGCTATGATTCATTTAATTTTGCAGTTTTCATTACCGTTTATTTCGCTGGTGATTCAAAACCGGTAACGTAAAGATTCAGTTAATGTTTTTTGAATGGTTTTGGTAAGAACCGCCAAAATAAATAAATAAATAGGTAAATAAATAAATAAATAAATAAATAAATAAATAAATAAATAAATAAATCTAAAGTTTATAGAATTAATTTGCCACATGTACAGTTCACAACAGGACTGAGCGACATTCAAATCCAAATTTATTTTCGAAAGGTCCACAATTTACAATTTGACAAATGCAGGAAATAAATTGAAAACCGTTTCGTGTTCAGAAACAATTCAATTACTGCAATTTAAATTTCTAATCACTTTAGAACTGTAAAGACTTCAAATGTGTGATTCATACCTGAGAAACTTGAGAAATCTACTTCAGAAAAAATCAATTTCTAAGAATAGGGAAAAGTAAATTTGGATGAAAGGCCTGGTAATATGCTATCCTGATCAATGACCCCTCTTCTTCAATGCAAAATACATAGCTGGCATAGTGCAGACAAAAATTTTTCTTCCAGATACTGTATTTAACAGTTTTGAAGAACATAACACTTACTGTATACCTTGCAGTTTGGCTTTTGTGTATTGCAATGAGATTTTACTTATTCCACGTGATGATGATGATGATGATGATGATGATGAGGAGGAGGAGGAGGAGGAGGAGGAGGAGGAGGAGGAGAAGGAGGAGGAGGAGGCGATTATGGAGTCGGGTTTTCGTTGTCTGTAATTATCATCCATTCTCCAGTACAGTTCCATTAATGCAAGATAATTGTGATTGAACCATGTAAAATGACTCAGTTACCGTGTTGTCATTTTCACTGATGCCCCCCTCCCCAGTAATTCTTGCAGAAAATAATTTTGATTCGATCTGCATCTCCAGAACACGAATGTCATCAGTTTGTTGTCATTTTTTTGCCACTGTATGTTTAAATAAATCTACTTAAGCGTAGTTTTACAGTCACGTCAGTTCGTGTTTATCGTGCAAGTTTCAATGCATATAGTATACTGTTTCACAATAGGAATGCGCTGAATGAATAATGACATGCATTGTTTAGGCCAACGCTATTTGAATACTTTCCGATAAAATGAACATTTCAAAAATTAGTATCATGGTATGTAGTAAAAAGAGGAATATGCTGAAATAAAAGATGAAAGAATGCCTAACTTCTCAAAAATCAGGTATACTTTATATTTTGACGAAAAAAATATAAAATAAATTGTATTGAATATTGTTGTACAGAGTATCACCTGATTATGGGCTACTTTCAAAAATGGACTTTCCTGTTCCATCTTCAATCTAGTAGTAAAGAAGGGAGCAAAGGGACCAGACAGCACAGATTAAAACTGCTGCAACCAGTACAATGCACCACTGTGCGCTTTGAATCTGAAATTTTTCCCGTGCGGGTGGGGTGGGGGTGGGGGGTGCTCCCAGACCCCACCACCTACCACCCCCCCCCCCACCCCCACCACCACCAATGCTTCACATCTTTGGATGCTGCTTGCAGGTCCATTCTTTATATCATTTGAAACCCGCAATCCAAAATCCTGCATACGACACTGCCTATTTCGTATTCAGAACAAGTTGCGTTTTTCAAGTTTCCTCATCTGTCTCAAATCCAGAAATCGGTAGTCGACTGGCAGTCCATGTTTTTGCGCTGGATCAATTTGTGGGCATTGCCAACGTCAGTGTCACCGTCAGCGCAAGACTCCGAGTCTGCTCGATCCAACTCCGTGGTGGTATCTCGCCGATCTATCCCGTCATCTGTGCAATCTATCAGTTTCCTTTGGGACACACTAAGGTTGGTATCACTAGGCCTACCCTGATCAGTACTCGTGTTGGTCACAGGGTCCTGACATGCAAATTCGACAGTCTGTTGTTGTACCCTCCACGTACTTCCCGCGTTGAAAGCATCCAGCTGTCTCTTCTTTGCCAGGTCTACCAGAGTTTATTGCTCTCTTTTTTCTTCCCAATGTGATGTCAGCAGGTTCAGAGTCGCATAGACAACTAACTGCATTTTGCAGGTAGTCTGGGTATACAAGGTTTTGGCCATCTTTGATGATAACTTGTGAAAAATATATCTAAACGTGCGAACAAACTTTCTTCAGATGCCCCTTTTGAACATGCATGGCTGCTGCATTGTCAAGCAGAGACTCCAGTCTACCTGGCAATAAAATTAGCCAAGCCTGCCATTAATTGCAATAGAAACTGTTTTGGTCTGATTTGATCCCAAATTTTGTGTAGAATTTTATGTCAAAAGTCATGGAAAGTCTTGGAAGTGAACGAACTTTTTTTCACATTCTCTGAACCCATCATTTTTCAACAATTTAAACCGAAATATGGGGATGGGGTAACCCGTAAATTTTTGTTTGCACATATTTACACCAAATGTCAACATTAGATAACATAATGATTTTTATTTAACTATTCTGACTTCTTTCTAGGTCTCCTTATGATAATAGTGCATGGCAAATTATGGAGGGTGCATATACAGCAGGAAATGCAAGGCATTGAATCTGTAAGGTATTTCATGTTTGCAATCATGTGAAAATACATTTTCATCACATATTTCAGTTACACCTACAGTTATGTGCAAGGGCAGATTCAGTTACAAACCCACTCATTTCCCATACAACCTTATGTATTTTAAAGTGGATGTCATATACATGAAGTTGAATGCATACTCAAAATGACATATTAATTCTATCATGTATCCCTGCAAACGAAGTTTGGGGAATGTTTTAGCTTGTCTGTCCGTCCATTATCTTGTGAACAAGACATCTCCTTACAAACTACTCACAGGTAACTCATATTTAGTTGACCTCTTAGGCTAGACCATTTCTTGACGCGAATATATTGACCTTGATCTTATTTTCAAGGTCACGGGGTCATATTGGCACATAAGGCTTGTGAATAAAATCTCTCCCGAAGCGTTTGTTACAGATAATTCCAATTTGACTACTTCTTACGAGGGCCAATTTGTTGTACTGATTAGATTTTGGTGACCTTGACATTATTTTCAAGATCAAAGTGATGCATCATTTATAGGGTGCACACGGGTTCTAAGGCCTGAAAACAAAATATCTGCCGAACCATTTGCTCCAGAGGATTCAAATTTAGTACTAGGGACAATTTATTGACCTGGGTAAATTTTGATGACCTTAACCTCATTTTCAAGGTTACCACGCATGCATCTTTTGCAAGCGTGCGGGGGTATTTAGGTCTGTCTGCAATGACAGTTCTGGTTTTTCAATATTTTTGTGGGTGTGTAAGTTGCTGTTTATCACATGGTCAAGAGCTTTTCTCCAAGCGTATACAGGGAATTAATTATGTAACATCACCTGTAAACAGTTATTGTCAAGCTATTTCTTTCAATCATTCTACAGGTGTTATTAATAGACAAATGTTAACATATTTTAGTCACATTTGCGCAATTAAAGTAACCATAGCAATATGTTTCACCTTTGAATATGTACCAGTTAAATGCTTCAAATTCCTTTTAGTGTTGTTTGTTTTTATCTAAAACTGCTCTGACATATTAACTGCTAATGTTTAGAACAGCTAGTATTAGTTTCTGAATAGCTCACGTGACTTGTCAGTCGCCCGACCTCACCATATGATTCTCGTCTTGTCCGCCATCCATATGTTGTATGCCATTGGCTTCAACTACATCTTATTCAAAACTGTCAGCCAGATTCTCTTCTTACTCGCTGCCACTTTTGCTAGCAAATATGTGTCAAGTTTGTTCAAATGGTTACACTTCATTGATTTTGGGAGTTTTCATGAGTTTTCATCCTTTTTGACTGAATCTTACAAAATCTAAAAACAGAGTTACATTCTTAGAAAATACTTGGAATCACTTCTAGGGACCTCGGGTTACAAGCTTGTGTGCGAGAAGGTGCTGCCGGTATTTCGTCTATTTCTAATGGACTTCATGCTTAGAGCAATCATTTTGCAGCTGCAAAGTACCATGTCATGCCTGTGTACCATCAGGGCCAACAATGGATGGGTGTAGATTTATTTTCTGACGACAAAGGTAGAAACGTAGAACTGCTTTCAATTGGACATGTTCCATTTGATGTGCAAAGACATTTCAATACAATGTTAAGAATTGACATCAAGATCATTATATGCCATCAAAGTGCGAAGAATTAAAAAAAAAAACAAACTTTGGATACCTTTATCGTGCATGTGTATCAGTGTTATTCTAATTGTTAGCCTTGATAGTATTTAGGTGACAGTCGACTACAAGAGGCTGGATACTCATTCCTGCTCACATACTCCTGCTATAGCTTGCTTGTCAACATCGTAGACACCAAAATCATACATGGTTCAAAGGTTGTAACTGGATTTTGATATGGGACATGCATCCATCAGAATTCAAATTATAGAGAAAATGTCTGTAATTTATCATAATAAGTTCATGGCCTTAAGGATTGAATGAAGCAACAAAAATCATACATCAAGTCGATTACATTCAGCTAATTTTGCTAACAAAATTTGGACAAATTCCTTTAGGGCCAGGCTGGACCTGTAGAAAACAAAAGTGAAAAGGATGGTTTAGTGGGCTTGGTTTGAAAGACCCCGGGAAGTTAGTGGTACCGATAAACGTTGTTGTTGCAACTCGTGCATAGAACCAAAACATTTCTGCAGGAAGCGCTTCCGCTTCCCTATAACTGTATAATTGTGCCGATGACTTAAAAGTGAATCAACCTGCTACAGCATCACTGGAATAACCGTGGGAGTAGCCTGGCAATGAACATATATGTATGTATCTTTGTGTGTATGTATATGGTAACCGTCCATTCGCCCGTCTGTTTATGTCTGTCCGTACGTCCGTATGTGTGTCATCCGACCATTTCTATCGTGTATTATACTGACATAACGATCGAAAAATTCACAGACAAAGACTCTAGAATTATTACGTGCAAAAATATATTTCAAAAACACCCGTCTGCGTATACGTAAGTGTGCTGACGTCAAAACTTTATAGCTACGTTATTAAGTTCGGAATGATTAATCGTTACAACGAAAACGTGATTCAATAACAGACAGGCAGGCAGCTCATCAGGACAAGAAACCTGCATTGTTGGATGATATACCGACGAATTGATGAAATGCATATAAAATATAATTTTGAAGCTCTGTATGTCTATAGCGGAAGACAATTTTCTGTCAACATTTTGTTTGAGGAAACGTACCCATTTAATTACAATCAACTGCCCCTCATCTCATTTAGATATAATATGCACACACCCGACTTGTGTACATCAGTGTCGTGTGCAAAACTTTTAATCAAAGCCTTGGCAAATATAGACAGAGGCTTATTTGTTTTATGTTTCATATATAAATAAATAAATAAATATATATATATATATATATATATATATATATATATATATATATATATACTTATTTATTTATCTATTCATTTATTTATTTTTAGTTGGGTAATGACTATCATTGCTTCAAGAGAAGCTCCGCTTGTTCAATCTTGACAGCATGGATGACTACAATGCAGACACTGTCACTGTGGTGCGCTATATTTAACATCATTTTTACCTGTGTGTTGAAAGGAGCGTTATGTTTTAGCTAATGTGCATGGTGATTTGGACATAAAAATGTACTAAAAAGTACAAAAACCCCGACTTGATTAATGCCAACCAAAACAATCCCCTAAATAAGTTCGTGAGTGAGTGAAAAAACAAAATTTGTGGCCACGAATAATTATAAGGTAGACAGGCGTTTCCAGATTTTGATATTAAACTGGGTATACTTGTTTTTAGTGCATATTACACACCCGCACCCACATCCAACCCCCACACAGAAAAGTATATCTATATTTGGCATAAATAATTAGGCTGTATTATTAGCTAATTATCTCTTTTTTCTTTGTTTATGAAAATGACCACTCATTGTTTCATTTCCGACGTTCATAGAATATCATTACTTGTTTTACTTTAAATCATAAAATGTCTTGCGGCTTTTTACGAACCAAATTAGAATACAATGACCGCATTTACTCTGACCTAAACTATTAATCTTGTTTAATTTAGTTAAACGAATTATTACGTTTTGGAACGGTTTGGCATCAAGTCATCATCAGTTCTAAATTGAAATAAGAAAATAGAATAAAATACGTATACGTACGTTTTGCCTTCTGAAAGATTAAACACATTTTAAACCATAATGGGCCAACCACTACTGCTTCTAAATCAACCAAGAAAATAGAATAGGTAAGTTTTGGATTCTGTGGAAAGATAAATGAATTAACAAATAAACAGAAACAAGACCTTCAAATTACGTATGAGTAAGCATTGGGTTTTGAGAATTGAAAAAAGTTTGTACGTATTAGAACTCATTGGGAGGATGTCGACAGAGAGGGGCAGCGTTTAAACCCCCTGCTTTTACTATACGCCTCAACCTGTATTGGCTGTTTGTCCACAAAAAGGGGTGGCGGCACCAAGGATGTGTATACATATATATATATATATATATATATATATATATATATATATATATATATATATATATATATATATATATATATATATATATATATATATATATATATATGTATACATATATATATATATATATATATATATATATATATATATATATATATATATATATATATATATATATAAATATATGTGTGTGTGTGTGTGTGTGTGTGTGTGTGTATTTATGGGGGTCAAAAGGTGAAAAAACTTTTGCATGCAATACCAGTTCGCCACCTATACTTTGATAGTAATAATGAGTTCAATATGTTGAAAGATATACAATTCCATATCTCGAAAAATAACCGATAAGACTTGGCAAATTTTTAGGATCATTTGGAGTGATAATGTTATATAATATAAATAACATTGACTTATTTTAGTGGGTCACTAGTCCTGTATACATTGAAATGACATAGGGTAGCTTGGACACCAAAGTCAAAGGGAATTAAGCCTTCAGATCGAAATTGCACCGTAGTTCATTGTATATGAAACTCTTTGTGATGATCTACCTTTGGGTCACCGTGACTCAATGATAATGGAGTTTAACACGAAAAGTTAATCCAATTTCTGAGTTGAACAAACAGGCCATGTATGGAAAGCTGGATGCACATACTGAACGGTATTTTTTTTAATCCAAGTTGAAGGTCAAGGTCTCAGGATCAGTTGGAATATATGAGTTGCAATGTGAAAATTTTGTGAACGCACTGCATCCCATGTATTTTGAGTCAGGCTTGTATATTACCTCTAGGACTCCTACAGCATATTAGTCCATGAGCTGAGGGCCCAATTTTCACCAATTGGTACCATCTGAGGGCACCAAACTTAACAATGCTTTTTTGATTGGTGTATGTCTCAGGAACTCGAAACAGCATGATGGACTTTTCTGCGGCACAGCTTTTAGTCAGTATACGCAATTTTATAGATGTATGTTATTTTGCATAAAGGATGATAAAAATTCTGCATAGTGATTCCTTTGATGAGAATACATGTCACAAGGCAAAAGGTAGCAAGATTTGAATCATAGTTTGTTAATTGAAATGGAAACTTGAGGAAATGGAGGTGCTAATCAATTTTAATACATATGCAAAGACTGCTAATCAATATAGATTTATAATAATAGAGAAAGTGCTAAACATTGTAGAATAAAGTAACTTGAACAGGTCAATATATGCCTCATCCAAACAACTACTAATCAACGTTGAGGAACTTTCATACACTGCTAAACAATACTAATCAATATTTATTCATGGTAAGGAAAGTGTCAATCAATAAGACAGTCTCCCTGTTTGGAGAAGTTGGAACCCATAGACAAGCTAGGGTTACCCATATGCCAGAAAATGTATACAGTGACGTATATATATTGTTTTTACTGTCACTATATATCCAATTACATAACACATATTAGTATAAAACAATAGATACCATCTTTGGCCAAATTGAATTGTAAATTTGAACATATAAAATCAATTAGATGCAGGTTGTTGAAATGAATGTAGATTACTCTTGATTGTAAATATTACAAAACCAAAATATTATCTGCAATAGCTGCAGGTTCATTGTATGGACATGATATCAGAATTAAAGGACAAATAACATTTGTCAATGTTTAACCAATGTATGGAACCCTTTAGAAACTACAGACAAGGAACTTTTGCAATGGTAGCTGAGAATGAAAACAGAAGAAACGTAGACTTCCCGACATACAATAGATTTCAAGTATTTCAACCTAGACATGACGCAGACCTATTGTACAGACAAAACCCAAGGTCAGAGATATGAACTAGGCCTAAGTGTAGAAAATGAAGAAGAGTTTCCCTTTTTAAAAAGAGAACCACTCTCAAATACACGATGGCACCCTCTACAAGAGCAAAAAGGCTACACAAATCGAAGAGGAGAAAGACCACAAACAAACCAGAGACAATCAAGAGAAGCAAGAGTCACCTACCAAAAGAGCAAAGATACAACAGATGGAGAGAAAGAGCACAACAATACCCCCAACAGCAGGAGCCAAGAAGATATTAACTTCAAATACATCTATTGTTAAAATTAGAAACTTATGAAGCAAACAATTGACACAAGGACAAGTAAAGTTGCTTAAAAAGGGATTGAAATTCACACCGACACCTAGAAAAGACACAGAAGAACAAGATTGTGATATTTTAAAATTTTGTCGTACATTACGTCTGAAAGAATTTTTCCAAAATACCGATAATGAATGGGATGAATCACTGGTCAAAGGAAAAAGTTCTTTCACCCCTCTTAAAAGTCAAAATGAGACATAAGAAAAATGTATTGACAGCCTGAAACAAATTGCGCACTCTCTCCACAAAGTACCTTCACCCACCAACAAAAATGATTTAACTAAAGAGGAGCTACAAGCTATGAATGAATTGCAAACTGACAATTCTATCATTATTAAGAAAGCAGACAAGGGTGGAGCAGTTGTCATTATGGACACCAATTATTATACTGGAAAGATAAAATCATTACTTAATGATGAACAATTTTATGAGCGATGCAAACCAGACAGAGAAAATAAAGTGAGTGATGAATTAAGAAAATTTATTGACAAATATGGTAACATCTTTACAACGAAATAAAAAAGAGAAATTATCTGGATGGTTTGCAGTTAAGAACAAGTAATTATACGGCCTACTCAAAAGTTCATAAGTCTGACATTATCAAAAAAGCTGTAAATGAACAAGATGGTATATATGTACATATCATTTCACCTACAGATTTAAAATTCCGACCAATCGCCACAGGATCAGTATGCAATACGAGTAGGCTAAGTGAACTCACAAGCAAAATTTTAAAACCGTACTTATTACATGTCGACAGCTACGTATGTGACAATATCGACTTCATCAATAAAATATCACGAAAGCAAGTCAAGGATCGGTATTTAGTCAGTTTTGATGTGATTTATTAATATAGTAACATACCTTATGAGTTAGGAAAGCGTGCGATTGAATACTCGCTGAACAAATATCCTGACACAAAAAATCAACGTTTCACAAGAGAACTTATTGTGGAAGGTCTTTCACTAATATTAGAAAATAATATGTTCAGATTTGAAGGAGAACACTACATACAGAAAAAAGGGTGTGCGATGGGAACTAAATGTGCACCAACTTATGCAATGCTTAGTCTTCGATATCTAGAAGTTTTATTATACGAAAAACTTAGACATACCTCCGAACCCTTCGCCATGTTTTTTAAAAAGAACTGGAAACGTTATCTAGATGACCGTTTTATTATGTGGACAAAGTCGCTGTCAGATTTGCACAATTTTCACCAACTTTTAAACCAGCTTGAACCAAGCATTCAATATGAAATGAAATATAGTCAATGTGAATTAAAATTTTAAGACTTGAAAGTTCTTCAAAATGATGGAATGATTTGATTGGATATACACTACAAGAATACAGATACTCATCAGTATGTGCCATTCAATTCACGTCACCCACGGCACACAAAGACAAATATCCCATATAATGAAGCAAGAAGGATCTGTACAATTGTAGAAAATACATATAGAAAAGCAACGCGTCTGGATGAATTGGGAAATTTCCTAAAAGCCAGGAACTACCCAGATTCACTGATTTCAATGGGTATTCAGCGAGCTTTAAGTATAACACAAGAATCATAAAGAAAGGACCGCAAAAATCACAAGGGGGAACGACAAATATCTGGTCATGATCACAAGATACAATCCTCACAATCCAGTGAGTATACCACAAATACGTGAAACCCTTAAAATCTTGGAAATGGATCCCTCACTTGGAGAAATATTTAAAAATCTGAATTTTATTTCATGCCCAAGACAGCCTCGTAATTTAAAACAAATTCCTACTAGAGCAAACTTTAAATCAAGGGAAGGTCAAGGCGGGAGCAAAAAAATGTGGTCTTCCTCACTGCAAGAATTGTATAGATATGATAGTTACTGACACAATTTCGCTGGACACAACAGAAAAGCTACCAAACTTTCAACTTAGAACAGAAATGGACTGTTTGAATAAACATTTGATTTATGCGATTGTCTGTAGAGGATGCAATGAGGTATATATAGGATCTACAGGTAGCAAACTACGCAGGCACATGACTGTACACAGACAGCACACACGGGTGCCTGAGACACGGCAAATCCAGCTCAGTGAACATATTGATAGTTGTTCTAATCTTGTGCCTAACTTCTTTGTATGTCCCATATATCAGATGTAAATGATTCTGACATAGAAAGAGAGCAAAACGAATTCATTTTCCAACATAAATACAAGCCTAGACTGAATAGTGTAATTTACTAATTATTTATAGTAATCTGGGACAAATTAGGCTTATTTTCATTATGAGACGTTTATTATTAATTGATATGGCAATGACGTCATGTAATAGGCCTAAATCAGTAACGTAATAAATGAACGTCATAATATGCCTCTATGCTAATAGATTTCACTACAACAACAGATAACTTCAAGATTATGCTGGACTGAAAATTATTTCAACATCTATGCGTTATGAAGCTTGACAATGCATTAAAATGCTGAAACCGGTCGCGTCTGAGACACAAAAAAATCGTGTATACTTATATATATATATATTATACATAAAAGAGGACTGGTAAGAATAGAAATAAATGCCGAGGATAACTGTGCTTAAAACAGATTTTGGCTCCTTTCACATAATTTTATATATCAAAAATCCTAAATGTAACTACCCACAAGTGTGTGACCTTCAGAGTAATGTCAAGGTCACCAAAATTTAGTCATCGTGATGCAGTATATAATCACCTCCAAATAGTTAAATAAAGCAAAGTGTGATTATACATGCAAAAAATGTGAAATTTCACCAAGGATGTATATGTGCCTTACAATGGAGGAACAATCTCCGCAGGCCTACCGGTTATATCCTCCACAAGGATGTGACCTTGAAAATAGGGTGTGACCTTGAAATAGGGTCTAGGACAAAAAAAATTCCAGGGATCAAAGGATGTCCCAGAGGCACCCCCCCTTAAAAAATCAATGTGGGTATAATAATGGCTTTATTCTCTTACCCGTGTGGATTCATTTAGTATTTATAGGTTCCATGAAGTTCATTGTGCCAGCTGTTAACTGGATACAAACATAATATGTATATTTCAAGTATGATTATAATGTAGTGGCCAACTATAACAAAACAGGATTCACCATACCAGCATTTTGGGGCCGTCTGGGTACAGAATTTTAAAAGTGTAATAACGGGCTCCAGCTGGGCTTCTGGAAAGTCCATCATGTATTTTTGTTATACCCTAAGGTGTATTAACGCAGGTATAAAGGTTTCGTTTGGTGCCCTCAGATGGTACCAATTTTCAGTCTGGCTCATGGACTATATGGAAATCTACGTAGATGTAACTGTTGATGACGCAACATACAATATAATGCAATATATGGGTCAAAAGTGGAAATCTTGTGACCAGTCCAACATGCTTATCTTAAGTAGATGGTCTTGATATTTCATGGGGTTGTGGAGGAGGTCAAAATGACGGTTGCATATGAAACAAGTGGCGCCGCCTATGTTTTGCGGAAATTATGGCTTAAAATGTCTTGAAAGGTCTAAAATTTCATATCTCGAAAAACAATTTAATTAGACGAGCCAATTTTATAAGATATGTAGATTGTGTCTAATACTAATACATTATATAATATCAGAGACTTTTACCTGTTTTTAGGACACCTGGCCTGTAAAACTGGAAAAGGCGACTTTGTAATGGAAAGGTGTAGCTTGGACATCAACGACAAGGATAATTGAGCCTCCAGATCACATTGCACTTGAGTACTTTATACATAAAACTCTACTTGCTGACCTACTCTTGACCCAATAATTATGTGACCTTCACCATTTTTTCAGTGTCAATGAGCACTTTAAATGGGACATTTAAATCCAATATCTTGATAAAAAAAGTGAGGTCAATGATGCCAAATGTGCCACAAATGTGTATGATGAGGAGGTGTGATATTGCATAATATGAATGACCTTGATTATTTCCCCAAGATCATGGACGGAATGCTGTTCAGGAAAAAGGATTTTTTGGTGATGATCATCAGATTATATTTCAGCAGAGCATTAGGCCCATTGGCCTCTTGTTTACGTTTTATAAAAATATGTTATGATCGGTAAGAAAATATGTTAGCGTGGTTAATATTGGCAAACTGTTGTGAAATACGTGTGTAATTTTTTGCAAAACCGCATACAACCTTCACGTCAATCTTGGTTGCGATGTACAGGAGCAGGATCTTATTTAAACTGCGTCATCTGGGTCAGTCATATCCATATACAATCAGCTCAAAGTCATGACAATCGTAACATAAATGTTTAACCATGTGTGTAAGACAATAAACAGTTTGATTAAATTTCACCCATCCATCCTGTTTGTTCTGTTGTTCATTGGCCAGATTTGTGTAATAATGTACATGCTCAAAATTCCTCTAAATATCATAAATTATTCTGTGAATTAAACACGAGGACAGCTATAGTCCTGTGCTGAGCTGGCCTGACACGCACACAATGAGGTAGACCAATGATAGCTTTTGTTGCGTATGATTCCACAGGAAAAATATTTTATAAATTACTTACTGCTTGAAATTAGTTTTTAGACGTAAAAATCAGTATTCGCACCCGCTTAATGTTTTCTTTGGTAACAAAAGAACCATTTTTGTTGCTTCATTCTATGCAGGCTACATTGGACTGAGTGAGCTACGATGAACAATTTTAGATGTTATCTAATAAAGTTTCAAGAACAATCATTAACACTTCACGTAAAAAAAATGATCTTAACCAAATCTGTAAGTAAAACACCATGAAAATTTTAAAAAACATCTGAAAAGTCAAGTGTGAAGCTTCCCTTCCGTAGATAATACAAGTGCTACTTAGTGGGCTGTTTTGCTGGCTCATGGGTGACTGCCAAAGGCTTTTCTGAACAAAACTGACATACATTTGTTATTTCAGCTTTAGGCCCTCTCCGAGAAAATAAAAGGAGCCTACTATGAAGAAATGTCGTTACATAAAACTAGATATATAGAATGAATTTGTAATGTGTGCATATGATCACGTGATCTTAATTGTAAATTTGCAAATAACATAAAAGCAACCATCGTACACATAAAGTTGCCCTTTCTCACAAAATGACATCTGTTGTGTGATCTCAAATAAGTGGTACAGCAACACATGTGGTCCATGTAATAATATTCGTATTCGTTTGCACACCTTTCATGGGCATGCCAATTGTTCATACAAGTACGTATTTAAGTTTAATATGCATCACGTTTTAGATTAACTCGGTAAAACATCAATTTGTAAAATTGTGAACAATTGCTGGGAAAACGAGATTTTGTCTGATCAGCTTTTCGTGGCTTAACATCTTTGGTTGCCCTGATGCCAATTTGTCTTGGGAATATTAAATGTGTGGCTTGTAGACGACTTAGTACACTTGACCAAAATTAACCAAGAAAGCACAAAAAAGATCAAGACACATTCAGCATTAAAATTCTAAAGGTGCGTGCAGGCACCTAAAAAAAACTGGAACCCAGCTCTGAGTACACAATTGTCATGAGATAGTTTGGTTGCAGAAATGTAGGAACTAAGAATGCTCAAAAGGTATGTATACTTCCATGATTCGTTCGGCCTTGAGTACATCAATTTTACAAATGACAAAAGCATGAAAGATAGATCAGTTCAGATAGAAAAAAAAACGATGTAAATCAGATGTGAATCAAAATGTTTTATCATATATCCCGTACTCATAGGGGAGGCGTTATGTTTTGGGTTATTCGTCCATCTGTCAGTCCATCCAAACCAACCTTTGCTACTTCAATATCTTCAAAGGGCATGAAAGCATTTTTCCAACATTTGTTACCGAGTTGCATCTTAGGACAAGAATCATATATCCGTTTATCTTTTCAGCTCACTGTGCCCCGTTTGCAGTCAATATATATGTATGTATGTATGTATGTATGTATGTATGTATGTATGTATGTATGTATGTATGTATGTATTAGGTTTTCCTGTGATGTTTTTGCTCAGAGCGGCATTTTTCCTTGATAAAAAGCAAGGCAAATGTATACAAAAAATGACTTGCTTCACCACTTTGCAAAAGCCATGGATTCGACATTAGTAAATAGACAGCTGGTAATATTCAACTCTGGTCTATTATTTAATGTTGTCAGGTAGTTTTTTTTTTTAACTTCACAAAAAGTTATATTTAACATTCTTATTTATATGTACAGTATAATGTACAATATAATTTGGTGCAGTGACCAGTACCTGCTGTTTTGGCTTGCCATCTCTCTCTCTCTCTCTCTCTCTCTATCTATCTCTCTCTCTCTCTCTCAGTCTCTCTCTCTATCTCTCTCTCTCTCTTTATCTCTGGCACAACAGTAGTTAGGCTTTTATATTGGCGAAAAGACTAAAGCTTGCAGCTTATGCAGAATAATTCGACAGGTTGAGAAAACCGCTCTAAAACTACTACTTGCCCTTTTTATGTCAATTTTTACCTGTCTTAACGTAGAAATTTATTCTTCACGTTCGTATTGGAAAATAAATGTTGATGTTTTGGTAACTTGTAAATCTCTGGGTTTTTGCTATTTTTAAGTTTGTTCTCTTTGTTGGGTTGAAATTTGTGAGCGTGGATTATATTTTCTGAACTATTAAACTTTAAATGTTGATGCAGACGAATTATGTTGGATGTCTATGCACTGAAGAAAACATGGGTTCCACACCCTGTTTAATATGCTTCCTGCTGAGCTTTTCCAGCGAATTTTAAGCAAACCCTAACACATAAATTTATATAAAAAAAGCAAAGGTTTGGTTTTCATAGTGAAATAAAATCAATACAACGGTTGCACGTTAAGCTCCCACTTTGAAATAAAGATAGCGAAAACGGTAAGAAATCAATTGTTTTCCAATACGTATTTGATATGTTTCTTTACGTTTTCATGTGATGCTGCTCCATATTTATTAATCTATAAGCTTAACATATAGTTAAATAATATTTCATTTGTGAATTTCATAATTCACCACATCGGTAAAAAGTTAGACCTAAACTAGTAGTGGTCTCGTGTGGACTGTTTCAATATAATTTCTGTATAAAATACGGTATATTGAGGTTGGGACTGGATCCCACGGATTGTTGAGGCTGGGGTGTGGATACACACTTCTTCAGAAATGAATTAAGCGTTTTCTGTGTCAAAGAATAGTATTTTTCTTTTTTCAACTTTAAATACGGAAGAAACATTTCCCAGAAAAACAAGGCGGTTAATAAAAGTATCCATGGCCCAATCCCTGAGACGTAATTTTTCATTTCCCAGTTCCCGTTGGGTGCACTCCCTTTTGCCTACATACACGAATTTTTCCTTCCACTAATAAACATACGGGTTCTTGTTCCAAATTTACAGTGTAATCCATTCACCCCAAGATAAAAATACCAACTGGCAAACGAAAGAATTATCGTCATTCCAAGTTTCCAAGTATACTCGCTTACCCCAAATATTAGTCTTTAAATTACTCTAGCACAATGTATAAATTAACAATAGCTAAATTTTATGACGTAAATGATAAGCAAATATTTTAAAATATTTCGAAAGGTTCCTGAAAAAGTGAGCAACAGATGGAATAAAAACATTCATATAGTTGAGGTTGGGCAACTATTTTCATCTCTTCCCTGGCATTTAGGGATGGGGTGTGGGCGGGTGAGTGCAGCCATGTGCGTTTTTGCGTCACACCTTTCCGGGAAGATCCTGACAAACTTGAACCCCAAAGTCTCAGCTTAAAAATGGTGAGACTATACAGATGGAAGATGTGGGTATATCTGCAGAGTGCATGCTTTCATATATCATGAATAAATTGCACGGGGATTACTTTCACTCCATATGTACGTGAGAGACCTATCAGCCCTAGGACCTGCCTTTCGGTCTGGATGTGACACCTATGGTCATCATGTGGGTGAGGAGAGAAAAAATATTATGCGCACAGGTAACATATGTCTCTGCCTATTTATTCAGCTGGCTGATCCAGTCTCTGCTCTAGCAGCAAAAATATGGCACTGGTACTCATTACATTGATGGCATTTGGGTCTGGGATGTATGTGATCTGCTGAACACCTAGTACCCAAGGCTGGCAGATATCTTTGCATTGTCTTATCAACAGTTCCCATACCAACAGAGCTGCATGATCCAATTTTGCCTTAAATTTTGATGTATCTATGGTGCGGTTGGTTTATTTTACTTGAGTTTTGAGGGCATTGTTAATATCAGTACCTTTTTTACTCGGAATTTTTACTGGCTCCAAAGACAGGTGCCAGATAGTGATGTGTTCATGCTGTCACCTTCTCACACTTGATGCAGGATGCAGGACAAGGAACAAGGGAGTTCTTTAGAGCACTGGCAAGAAAAGCTCTGAATCAAAGTTTCTGGTCACCGACCTTCAGGGTTTAAGTCTTAAGGTCTGGCCTGCATTGTAGCTAGATTGGAAACCAGCAGACTTTTACAGCCAGTCAGGGCATTGTAGCTCATATTTAAGGGCAGGAACTGCATAGCTATTCCTTCTCCCCTGGACCACTCCTCCCAAAAGAAATATCATATACACGTGAACATTTAATCACTGCACTGTGGAGCAGAACTGTGGATACTTAGTATCTGAGCTGGAGGAAGGAAAAAAATCTGGTGCCCACTCACACTTTAATAATAGTGTGTAAAACACATCACTATACATGTACGGCTATTGTGACAAAATTAAGTATTTTTAAGAGCAAATACTTTGAAAAGAAAATAGCCGAGTCCAATGCAAAGAATTTAGTATCTTGTTCCAAATTTTGTCTCGAAATAAATGTGTAAAACCACCATATAACTTTTATGTGGCAGTTTGGTGGCGCTTTAAATCATTTTAGCGAAATAGCTAAATAAAGTGAGGTTAAATATATGGACTTAAGGTGGGTACAAAAAAGCACGTATATGACAGACACATAGTACTGAAAGTTTGAACTTTGGACTTAAAATTTATAAAGTGCGTGTTTTATTAAAGAAATTTTTTGATCCTGCATTCTTCGACTTTGTTTATCATATTCTCCTTTTACCGCTCAGACAATTGATATAGGCTATATTTGCCGTATGCAGTTTTCTTTAATTCAACTGCGATGTTGATTTGCATTGTGCAGTGAGATATTTAAGTAGTTACACTTTAAAGTCTCAATTTCGCACAGTGAGAGTTGGCTAAAACTTGTTCTGTAGGTGGGGAGGGTTTTTATTTGTGATCACTGCTGATCACACATTAAGTAGAACTAGTTCTCAAGTTTATAAAAAATATCCAATAGAGGATATTACTGATTGAGTCATACACTAAATGATGCAAAAGATAATGGTACCTCATTTATAGACATAGTAATATAACCTGGCAAAAGGTCAAAATATTTTAGGTCGTGATAATTTAAGTTTCTCATTTCGAGGCTATTTAAAGACTTCCGTACCTCTCGAATTAGAGGATTCATTTTTCAAACTGTATTGTTACAAATTATGAATGCATGTTACATTATCATCAAAAATACCGGTGGCTTTCATAAGGTAGCATAATTTCATAATATATGCTGAGTGTTGCCTGCAGGACCAATTAGTACACAGCAAGAATACGCAAATATTGCAATGACACTATACGTTGTAAACCTACAAATATTTAAACAGGTTTTACACTTTGTCTGGACGGATTGAAATACCTGTACACCTTTAACAAATTCTCATAACAGCATTTAAAAATCACGATTGCCTAGCATGGCTTCACCTGTAGACCCAGCAAACATTGCCTGCATCGGCCACATTATACAATAAAGTTCTACCATGGCACTGCCATGCATTAAGGGAGCCACTTTTGACTTGCTACGGGCATAATCTGAGATAATCCAGGGATATATGACAAAGTTGCCTGAAACAGTTGTTCACGTTTTGAAAGACACAAGAAACAAAGTAGTTACTAAAACATCCTGGCTTTCCTGGCAGCATCTATTTCATTTATAATTATCACATACATTGTCACCGTGCCTATCAGCAGATTATACTGGAAATAGCTTTCCTCTTGCCACTGCTTCATTGTGGTACAAAATACACTGACCACGCCCTTGCTTTTTCGAATTCTTGGACATCATCTATGAATTGGCTGATTCTATCACGCAGCTTGGAAATTGTAGAGGAGTTGCTGTGTGGTCCAGGAAAGGTGCCTTACTGACGATTCGTTGTCATCTTGATGTTTGGACGCGCTAGTTTATTCTGTGCATGAAATACAGGTTTAGTCATTTGAGGACCAACAGGGGATATTCCTTTACTTACATCAATATTTCGGTTTTCATTTTTTTTACCACTGTAGGGTCTATGGATGATTGCTTTATGAAAGACAGGCGTACCTAATCCATATCAGGTCTGTAAACAATTCAATTGCTTTAAACAGCTGTGGAAATTCACCATGATTAGAATAAAAAAACGTGATCGTTTGCGATTGTCTTATAAATGAGATGTTTTCACTGATATTGAATCAAAATTTATTACAGTGGTTGATGATGATGATGATGGTGATGATGATGACGACGACGACGACGACAAGATACCTTTAAAAATGGTGGACGGATTTTTTTAAAAGTGAATAGTAACAAGGAAAGAAACCCAGTTTCA
The DNA here is from genome assembly GCA_964020975.1 of Hermodice carunculata. Taxonomy (NCBI): domain Eukaryota; kingdom Metazoa; phylum Annelida; class Polychaeta; order Eunicida; family Amphinomidae; genus Hermodice; species Hermodice carunculata. The sequence goes on from OZ026616.1 coordinate 68,734,612, forward strand.
CAGTTTACTAAGAGATAAGGGCGAAGAAATAAAGAATAAAGAAATCACTTTCATCGTCAGTGTTTCATAAAGGATAAGTTAAGGATGGGTGTGAATATTTGTATGAATCTGCAGGCATTTTCTATACCTCCCCTAAAATATATAGGGTTTCTATCTTAATCCAATTCGTAATGCTTTAAAGAGGTCCTAAATTGGTTTTCTTTGATTTCTGGCATTTGTGGGAACAATCATTCTTGCCATGCGAGAAAAGGCCTAGATTATACAAGATGTGGACAAAATTTACAACACATATGAATCCTGAGAACAAATGTCCTACCTTTTAACCATCTGCGTCGTAGAAGGATCATCAGTTTTGCCAAGGAGCCAAGAAATATCCCAAGCAATACCAGAACCAAAACTAATTTAATGACAACCATCAGTAAACTGTTCTGTATGGTTCCTACAGAGAAATGAAAAATAATATGTGTTTAATATTTTACCCATTTAAGTCTCTTTTCACCATCTACGTGTTGAATTTGTTGTAGTTTAAGAGAGTGTTGAACAGAAATAGCTATACATTGTACTAGTTGTGTACCAAAAAATGTAAAATTTGTAAACCTAATTCTTTGATATTTGAAAAATGCAGTATATAAACAGTTACATGTCGGTTTCTTTTAATAGGAAAGTAATCTGTAATGCCTTGCTAGTATGACACTCGTGTCAGAATAGGGTTCCATATGCAAATAAAGTAAATCAAGTAAACACGTAATTGACATGGTGCTGTCAGCAGTAGATGTAAAATCTGTCTTTACTTTTTCAGTTGAGACCCGTGCTGCTTTAAATTTCAAGAGCTTTATGTCGTGCCTGTATAACGTTATTTTTCCACAAATGCATACATAAATCCTCCAGTGCAAACATTTGAAAATGTAATACTACTGTAACCCTCTTTGCAGGTATAAATGAGCAATTTTAACTGGTGGCTCATTTCTAAATGGCTGATACACAATTCATGTTTTGTGAGTGCAAAACTCTGTTATTAAATCCTCTTATCAAATTTATATAGCCGGAGAAGTATACACATAAATACGTGGAAATAACTTAGAACAACAGATCAAAAACAAAAAGAAATGATACTGTGACAATGCTTATCAGTCTTGAACACGAATTAAAGCTATGAACTTACAAAAAACACACACACAATTAGAGTTTATTACAAGAAACCAAAGACTAAAACAGGTACCATTAAGAAATTTCAACGGAGTTTGCTGCCGGGATGCCAGCATATAATTTGGTGGAGTCAACAGGGGTACAGGAAGTCGTCGGTCACACCCCTGGCAGAAACTTCTAATGTATGGGGGTGGGGGCAGGAACAGAATCCCCATAAGTCTGTGCAACACGGTTACAGGGGGAATTCCACTTTTTCATAATGTGTAAGTCAAAAAAAAAAAAAAATTTGTCTCCTTATTTCCGCCAAAAAACTATACCTCGAGAGTCATTATGAAGCGATTGCATGAACTTGGCACAATTGTACAGCCAAAGTAATTGTATCATATTGAATTACTTTAGCAATGGTCCATCTTTAGAGCCCTTATTGAGCGGAATGAACTTGTCCTCAGTCCAATACACTGATTGATTAGGGGGCCCTATGTGGTTCCCAGTTTTCTCAAATTTGAGTTACAGAAATATGCGCAAATTGATCTCAAATCTGAGAGTAAAACATTTAACACTTTCCATGTATATGAGTACTTTAAGCCTCTGATGCCAAGCCTTGTGGTACCATTCAACATTATCACATCTGTATATAGGTCATGATGCCTTTCAGTGTTTTCATGTGCTTTTATTTGGGTGTGATGTGAAAATCCGTAGTACCTGACGTTTAGAGAACCTATTAATACTAGCATATGTTTGCTCAGGTGCCATTTTGGTGTCATCAGAAAATTGTACTTTCTGATTTGTAAGAGCACTATCACCACAACACCCTGGGTCAACATTGGACTTTCAGGTTTCCAGTGTGCTCTTGCAATATAGCAATGTATCATTAGTGGCGTGGTTATCAAGTCTGTCACCATGCGATTCTTTTATCTTTTTTAAAGTTTACAAGAGGCAAACTGAGTGACTTTAAAATAGAGGCTTTGCATTATTACTTGTTACAAAGTCAAACCTGTTGTTCCTGACCAACATCAGTTTGTGCGCTTGGACCTGGAAACGTTATTTGAATTGACCAACAGGGAGCCTTCTTTTCATTATATAAAGCAACAAAACAGCCAAATAAGCCACAAATCTGCATGGAGGGTTAGTTGTATGCAGGACGAAATATTTAACGATTAATAACAAGCAAAATCACTATGAAAAGTAATTAGCAGCAGGATGCTGCATTGGGAAACTTCGCAGCCAATAGCTCTATTGTATTGCATGCTTCAGGTCCAAAAAAAAAGTAATATGGCGTTCTTAAACGATATGTTTCCTTTTTGGTCATAGCGGGACCTGCTGTCCTGCATGCTCAGCCAGACTCACTGCATTATGAGTGGGTTGATATGTTTAGGTAGACCAGCTAATTTGTAGGTGTCAAATTTTGGTTTCCATTTATTGTTTCGTTTCAACTTTGAAGCAATTTCTGAAGTGCTTACCAGACTGTTTTGGCTTCTTTGTTATAAAGCCTGGAGGCTTACTTGGTCCTGTTGAACTCGTATAGGAACCTGAAAAGCATCTGATACCATCATTGATCTCGTACAATGTAAAATGAAACATGAATCACAATTGGTATTTTTGACAGTGTATACACCTTTCAAGAATTTTATTTGAAATAATCTCAGAGGACAAAGTAAATGTATTCATAAAATTACACCAACTTATGCTCATCTGTCGAAATGCGGTCTTAGATATTAATCGTGGCTAGCTACACAGTCCCGATTTTTGTCAGCGCCTTCCTTTTTATACAGCCAATATCAACATCCGTATATCATAACAAAGCTGTATTATCGTTTCACACATGAGGCGTTGAAGATGTCAGAAGCATTGATGCCTAATGGACCATAATAGTTGAAATAGCAATTTTTCTGTCCGTTTTTCCACAGATTCTACAGATAAGACTCAACTATTAATATTTTTTTTACTCAACGGAAATTGATCCCAAAACATTTAGCATCTTCATGTGGCCGATGAATCTTATCTCTGGACTACGTACTCGACCCATGTTTATCTGGGTGATGTATTAAAACTTTTGTGGGCAGACCAAGAATGAATCAACCCTACTCGCGATATGTAAAGTTGTTGCCCTTGTGCACGCGTTCTTGACAGGACCCATTTCAATTTTCACTCCGAGGTATTTCATGACGAAAAATATAGCAGAAAATAAGTAGTACTCTACATCTGAGGACTTCAGGTCATCAAGTATTATGCGCCAACAAATTGCCGTTGCACAATCAAGGTTAAGTGGTTTGCAGCACAAATAGTTGTTGGGGCACTAATTAACTTTGCATTCTGTACTAGTTTACGATTTTTACATAACTTTGGCACAACATCATGTAAATTGGATCAGAATTGAGACATGGTGATCTGTTGCTAGTCGAACTGGATGATCAAGATGAAATTGTGCTAAAAGGTAACGTGGGTTTTTGGTGGATCTAAACACTACAGCTTTGTAGTATCATGTTAACATTTATTATAAGAACGTAAACATAAATATACAGTACCCTGTAGATCGACCCTTTGATTTTTGGAAAGGCACAACATATTATGTCCAATGGGTATCTTGACCAAGCCGTGAAGTAACCCATCTTTCCCCTATTGTAATTTTGAAGCCCATGAACGTAATAAGAATGGCTGATGCTCCCATTCACCCTTATGTCCAGCCTTGGCTTGTCTGATTTCGTGTCACTCAAATGGTTTCTGTTGCCGTGTTATTCTGGACTGGACGATTGCATGCCTGCAGCACAAGTGGTGTCTGCATGCGGGATAGTAAAAGAGTATGGTTGTCTTTTTAATACCTGTATATACTTGCCAACAGGAAGGACTGTACTGCTGAAAGTTTAGCTTCGTTTGGCAATTCTTGATAACCAGTTTAACAACAATTTCTTCATGTAGTATTTGACTGGGGTAAGTGGTGCACCACCTTTCCAGTCTGGTCTTTTTTGGTTCAGTTTGTCGGTCGTAGTGTAGATGGTGTCACTGGCCATATTGATGCATGGTTGATATTCTTGCAAGTGGAAACGCCATGAGGCCTTAAACAAACCCGGCTGATCTAATTGACCAGTATTTCTGAACTTTAAATGGTCTGCATGTCACTTAAGTCCCCAAACACCCTCATTTGCTTTTAGCCATGGTCCGAGTAGTCATGAATCGTGTTTTTTTTGTGTCTCATAACTCAAGATTGGAATGTTCATGGCTCAAGATATGGTATCTTGTTTGTGTCACATGAAATTTTGCAAGTTAATCAATTTCAAGTTGTGCAACCTGAGAAAATAAAATATTTATTTTGAATATTCCCAAAGCATGCTGTAGACTTTAATGTAAATATGTGGGAAATTTTGCTCCCTTCATGAAAAATTGAGTCATTGCAACAAATACCAATGTTTCACGTACACGTTCCTTTATTGAGACATGTGGATGGTAAGTTGTTGAACGACAACCATGTGGATACTGAGAGGCTGATGAATAAACTACGCTATAAAATCAACGCATATTTCTGAGAAACGTGATGCTCGCTAAATTGACCAAACTGATCTAACATTCACGAATTAGTATTTATCGATATACTTCTGGCAGGGGTTCTATAATAGGAACATTATGACCAAGAAGGAAATGGGAGTGCCGTGACAATGGAGTCATCATGATGATGTGTGAAAGAGAAATGCTGACAATAAACACGTGAATACAACTATGTCTATTTCTATGTGAACATAACGGAAAAGGAACATAAATTTTCGGTATTTTGTGGATACATTTACTGTGTCCTCTTAAAGTATTTAAAATTCTTAAAATGTTACATGATCTCAGAATACTTCATAATTTTCATTTCACATTGTGCAAATTTCATCAGAGTACTAAATTACCAGTTGTTCTTCAGGCCACTATACAAGTTTAACATTTTTAGTTACTGGTATAAACAGAAAATTTGTAGGCTTTTATATATAGTATAGCAGAATAATCAAGCTGTATTATTAGACAAGGGTGTAAAAATGTAAGAAATTAAAATGTCGATTGACCATGATACTTAAGATAATAATTTTTGTGTTCACTTTTCACAGATAGATCTCTAATATAAATGATTGTATGTTAAATCAGCACAGATTAAACGTCACATATTAAGCAACAGATCTAGCTGGTCAGTTAGTTTCATCCCTGGGCTAAGTCTAAGACCAAAGTTTATTAAGGTTATGCATTAGCACTTTCCTCATCAGATCAAATCTATTGCAACCCTACTCACACATCTGTGTAGTATCATATGAAAATATGAGAACACAATTGTGAACATACAATGCTCTATAGCTCAAGGTTGCGTCTTTCAGAAACACTAAACATTTTATTAACTCGCCTGGGAAAGTGCACCGAGCTGTGTAGTAGTAACCGCTGTATTTCTTTATGTCACGGAAAGCCTATAAACTTCCTTGAACGGCCAACACTTCCCTATCATCCTTATGTCTAGTCTGGTTTTCCTGTCACATAAATTGGTTTTGCGTCTGTGTCATTCTAGACAAAAAGCGCACTTTGTTAGAAAGTGACCTTTGTATATTAGATATGGTGAAAGGATACCTCTACACACTTGACACCATAAGAGGCTCTATTACTACATGTTTTTGTTTTCTCTAGCAATTACTGATCATCTGCTTAAACAAGGGATTACTTCATCCAACTATTATCTGGGGCAGGTGGGACTCTAGATTTCATGTCAAGCTTTGACTTCCACGAGAGGAAATCATGTAGGCATGGTGCCTGTTTTCCAATCATTGTTTAAATAAATATGTATAGATCAAGTTTTGACTTGGCTTGGCTTTGGGTTTCAGTACAAGAATGCTTTGTCATTTCTGGTGCACATTGTGCCACCAATTACACTGACGTTTAGCTGTTACACTTGCAAGAAGTGTCACCCTGGGGATAAACAAATCTAACTGGTGGGCAACTATACATAGGAAGTAGTGTGTGATGAAATATAGGCGCTTAACACCAACTAGGTCTTAGTTGTCATGGATCGTGCCTTACTTGTGTCTCCAACGTCGAGGTAGAACTGTTTACCAATCTTTTTGTCTTTCCTGAATGTTTTAACACAAGGTGAAACTGTATATGGCTCGATATGTGGTATTCAATTAATGTCACATAGGGTTCAGCAAATTCATGGCATTTAAAGATATGCAAGCTGAGAGAATAAACATATTTATTTATGATATAGTAAGAGTATGTTATTGATTGCAAACTTTAATGAAAGAGACTTTGCGGCATAAATATTTGAATAATTGGTAAACTTTTTCCACAACAAACCATAGTCTCACAAATGAATTTGATAATGACGCAAAATTACATGGAGATACTGGCTCAGTCGGAAAATGAGGAGATTACAGCTCTTTTTTTACATAAATATTTTTTATGTAAACAGTGAAACCTGTCTTGAAAGACCAGCTGACATGTGCAAATGAAAACAAGTTCAATCCCATTTAAATCCAAAGTTAACTCAACACCGACTTAACAGGGGCAGATGTGGGATGTTGCAGATGTTCCTCAGGCCGAGACCACCAAGCTGATATTCAGCATGCCAGGGTGGGTCCACACATATCCTCACAACACGTGCATAATGTTGAAGGGGGGCACCTTTTCTTGCTCCCACGAGTATAATTTAGTGTGAAAAAGCTGCAGCTTGAGGTATTATGACATTGGTGGAAATGTATTTGGTCAATATTAGTGGACGAAAAAAGTGATGGTACCATATGCATGTGTAAGAATGTCATCACATAAATTATATTACAGCTGTCATAAGAAGTTGACAGTGCACGATGAAAATTGTCGAAATGTGAATGACTTAGAACACAAAGTCAGTTGTGCATGTATAATATAAGCATGGTTATGATGACGATGAAAGTTAACACATTGGTTACTTACTTTCCTAAAGAATAAATCATTTCATCATTGCAACTTACTTCGTACGCACGGCACTTGCATCTTGTCATAGAGTTTTTGTCCATTCCATAAGACAATACACAGCACCTCTTGCTGCTGCTCCTCCCTGGAAACATTTAAGTACCTGATGAATCGAACGGTCGAATCTGTATTGGGTTGTATTGTTTCACCTGTTGCAGATACTGTATCGTTGTTCAGTATCCATATCATTTTCACATGGCTTGTGTGCCTTATTCTTGCAATGCTGCATGTCATTAACACATGTCTGTTAGTGATACCCACTATCTGCATGTGAGGGGCTTTTGGATTCACTGAAATGAACAAAGGTACGACACTGTAGGGTAATATGGGCAGGTGGGTAATATGGGCACCTCCCATAAATTTGCTATAAATGAGTTCAGCGTCGAAAGCGTCCCGTCTAGTAAGTCTTCATGACAGACCGGTTTCTGATTTCCAGAATATTTGCATGTGGCTGTGAAGGAAGGCTTAAGATATTAAATATCCATGCAGATTTGTCACGCTTTTGCAGTTAATTCCAAACTAGAAATCAGAAAATACCTGCAGCAACGTATTGTGAAGAAATGCACCCAATTCATAAAAATATAAATTGCAGCACCACCCGTTGAACATACTCAGGTTTACAAGTGTCTGGAAACGAAGTGTCCCTGTGTAATTTTGAGGCAATAGGCCAAGCAATTTCAGAGAAAAGAATTTAAAAGATTTGCTCTGAAGTGAATAAAAAATAGCATAGAAAAAAAACAACAAAATTTTCCATGGAGCATGACTATTTGAATAAATGCAGTATAGTCCCACCCAAGATACATCCCCACCTAGCTTGAAGTGAATCAGGATGACCATTTTAGAGAAGAAATCAAAAATGCTAATTACCTTTCAGTCACTTTTGTTTTCGTTAGACCTTTCAAAAAAGTACATATCCCCCGAAATTTCGCCATAACCTTAGTGACACTTTTGGAGAAGGTAAAAATAGTAAAAAGACAGAAATTTATAAAAAAAAAAAGACAAATAGAAAATAATGTCAACTCTTTCAGCGGATGAAAAGGTCCAGATTCGCACACAAATGTTCCCGTGCAATTTCCAAGCCAAATGGTCGAGCGGTTTTAGAGAAGATTGTGGAAGATATGGGGAAAAATTCATAGGAGAAGTTCAAAAATTCCTAACGCTTGACCAGTTACGCAAGCCGACTGATTATCCAATAAGCTAAGCTGGCGGACAAGTCAGCTTGACCAAAGATCTTGAAGACAACTGTACTGCCACCGGTAAAACAATTTATGTCTAAGTGACCCGGGGTGTCCATGTGTAAATTCAAAGCAATTGACGGATCAGTTTCAGAGTGTTGACGACGTGTTGTCAATAACCAGAAAATCCAAAACTCAATGGTGCTTGATCATTTGAACAAGCTTGGTAGAGAGCTACCCAAGGTATATCTCTATCAAGCCGAATTAAGTGGATCTGGCTAACGGTTCTGCAGAAATTAAAAACATGAATGATAAATTGAGGAATCGTGGTTTACAGACTACTGACCACTAAATCTCCTCAATCGTTGTTTACGATGGAGATTTTGTTATACAACAGTCACTGCGAAACGTATGACCGAACGAAATAAATCATCTGCATAGCCATATATATATATATATATATATATATATATATATATATATATATATATATATATATATATATACAAATATATATATATATATATATATATATATATATATATATATAAATATATATATATATATATATATATATATATATATATATATATATATATGTATATATGTGTGTGTGTGTGTGTGTATGCATATGAATATGTATATATAGTGTGTGCATTGCATGCTGAGCAGAGCACAGGACTTTCGTAAAGGTATTGGCAGGATTATATATATATATATATATATATATATATATATATATATATATATATATATATATATATATATATATATATATATATATATATATATATATATATATAGCGCATGGATAAAATTTGGTAAGCTCCAAATGAAAAGCAACTTGATAATAGACCTTTTAGCTTCCGCATGGTTACAGACAAAGCATGAAGAAAAAGATAGACGATAGTAACATTATGCATCATCTTTTACAGATAGACATTAGACCTGATGTTAAAAAGTTGAATGTTGAGGATAAGAATGTGTTTCTTGAAAGAATGTTTCTATATTTTATGTTCGGAACGAGTGGGACTCGGACCTGCAACCTTTGGCACCAGTCGCCTAGCTGAAATGAGAAATGCACATATCCACTCAACCAAATCCCCATTCCTAAAAAAGATGGTTCAATGGAGGTGAAACTTCGTCTCCATACAGTTCAAATTGCTTGATACATTGGCCAAATTTAAACATATTGTACGTTATATCTTGTCATTAAACCATTATAGCTGTGGAAATCATTGGCTATTTGTAGGGTTTCTTCCTGGTCTGCACGAATGGCATGAGGTAAAAACCAATACTACACATACTGCAAATATAAACCAGGACTTACAGGAGATCAAGTCCCTTTCATTCCATGTATAAATAAACAACAAAATTAAGTTTCTGGCATAGTTTTACACACACACACACACACACACACACACACACACACACACACACACACATATATATATATATATATATATATATATATATATATATATATGTATATATATATATATATTTATAGGTATATATATGGTATATATATGTATATATATGTATATATATATATATATATATATATATATATATATATATATATATATATATATATATATATATGTCACAATAATAAAGACTGTTAAATGGGCGGTTATCACAGCAGCTCGTTTTTCCATGATTTTTTGTAAGGACGTTAATCAATAGAATTACTGAATTTTCGAGTTTTGCCTTCAATGGCAAAGTTCTGCAGAGCTTTTTCACGAATTTGTGGAAAATTCCCACAAATGCCATACTTCATACACAGGAATTTTGACATACTAAGCACATAAATGGTGTGCAACTCAGAAAATATTTTCAACTGCACTTTAAGAAACGCTTTAACTTTATACCATGCGAAAAAGAGACCTATCCGAAAAAGAAGGTTTAAAAATGTTATATTGCTATTATTGTGTATGTAATAGCTAATGAACTGAGCGTCCGTGCTGTGAAAAAAAGAAAGAATTTGATTATATTCTGTGTTAAATTTATGAATTTATTTCTTTTAAATTATAACCCTATAAATTCATATTCTTCATCTCACCGTCCAGAAGAATGAGTATCTTTATGTCCAGTTTAATTAGCCTATCGGAAATAAGGAGATTGTGCATATATATGTATATATATGTATATATATATATATTTATATATATATATAAATATATATATATATATATATATATATATATATATATATATGTATATATATATATGCCCCTTTTAACCCGAGTGCCCACCTGAAACCCCTCAAAAGTGTGAATTATGTGTACCATATCACATATATACTATTTATATGCAGCATCCGAACATAAATAATTATCATGTTTAAATGTTCACCTTTCAGACATTTTAGGCTAGCTTGTTTTCTGTTAGGTAAACCCCAAGGGGCTACAGGTAGCAAGAAGCCGCCTATGACAGTTACAAGCTTGCCTAATTGTATTTGATATTTGGTTAATATTTTCATTGCATTCTCTTGACATAAATACAAAAGACTTTTATTCTTTTCTGACTTGCCCAATAATTTTAGAGATTTTAGACTCGCCCGTTTTCCTACTTAATTTTATTTTTTGACATTATTGTGTTTGAATGTTCACTTTTCAGACATTTTAGGCTAACTTGTTTTCTGTTAGGTAAACCCCCAGGGGCTACAGGTAGCAAGAAGCGGCCTACGACATTTACAAGCTTGCCTAATTGTACTTGATATCTGGTTAATATTTTCATTGCATTCTCTTGACATAAATACAAAAGATTTTTATTCTTTTCTGACTTGCCCTATAATTCTACTGTTAACATCCAAAGATTGTTAGAAAGTTCGGCCACAATAATTTACAGATTTTAGACTTCTTTGTTTTGCTACTTAACTTTTTCTTTTGGCATGTTTCTGTTTTAATATTCACTAATAGACATTTTAGGCTTACATGTTTTCTGTTAGGTAAACCCCCAGGGGCTACAGGTAGCAAGAAGCGGCCTGCGACAGTTGCGTGTTTGCTTAATTGTACTTAAAATCCTGTTAAGAAAAATTGTTTTGATAGCATGTTTTTGGCATAAATGCTAATGACTTCCATTCTTTTCTGGTATGCCTAAATGCACATTTACTCAATATTAAAAAATTACTCAAAATTGTCAGTATTTTCTCAAGTGTCACAAACCTGACACATTAAGTTGACACATTGACTCAGTGTTGGCAGTTAAATAGAGCTTAATTGTTTGAGGAGTAGGTGTCATCATGGAGTTTGTTTTACATTGCTGGTGCAGGATGTACATTGTTGCAGTCCTTGTTAGGATTTCCCTTGGTTTGTATAGGTTGTCTAGCTGCAACTATTTATTTTACAATCACTGGGACTGAATATAATGCCCCAGCTTGTTTCCATATCAGTTAAAGACTGGCGGATGGTTTAACTAGGATAAGCTGTCCAGCTAGAAAGGGTACATATTGGTTCAGGGGTAAGTCAAATTGTTCTTATCTGAACCTGTACTATGTAAATTTGGTAATTATGGTTTGTTTGACAGGTATTCTTCTTTGATATGAAGCTCTGCATTTATAAGCAAAACTTCACATATTTAGCTAATTCATCAATTGCCACGTTCATATTTATTCATTACTATGTGGGTTGTCTTTGCTGAATATTTAGCTTAGACAAGGAGCCGCTACTCATAGAGACATGTACGGTTAAAAGGCTCTGAAACATGTTGAGGCGCTACCCGCTGAAGACCCTTTAATTTATTTGGGCTAATACAGCCTATGTCAAACTTTTACAGAGGAACGTGTGCAATATGGACAATAGAACTTCTATGTATATAAGTTAGACAGGGACAGGTTAGCTTATGGAGAGTAAAGAGTTCTGACTGCGGAATAGGGTAATGACTACTAGGAAGTGGTTTTGGACAAAAAGACACAAATACAAATCAGATTTCCATTTCCATTGTTACCATATTTCCGCAATCAGAAAAACCATTTCAGCAACATAACAGTTTCCTCCTATATGGAAACCGTGACCTTTGCAGGTTTAGAAATTCAAGGCAAAGCGTCTTGTTCAAGACAAAAGTAAAACCTGACCTCTGCACTGGTTGCTTGTCTTCCTGCATAGAGGACACTCGTGTGACTGTATTTTACACAAATACCTCATCGTCATATATGCGGTCTTCCACAGGTATAACGATAAAATACTCGGGCAGACAATGTACATGACTTAGTGTTTCCTTAATCTGGCAGCATCTTTTGCACTATCCTAGTTATCATGGCATCGGATAATTTGCTTGAACCAAAGACAAATCAATATATATATCCATTGTGCATACAATTGACCAGACATAAATTTCACTGACTAATAGCAAACCAAACAAAGCTGTGGTAAAAGTTACTACATAGAACCTTTGATCAAATTGTGTGATTTCTGTTTTGGGTCAACAGCTGCAACTTATGCAAATCAATTGAGTGATAACGTTCAGATTGTGTTTTTAAACATAAGAAAGTCTTAATTATTATTAAAAGTTCTTCTTTCGAAGCTGCTTTTTTCATTACATGCAGCATAGATTATTTTATTCTGGGTGGGATACAACTGTCCTGTTACAGATCTGTGGAAACTAGACTTTCAAGGCCAAGAGCATTGGATAATATTATAGAGTATTTATGTTCATTTTCTGCACTACATTAGAGTCGAATTGTAACGGGATGATATGTATCCAAACTTGTTCAGGAAGAAAGTTTTATCAAATAGTTCAGACAAAGATTGAAAGCGTATGCAACATTTTTGCGAAGCCTACAATTTCCGCTTTACTTGTGATGAAGTCATTCTGCGCCATATTTGGTCAGTTGCAAAATGCAGTTGATAATTCGTCTTAGAAAGTGCAGTTAATAATCCGTCTCAAGAATGCTTTGCCGGGGGAAATAGCAGAATATGCCCAATTTACCCTACATGTACTAATGATAGATTTTGAATGCCTCAGAGTGACTTTATTGATGGTTTACATTTGTGAATCCAAACCTGCTACACCTGAACAATTTATCTGGTGCCAATATTGCCTCAACATTAACTGGAGCCAACTTAGCACCAGCAAACATCATAAGCTCCTGTCAAGGGTGATTCTTTTACTTCCGCAACGGGCACGCCCACCTTCTCGCACAACTTAAGGAGTTTATTGAAGTTCAACTGGCAAACTTCACATATGGGGCCAGCAGCTAAATATGCACGCAAAATGGGTCTAATGCACTCAATATCTGCTGTGTGCTTCAAAGACACTAAATGATATTGAGACGCTCATGGGAAGTTCTATATCATAATAGAATTTTCCTTGCTACGAGGTGCCAGACACCTCATCGTCTGTGGGATTTAACAGACAGATTCAGAGTGTTTCAGCAATATCTGCCTCTCCCGAAAAAACCGCCCTGCCCCTGTAGGAACAATCGCTCTCACTGCGTCACCCACAGCTCGATATCTCACGCTAACGAGATGTTTGGGTATACTTTGGTATACCTTTAATCACACATTGGCCAGCATGATAGGACACACACTGAATCATTTTAAATTTACCTTCTACTTGTTTGGCAACAAACCAGCTGAGGAGGGTTTTTTTTTCTTTTTTTTTTAGAAGGCTGCTTCGCCAGAACGCATGGTATTCTACCTGCTTATAGTTTATTTTATCATTTTTTTCCTGAGCATTGTTTGAATGTATAAACGCAGATTTCAATTTTTGTGAATGATCAACTTGTCTGAGCATTAAAACCTCAACTCCGCCCCTTTAATTGTCAAAATGTTTTATGTGTGTGTATCAATTGTCTTAAAGCCAAGGGATAAAGATATTATTTCAAGGCTTGAAGACCCCTTTACATCACGACCGCCGCTTATAGGTTGACACCTGTCTCAGGTCAGGGATATAACAGATCGTTTCATATAAGAATGATGCGCTGAAGAGCAGAGTTTAGCGTTCTGTGTCACAACGAAGATGGCATTTCTGACCCTTTTTTCGGGGGGGGGGGGGTATAGTTGGTGTATATGTAGTTACTTACAGACTTGATCACGGCGCTGCAGTTTCTGGCTACTGTATCTGAAATCGGTTTCATTCTAAGAACGCGGGTCGCGCAATTCTTAAAGCCTATTTTAGAAGCGTCCTCTTATCCTTTGGTTTCAAATTGCAGATACCATATCTTAACTTTAATAAAATGCTGTTATTGCCGTAAAAAATAATTAACGGACACCAACTAATAGCATCAAGTTGATCGCTCTCAACAAAATTTGCTAATTGAATTTAGACAATTTCCATGCGCATTGCATGAAATGGACCTGTCGGAAAAAATGAGGGGGGGGGGTCATTCGGTAGGCTTAGTTTGAGAGACGCAGGGAACTCAGCGACAAATATAAACGCTGTTGTCATAGTACCAAATATTACAGCATTAACCGCCTTTACTTACCTGTGACTCTAACATTATGGTGATGACTCTTAACCTCAAATTGTCGCCCTACTATTTCACACATATAGTTTCCTTCACTCTGGATTTGGACGTTTGTAATCTTCAGAGTAAAGTCACTCATGATTGTAAAAATATTTCCGTCAACTTTTTCTGGCAGGCCTGCTTCACTGGAACAATCCTTTCTTCCAATTAAGCGGTATTGGTGTTCCTCCCCACCTTGTTTGCTGTACACTGACCAGTTGACACGATAAACTTGAGGACAAGTCGGAGATTCAGTGCTTTGTCCAGTCGAGCAAGGGATGTGTTCATCTTCGTTTTCTAGCACATAGATTATTTTCGTCTTTCCAGCGACCTGCTCCAGTATCACTGGTTTAAGAGTGGAAGTAGACCTTTACTGAGTATTAGGTACGCAATCATACATGTATATTTGTGTGTATGTATATGCGTGTTTGGCCGTCCGTTCATCCGCATGAGTATCCTCCAGACCATTTTCACCATGTATTACTTCACAAAAATTGACAAAACTCACAGACTGAGTCTAGAATAATCACTTGCAAAAGTGTGTTTCTGTTTCTAAAACATCCGTCTGTTTGTCTCTACATGTATGTATGTATGTATGTATGTATGTATGTATGTATGTATGTATGTATGTATGTATGTATGTATGTATGTATGTATGTGTGCGGATGTTATAACTTTAAAGCTATAAAGTTTAGGATACTTACTCGTTACAAGGAAAACATGATTCAATAACATTTTTGCTGATGGCTCACGAGGACATGAAAACCTGCAGTGTTGGATGCCAACATTTAATGGTCACACAGCAGTGCCATGAAATGCCTGTACAACCATAGTTTTGAAGCTGTATATGACTATTGCAGAAAATAATTCTCAGTCAACACTTTGTTGGAGGAAATGTAAGCTTCCGATTACAATTATTTACAACTCATCTGATTATGATGTAATCTTATAATAGTAATAAAGCATAATTTGTATACATTGGTGTCGTGTGCAAAATTCAACTTGGCATCAATAAGTGATTAATATTAATGAGCACTGAACAAAGTAGCAAGTACCGTTTGGGATCCTGACAATTGCATATATATTTCTTCTCCTCTCTCTCTCTCTCTCTGTCTCTCTCTCTCTCTCTCTCTGTCTCTCTCTCTGTCTCTCTCTCTCTCTGTCTCTTGTATGTATATTATTGTATATGTTGTATTGCGATGTGTTAATCCAGCCGCGAGCCTAGTTTTGTGTTTGAAGTAAAGCTTATGATAGTTATTTCATTTGTTCACCTTTAAAACTTAGTTGATGTTCCTAACATCAATTAGTTCCTGATCAATTTTCAACAATAAAGAACGCAAGCAGCTATTTATTCGTTTGTTTCCGTAACAGACGTTATGCCCTTTTTTGTCTGGAACGGCCCATTTGTAAACTCTTGCGCCCGCCTTGAGGAGTCTAGGCCTGCTAAGCATGGAGACTACAGTCACACACACACACACACACACACACACACACACATATATATACATATATGTATATATATATATATATATATATATATATATATATATATATATATATATATATATATATATATATATATATATACATATATGTGTGTATGTATGTGTGTGTTTGAGTGAGTGTGCGTGTGCGTGTGTGGGCGTGTGTATGGTAACACCAACCGAAGGATCCCAAATAAACCATATGATAGGTGAGATTAGGCGGACTAGCGCTTCACCATTTGATGTTAAATTGCATGCACTACTTTCATATGCATATAGACATTCTAACAAAGCTATGTACTGTTGGGATCTGAATACCCCCTAGAGCCAGAATTTTCGGATTCACTCCAAGGGTTTTGACCCAAGAGAAGCTTTTCGCTCAAATATTTATTTGTAACACATATAAACTCAAAAACCGAGTTAATAGATGCACAACCAAGACATACATCTAAAACAAACGAGATTAAAATTGTGTAGAAGTACACTTTAAGATTATTTTACTTAATTAGTTTGAAGCAAACAAAACTTTGGTTTGAATAAAAAAAGATGATTATAATCTGGATTGTAAATGTTCCCACACTTATCCAAAGATGTACAAAGTTTGAATAGATGCTTTAGTATCACAATTATGACACGCTGTGGTCAGGATCCATCATAGTTTTGCCTTTTGCGTAGACACAAATCCAGAGCAATAGTGAAAAACCTTTGGTTAAAGTAATGAAAGTCATGTTTGTAATTTTGACTGTAAATGTTATCTCACTTATCGTAAGCAGTAAAAATCTTGATAAAATACTACATGTATAATTTAATTAGAACACGCTATGGCTAAAATCCGTCATACCTTTGTCTTTTGCCCAGACACCAACCCGTTGCAATATTGACAAATCGTAAAAATGTCGCAAGATAGCAAATACATGTTCCTGGTCACCGACCACCTTTTCTGACACTTTTCATGAATTGTATTTGTGTCTTTTTGTGTCCTCCAAACAAGGACTGCAACAATATACATCCTGCACCAGTGCTGTAAAACAGACTCCATGATGACACCTACTCCTCAAACAATTAAGTTATATTTCACTGCCAACCCTGAGTCAATGTTCAACGTAATGTATCAGGTTTGAGACATTTGAGAAAATACTCTCAATTTTGAGTAATTTTTTAATGTTGAGTAAATGTACATTTAAGCATGTCAGAAAAGAATGAAAGTCATTAGCATATATACCAAAAAACGTGTTAGCAAAGCAATTTTTCTTAACAGGATTTTAAGTCCAATTAGGCAAACACGTTATTGTCGTAGGCCACTGCTTGCTACCGATAGCCCCCCGGGGGGAGGGGGGGGGGTAGCCTGACAGAAAACATGCAAGCCTAAAATGTCTGAAAGTGAATATTACAACATAAAGATGCCAACAGATAAAGTTAGATAGCAAAACAGACAAGTCTAAAAACTGTAAATTATTGTAGCCAAACTTTCTAATAATTTTTGGATATTAAGGAATGTTCCTTAGAAAAGCTGAAACTGAAGAACCCCAAAGAAGCTCTAACGAGCCATTGGGTTCTCAAAAAACCCCACATGGTTAAGGTTCTTCAGAAGAACCTTACCATAGGGTTTTGCCAGGAACCAAAAAGGTACACGATTTCTGACAAACCCATATTTGGTGCCTCAAAGAACCTTTCATTTTAAGAGTGTAAACACATACACATACACAGACACACGCGCGCATTTATATAAATATATATATACATATGAGGATTGGTGCTGGAGCCACAGATGCTGCCAACTCGGAAATCCGCTGGCTGGAGGGCACGTGCTGAAGTTGCGATCAGTCATCCATTTTTTTTCAGAAGCTCAGTGCTGCAGCCACAGCTCCCACCACTTCGATGGTCACCTGGCTGGACGGCACCTACTGACCTTGCGATTAGTCCTGAGTGTTTGGGAGGCTCAGTGCTGGAGCCACAGCTGCTGCCAACTTGGTGGTCAGCTGGTTGGAAGCACTTGCGGGAGTTGCAAGAGCTCCTGGGCCTGCGGATCAAGTGAGAGCTGACTCAAAACGGAGGAATTAAGATGCTCATCTGAGATGACCGACTTGGACATGGCAGGGTTACCAGCAGGGCCAGATGTTGACAAAGTCTCTGTCCGTGACTGGTGCTCCTCATGGAACTCAAGTTCTGCACATTATATGAGCAGAGGGAAAAACTATGGTGGGCCTTTAAGGATCTTATGATCTGTGCAAAATAAAAAACACACTCAAAGAAAAACAAAAGTTCATTTCCTTAGCAAGAAAGCATCATCACACATACATTGGTATAAATACTAGTAGCAATTTTCTCACCCCAGAGGGCTGGATCAATAGGGCTAATTGTCAGTCCTTGGTAAGAGCTCGAAAAACATGGAGGGGTTTTAATTCACCATCTCCTGAACCCTGGTGAATGTCCTGGACATTTTAATTGGGAGTAATCCTTATCTGTTGGTGCTCATTGTATCCTTCTTCACAAACAGACTGGCTGATAGCTCATACCATGGTAGGACCTCTTGCTGGATTTTGTCATGTTGAAGAAGTGTCCCTTTGAGTGTTCAGAGCATCCCCAGTGGTTGGACCTCGAGTACTGGATGTGGAAAACTTGATTTCTGTTAACGATCCCTTTGCCAGCTGGAAGAAGTGAAATCCATACGCTAGTACATGACTGAAGCCAATGGTTATCTGACCACTCCCAGGAAACCCTGAGGCCTCACTTGGACTTCCTTGCAAAGAAGAAAAAAAAACAACAACAAAAATCAAGTGGCGCAAGACAAAGCCATGGCCTTCAGGGGTTTCAGCCTTGGTGCTATATGGATAGTGCTCTTCCTGTATAGTAAAAAGCCCTGCGCTGGTATTTCTCGCACACTAACGGTGCTAAGGGTCAGAAGTCCACCCTCTTTTTGCCTCTGGGTAACCCACTGAAGGAGCAGGTCTGCCAAAACATAAACTCATTGTGGATTACGCAGACTATCCTGAAGACCTACAAGAACACTTTGGAGAGGCATTTGGCCCTGAAGCAGGTCTTGGCTAGAGCTTACAAGCTGCAAGTCTTTAATGCATCCTGGTGTGCCCTAAGAAAAAGACGTCGTTGTCATTATCCTTCAGGTTTGCCACTGGCAACTGTCTATGATTTTCACTGAGCACAACTTGTGTGAATTGATAGTGCCAAAGGACAGCATTTATACATGTTCCAGCATAGAGGGCTCCTTTGCATATGTTTCTGGTACTTGTCCTTTAGAATTCCCTTGTCCCTCAGGGCATCACCCTGTTCCAGCTTATGTTGCCCTCGGGGTTTAGACCTGGATGCAGTTTATAGGTCAGGCTTACCCAGCATAGGCCTAGACTTTCCTTTGGATTCTTTTTGGGCAGGTGTCTATGGTGTGTGAAGAGCCAGCAGACCTGTCTTATGGACACTGACACACAGAACCATGTAACTGGTTACTTCGCATCCAGCATGTTTTTTACAACTCACTGGTTTTGTTACATCTCTAGGATAAAAAAAATAGAACAACATCTACCTATGCGGGGGGACAAGTATCAGGTTGGTGGGTGATTTTTAGAGGTGTGTGTGTGTGGGGGGGCGTCCCATGCTCGTCAGTAAGGAGGGTTTCAAAGCTTTGATCAGGATTCTGCTGTTGTCTGCCTCCAGTCCATGTACCTTTGTAGTTTTACGTCCAGATGTTGCCTCATCACTGAGACAGATGCCTCCAACCCCACACACTGAAGATGTTGGTCCTGGTCATCTTTGTTCAGTATGCGTGTATTCACGTTGCACATTCCTCCAAATCATTTGTATATCGGCAATGGTGGTCGAGAGCTGATGTCGTGTTAAAGATAAGTAAAATTTTTCGTAATTTCGGTATTAGTAGGTATACTTACCTCTCGACCACCAAAGAAGTCCACCCAACCCCCTCCTGCCTTCACACAGGTGATGCCCACTGACCAATTACTGAGGAGGAAGAGAAAAACAGAGGAGCATGCGCACTAGGAGTCACCACCAGATCCAAAGGAACTGAGAGATGGAACCACTGGAACTATCAGGTTTTTGGAACAATCGAGGTAGTAACCAACTCAATAGTGGATAATTGAAATATTAATAATTTTGATTGTTGTGTGGGGTTGACCATCATATTGACACAACTTCCTAGATGCGAGAACATCTGAGTGGGAACACACTATGCCACAGTGCCATTTTAAACCAATAGAGTTAACACGCCTATATCAGACTCGAACTTTGAAGTGGCATTATTTAGTTGATAAACGCCTTGACACTCATGCCAGCATACTGGTTGATAACTTTAAGGTTCCCAGCTGTACATCTGACACAAGGAAACATGGTTATTATGAAAAGTACCCATGGATGAAGGGAGTAGCTTTTTACAGTTTACCGTCGAGCAAAGGTTAGGAGGCCAGTATATGCCACACCTGGTTAAGAAGTATAAGACACCCACAAGATTGGACACCAACAAGATATGATAGAACTTGTTCTCAGCATTTTGTGGGTGGCAGAAGACAGACTGCAGAACATCAGGTGCCAACCCTTTTCCAATACAATGCCTGGAAGAAAACAGACAGACAGACCAACATGTGTCAGAAAAAACAGAACCCAGCTCAACGAAATAACAAGGCCATTGGTGACCCTCACAGATCAGACAGAATGGCTAAAAACGAAACTAGGGTGTCAGACATAGAAATTGCAAAATTTGACAGATTGTTAAATGACACATTGGCACTATGTACGGTGCTGTCGTCTTTTTTGTCAACTTATCTATGTCCAAACTTTCGGTTTGAAAGACCAGATCAACAAGTTCTCTCTTGTTGTACTTTGTTGCTTGAATTTCCCGTTCTGTTAGAACACTTTTCAACTCTGGAACATTCATTTTGTTAAATTTATCTCTCTCCTCAACGAACTAGACTCAATCATCAATTGCATATTTGCCTTTAAAAACAAATGTTCAGTTGTTGTCCTTCACTGTGCCTCATCTAAAATTTCAGGTATTTATACAGTACCAATTGTATACAACTAGTCCCAACTGATTTCTCCCCTTTTATAACAGTCAAGTTCCTTGTTCCTTCACGTATATTTGTACGTCAACACCAGTTTTGATGTCGCCAATAAATACTTGAGCATCATTTAGAAAAAATCATAATAAAGGCATATGTGGAGAAAATTTGTTGAGAATCATTTTAACACATGAAATACTCAGCATGTAATGTTACATGGGGGAATGAAGCCAGTCCTGTCCGAATTACATAAAATGTGAATTGAATTAATATCACTCAAGCAAAGTGGGCATAGATTTGGAATGATTAAGTGCCAATGATGACTTGAAAGGCACTTGCAAGAAATCAGGGCCAAACAAAGGATACTTATATGTGTTACTCATTCTCGTGCAAAGTGTTCTGTGCTTTTGCTCTTTCTAAAGCTTTCAAAAATAACAAGCAAACAAAATGAAAGAAATATATTCAACCCAAGGTTGTTCTTCTGATACATCAAAAGGAAACGCACAAAACAAAAGCAAAGCGTGAAGCGCCACGCCACAGTAAATTATGTAAATTTCTAACGTACGTAGGTTTTTTCCGGTAAGTGAAGACAAGAATGCTTGATTATTTGCTCTACAATGAGTTTAATGCCTAGATTCAGCTGTTGTTATGAGGTTGGCATGCCTTTGTTCAGTCATATCTGAATTCATGTAGTGTCGTATTCAACATACACATTCTCACTTAACAAGTCTCAACAATTTTGTAGCCTTCAAGAAAATTTCTTAATTATCTTAACATGAAGATGGTGAGGTTAGCATACCTTTGTTCAGTCATGTATGAATTTATTTAATATTTCATTCGACATACACATTGTTACCAAACAAGCCTCAACAATTTTGTAGCCTTCTAGACAATTTCGCAATTCTGCAAATATGAAGATGGTGTCGTATCCAGTAGAAGTCTGAATGAGGTGATCAATGTAAACAAAATTGAAACTGCAACCAAATATATGCACTCGCATTTGTAGTGTATCATTTCAGTTAAATGCTGCTGAAAACTTATGTAAGGGAGGGAACGTTATGCAGCTCTTTGAAAAGTTCTGTGAACGTGATTTTTTGAACTTCCAGTAATGTGCACAGCAAGATGAAATAAAAGCCTGGATCAGATTATCATGAAATGCACCCTTTGAAATTTAAAACACAAAATGTTTTGAAAGTTTCTTGACATGCTTGAAATTTGTGCAAATGATAAACATATGGCATTTGCAATTACCTGTTGCTGCCAACGGAAATATGTGGGAATAAGAGGTATTAATACTTAACTACATTAACTCAGTGAAGACCTTCTCCGGTCTCATTAGTTGCTAGGCAACAGAACTATGCTTCTGGCATGATGAGGTCACTTGTATAACTTCTATTTCCTAATACTTCTTCTACCAAACAAATTGATTTTTTTCAAATATGTTTAGAATTTTATGTATTTCAAAACTAAGTGAATGCATTTTCGTAGGGTTTTTGCTTTTCTCGGCTGTTTATTTCATTATACAAGCTCATTTTGGCCCTGTTTAATACACGAATGTGCCCTCCTTCCTGTCAAATCCCTTGCTGCAGCCTATGTGGTAGCATTGGATCCCAGCTGATGCGGATATCTCCTGTTAAATACATTCTGTGAAAGAGTGGAATATCTTCATATGAGTCATATATGCCTACTCTATATATGTTTTGAGATTGTCACAAATCTTAACCCTCGAACTCTTACCAGGTCAATTATGCAACTGACCGAGTCAACGACACGGAATACAACTATGGACACCGGCATATTAACCTGTAGGCCTCCGTTTATATTCTTTTAGTCATCAGTGTTGGTAAAAGTTGAATTCCGGCAATGCCGACAACGACAATAGTAATTTTACTTAAAACAAAACAATTTGAATTATAATATGGGAGCTAGATTTATGTTCCTTGTAAAAGAAATTACATTCACGGTAAAGCAGACACCAATCACTGTTGGTCTGAACTAGACAAAGATATACCCTAAGGACAGCCGGCCCCTTCTTTCTCACCGTTTATTATAAATTCTTACTAAATTTGTGATAATAAATACCAGCTTACGTGTTGTAGTTCCCGCAATGAATCGGGCGTTTCGGTGTAGGTTCATCAAGTATCCTCCAAAAAAAGGGATAAGATTCATTCATACAGGTTGTGTGTACACATATTGTGAAATGAATTTAACAATTAATAGAAGGCCAATTTGATTTGTGTGATATTCAGCCAAATGAACCAAAGAACAATGTGTAAACTTTTCCTGGTTTGCCCTAGTCCAGTAATGTCCGGTAAAAGTAGCAAGTTTCTGGTTTCATCTTTTGGCAGAGGTACACGAGGTGACATTGTATATTGTACAGTGCAGTGGTTATGTGAGGAAAACAAACGAAATCTGCTATTTTGATTGATATCCATCCCGCTTATTGGAACATGTCAACTCATGTTATTTTTCCCAAAATTTAAGAACATTCAAGAGTGCAGGATGAACTACATGCCCTTTTCAACATGCCTCACATTCAGACACCATGGTAAAATGAACAAGCTGCATTCTTGAATGTTCTTAATTTTCTGACTGAGCACTGACCAGCTCTGAATACAGTCCAGTTATGGTATAGTACAAATGTATGGCCCCTTGCCAAGGACAAAGCCCCAATGTGAACAGAGCCTTTGAGGCCAGGATGAATGTTCATACTTGTGCTGAGTAAGTACTGCATAGGTCTAAAAGCATGCTGATAGAGATAATGACATTAATGACCCTGGGCAATGTACTAGAATATACTGAATGTCACTGACTGAGACTGAGAAAGTACCTAATTGTACTGACCAGGTAGTGGTCAGTACAGGCTAGTATAAATGTAGTTCAGAGAAAATACTGGATTTCTTTTGTCAGTACAAGTCAGTATAAACGTAATGAGAAAATCAAAGAGTCAATAAATAAGTTAAGATTCAGTACTTTTGGAGGATCTTAGTGTATATTGATATATGGGTATATATCTTACTGGGAAATCCAACGTAGTTATGATTATGAGTTTATATATACTTGCATAACAGACTCCACAGCCTTTTTTCCCTGGAATACTCCGTTTACTGACAACACAAACTCGGACACTTCTGGCCTCAGGAGTCTAATATGCTTGGAGGCTACCTACCTGCCAACCTAACTACCTACCTACCTACTTGCCTACAGAAAAGTACACAATTGAACATCAAAACCAGGAACCGCCTGTCTGTCATGTCCCTAATCAGCAGTTATTCTGTTTGGGATCAATTCAGTTGACGTTAGCCCTAAGCAAGTTAAATGTCCAGTTTTCGAGGCTTGGAGGGGGCGCAACATTGTCTAAGCCAAAATGAGAGGACCACCTGTCTTTAATTGAAAGAAAGAAAGGAATTTGAATTGGATAAATTATCTTGAAATTGTGATATTGAATCTCTCTTTTTATGTCGAAACACGATTCCTGTATATTTGGCCTTTTTGAACCTTTGTTTCCAACATAAGACCTTTTTGCTATGTTTAGATCAGCTTTAGGTCCACATTTGCATGGCAGGTATTGCAGTATGAGTGTACGTCTGATGACAAACAGCCATAAAGGGACAATTTAAATCTCTGTCCCCTGCTTTGTACCATATCAGATTGAAAACCCATGGGATATAGCCTATGCGATATAATGTTGACCATATTCCATATATGGAACTCATTTTTACCATATTTGTTAAATCAGAGATACGGTTTTCCAAAATTGAAGGTATCAATTCTATATTTGGTATATCCAAACGCCAAAAAATGCAGGACTCATGATTGGCAGAAAACACAACCACTCTGTAAGACCCATGATGTGCAGTTGACTTTTACATTCAAGTGTCCCGCTGACCATTATTAAACAGCTGGGCGGGTACAAATATGCGCAGTCCGTGAACAATTATGCAACAGCAAGCCGAAATCAACAGCACGCCACGTGCAGCGTTCTCCAGGGAAATGGTTCTTCTTTTCAGAGACCTCTAACATCTGTCCAAAATACTCCCCAGACTCTGTTTTCATTGTTTGTTCCAGCTAGTGTGGCAAGGAGCCATCGCCCCATTCCTTCGGGCAATGCTGTCAATGCTGCCATCAGTGATGGGGCCAATCTAACGGCCAACATTCAGTTGAGCTCCACGGCTGCATACTTTGGAATGTTTGCTGGCGCAACATTCCAAGTCAACGTTACCTTCCAATTCTCCTGTCCACCAAATTAATTCCATATAGAAATAATTAGAAAGTGTCTTTTCGTCGAGATATTTGTCTGAAGCAACGGCCGTTCCAGAAAAAAATCCATTAGGCCTGTGGTGGACCGCTTTTCTTTGCTTTTTAAATTTTATATTCATAGGCGCGGCATGAATGTGTCAAAGTTCCATGTAATGTTGTAAAATAAAAGTATCATAAGTGGTCTTTTTTCTTTCTTAATGGACCGAAGGGCATAAATACAAAATAACCCTCGTCGTTGATCTGTCTAAACCAAATTCCCCTCGTTGTTTGCCTGCCTGCGCGAAACCAAGTGTCCCGCCAACTATTATTCAACAGCTAAGCGGGCACAAAAATGCTTCGCGCTTGGGTGATCAGGCACACAGGCAGGCAGGCAGGCAAACAACTCGAGGGATTTGGTTTGACAGACTAACGACTAAGGTAATTTTGTCTATTAAGAAAAACAAAACACAAAAAATAAGCATGAATGAAAATCATTTCTTTTTTTTTAAAGTAAAAAAAAATGCAACAGAAAGAAGTGAAAACGGGGGAGGAAGTACATAAGGAAAATACCCAGAAAAACCAAATCATTCAAATTCAATGAAAGGCCTGTGGGCCTAATGCTCTGCTAATCACCATCCCCAAACAGTCATTTCCTGAAAAGTACTCCCTCAACAGCCTTGATTAATTAATCAAGTTCAAACATATTATGCCATATTAAACTTCCACATGACATTTGTGGTACACTTGGCACCATTCTCCGTATTCTTTATCAAGATATTTAACTAAACATCCTTCTGCTTGATGAGCTTGAAAAGTAGGTCAAGGTCACACAATCATTTGGTCAAAGTGATCCAAAAAGTATTTTACCAAGTAGAGTTACATATACAATGTACTCTAATGCAATTTTCATGTGAAGGCTCCATTCTCTTTGCTTTAAATATCCAAGCTACACTCCGCTATTACAAAACAGCATATTTCAACTTTACAGCTCTAGTGATCTAACAAAAGGAGGAAACGGTCTTTAAGTTCATATTAACCCAGAACTTGGTTTATTTATCCTTTAAATTTAGCTCGTTTCATTCAATTATTTTTTAGGTATGGCATTTTGTATCTTTCATGACATAGTAATTCATAGTTTTCGCCAAAATGCAGCCAGCGCCACTAGTATAATAAGTAACGAGATTATGACCTCTTCCATAATTCCAGTAATTTCATGAGAATTTATGAAAAAAATAATGACAATAAAGATTCTGCACTGGTTACAGTATCTTCACATTTTGACCAGCATATTACATGATACTATAGGTGGTGCTACTAACATTGACGTCGACATAGATTTTATACACTACAAAAGTCCTAAGAGTTATATAGGCCTGACTTACATAACTGTGGGGTGCAGAGCATATACAAGATGACCCCTATATTTCAACTTTCCATTTCACCTTGTCTTTCAACTCCGATTAAAAGGTTGTAACTGTTCACAATGTGCGTCTCATATCTAGATTTCTATACATGGTCTGGTTGTTCCAATCGAACGTTTCGAGTAATTGCAGAAAACAACACAAAACTTGGACATCCGCTAGCGTCCATAACCATTGAGTCATGGTGACCCAAAGCATACATCACCAGGTAGAGGCTAATGTACATTGTAATCAAGTGCAATTTTGATCTGGAGTTTCCATTCTCTTCGATGTCCAAACTTCACCCAGGCATTACAAAATTACCTTTTTCAACTTTGCAGGCTTTGTGACCTAACAATGATAGATCAAGGTCACAGATACTATATAGCTTTCTAGAATCTCTCTCTCTCTCTCTCTCTCTCTCTCTCTCTCTCTCTCTCTCTCTCTCTCGCTTTACATACATATATATATATATATATACTAGTGGTGCAACCCATAATGACAGAAATTATAAGCAAAACGTGTGAAAGAAGCTTAGAAAATTTTATCGCTATGCGAATGGAGGCCTATACATTGTGCAGTAAATTAAATGTTACGCATGTTCTAATAGCTCAAGAGCTGTGCACAGTTACGACTAAAATAGAAAACGAAAAAGAGGGTCAATCGAACCTTTATCGTACTCTGTGGACTCATGATCATATAAATTCAATATATTTAAACAACCTTGCAAAACACCAATCCAATATGACCGCTGAGTCCACCTTAAAAGCGTACCTTTTCCGTTGAAAGTAATAAAGCCATTTTGAGTCAAATATATTACTATGTAAGAACTGTGTTCTTCGATAGCCAACCTTTTATGTCAAACTGGGTTCAGTAATACTACATTATTCCTTTCTGAACATCAGGTTTTTAATACTGCTCTGTTTCAGTACATGTACACCATCTCCAGGTCCACATTTGCACTACTTTTATTGAAGCAGTATTATACCTTTGAATAATAATAACAGCAAAAATGATAATGCTAAACTTTTAAAAGAAACAAAGTAATAAAATATGTGAGAAAAAAACTGAAAACCAAAAAGAAGGAAGCTAACCTGAAAACACAAGGACTGTGTTCAGCTGGCCTTGCATGCACAGACTCACGTATTCCTATGAACATCAGATTTTGTAATACTGCTCTGTTTCAGTACATGTAGACCATCTTCAGGTCCACATTTGCACTACTTTTATACTACCTGTGTTAAGACTTTAGGCCTAATCACTTTTTGTAAATTCAATCTTTACTCATTTAGTTCATGAGGCATGTTTAAAGACGACAATAATCCACAATTACCAAGAAATATACCAATTAGTCAGTTTGACCTTTCAATGTCACTTGTGGTCAAAATCAACATCAAAAGAAACCCAGTATTTTCTTATCAGCGTTCAATAGTGATTGTGGGCCTATCATCCACCATTGGCGACATTGAACTAGCTGCCAGTTTTGGTAGAGAAGTCGAAAATATAAATTAACATTCCCATCGTGAATTACATAATAATCAGCAGGAAGTCAAACATTAACTGATCAGTACCCAAAATGAAAAGTTTTTTCTTTCAAAAATCAGGAATCTGGAGTGTCACCATCAATTTAAACCTTGGCTTACACGCTACATTTTAACCAAGTTCACAAACAATTTGAATGACACTTCTGAAAAAAGTTCAAAAATATAGAAAACACACAAAATTTTGTTTAAAAAATATACTGCTGGGCGGGGGGGGGGGGGAAGCCACACCCATTGGTAACACATAAGCTGCTTAAAATATGCCTTTTATTGACAATCTGGGTGACGCATGGAATATTATATAACGTCAACAGGATAGCTATGCGCATTCCTGAGCGGTCACACACACACAAAAAGAAATGCTCTGATAGGAAAACAACAGCCAGGGAGGTGCGAGACGTGTGTGTGGTATTTGGGTGCCTATAATCTTTATAAAGGGGCCATTGCACTACTGGGATGAATGTGAATTCACAATGCCATGGAGTATAGGTCACTCACATCTCTCTGAATTTGAAAGGATTAGAATCAGTGGGATGTTGGAGCCTGGTTTTTCTCAAAGGGAGGTTGCCAGGATAATGGGGTGTTCCAAGCTATGAGCAAAAGGTGGTGGGACCATTCCATGAAACCAGAGCATGCAAGAGGAAGGCTGGACTTGGGCGACCAAGACCATCATATGGACAGGTGACTGTTACTTGATCCAGTATGTGAAGAGGCACAGGTTTCTTTCCATGGAAAAGTATCGTCAGAAGTGGCCCCATACCTGTTGCATCAGAGCATCACAGTGTACCATCAGCAAGATACCAGTGTGGGCCAAACCATCTCTACCCTCCTTCTCCAAACTGAGGGCATACCATCCTTCATTCTCATCCCTCTCAGTCCCACACACAAGACACAATGGGTACAGTGGTGTTAGGAAAATGCAGCCTGAAGCAGAAATCAACAGAACAGTGTGATGTGGTCAGGCGATTCCCCATCCTGCTTGGAATTACACGACCGAAGAATAAGGATTGTATGCATCGCTTCCAGGAGGTTCATGAAGGGATGTACGGTTGAACATGACCACTTTGGAGGAGGCAATGTCATGATGTGGAGGACAATTACAGCAACAGGAAGAACAGCTAATATCAGGGTGAATAGAACACTAATAGGCCAGTGCTATGTGGATTAGATCCTGCCCAAAGTTGACGAATAGATCTAAACATATGTAGAGTTACTGTTTCAAGAGAATAATGCACGACCACTCACTGCCTGAGTCAGCATCGGTAGCTACTGCAACACAACATCCCACTCTTGCCATGGCCAGCCCATTCTTCTGACCTGTCCCTCGTCAAGCATTTCTGAGATGTGCTTGGCCTTCAATCAGGGATGGATGTGAAAAATCCACATCCACCCAGGACCAACAGGCACCGAGACTCACAGACCAGTGGAATCAAATTCCCAAGGCTGAGATCACCAAGCTGCCAAGCACCATGCTAAGGCAGCCCCAGGCTTGTTTACAGAAGCGTGGTGGTCACACCCACTACTGATGCATGCAGCACAACAACAACAACAACAACATCGACAGCAACAACAGCCGAAAAAGGTCTTTATGAAGACCACTATTTCCTGCAAAAAGTGATGTAAAAAGCAATGGTATAATAGAATAAACAAACTCCACACACACACAATCCTCATAACCCGTGCATAATGTTAAAACAATTGGCAGATGGGGGGGGGCATTCCCCCCCCCCCAACAGTATATAAAAAAAGCGCCACACCACCAGTTCAATATATTTTCTGGACCTTTCGTTATAAGGTTAGATTTTTTCCTTGTATATGTCTATGTAAAGATTGCTCTCGGTTTTTTAAAAGGTCTACGTCCATACAAGACAATGTCACAGTGTAGCTAACTGGGAGAAGATTACCATGCACTTGTTTATATGAATGGCAGGCCTTTACATTGAAAACTAAATTTAATATCCAAAGATTATTAGAAAGTTTGGCTATAATAATTTACAGTTTTTAGACTTGTCTGTTTTGCTACTTAACTTTATCTTTGGCATTATTCTGTTTTAAAGTTCACCTTTCAGACATTTTAGGCTTGCTTGTTTTCTGTTAGGTCAAACCCCCAGGGGCAGTTAAATAGAGCTTAATTGTTTGGGGGGTAGGTATAATCACAGAGTTTGTTTTACACTTCTGGTGCAGGATGTCCATTGTTACAGTCCTTGTTGGGATTTCCCTTGGTTTGTACAGGTGGTCTAGTTGCAACTGTTTATTTTACTATCACTGGGACTGAATATAAGGCCCCAGCTTGTTTCCACTTCAGTTATACACTGGCGGGTGGTTTAACTAGGATAAACTGTCCAGCCAGAAAGGGTACATATTGGTTCAGGGGTAAGTCAAATTGTTCTTATCTGAACTTGTATTATACAAATTTAGTAATTATGGTTTGTTTGACAGGGGTTCTTCTTTTATAACGAAGCTCTGCATATATAAGCAAAACTTCACGTATTTAGCTTATTCATCATTTGCCACGTTCTTATTTATTCTTTATTATGTGGGTTGTCTTTGCTGAATATTTAGCTTAGACAAGGAGCCGCTACTCAGAGAGACATGTACGGGTAAAAGGCTCCGAAACATGTTGAGTAGTTACCCGCTGAAGACCCTTTAATTTATTTGGGCTGATACAGCCTATGTCAAAATTTTACAGAGGAACGTGTGCAATATAGACAATAGTAATTCCATATATATATACAGGTTAGACAGGGACAGGTTACCTTATGGAGAGTAAAGAGTTCGAACTCCGGAATAGGATATTGACTACTAGGAAGTAGTTCTGGGCAAAAAGACACAAATACAATATATATGTATATATATATATATATATATATATATATATATATATATATATATATATATATATATATATATATATATATATATATATATATATATATATATATATATATATATATATATATATATATGTTGTGTGTGTGTGTGTGTGTGTGCGTGAACATAAGCAAGTACAATTCAGGACCGGTGTATTTGTATATATATATATATATATATATATATATATATATATATATATATATTTTATCAACTTATGAATGTGCATGAATGAAGTATCCTACATGTCAGTTTGCATGTCAAGAGCATAGTAGGTCAGGATCCAGAAACTGTCTAAAATTGTGCTTCGATACATTCACATGATCGAAATCTGGCCACAAACCAACGTCACATTAGCAGACTTGAATCACAGGGGCTTGGCTGGTGACGATAAGCATTGAGTGGCAGCTAGGTGTAATTGTACATTGGATTTTACGTGTCCTAATTTTGTGTACAACCTGAAATATATCATATGTGTTTACTGTTACGCTGGTGGTGTTCCCGCACGATAAAAATACTCCAGGTGGATGAGTAAGAAAACATCTGTGTTACCCTGTACGGCAAACTAACTCCCTCTGACATGCCGTGCCAATAAGGGAGTGGCGGAGTTTGCGGAGGAGGTGAAAATAGCAGAGGGAAGTTTCCTCTGCAACGTCAAAATCATGCGACATGTTCAAAAAAAGGGATAAGTAATCATGAAGCAAATTTAAAAGCACAAATGCACAGACACGCAAAAAAGTGAAAAAGAAATATTATACAAGTCACTTTGAAAATTGCTTTTCGGGGTAGAAAATACGTCGGCGCAAAAACATAATAAAAATGTTGACGTTTTTGGAGGTTTTTTTTTTACACTAAATTATTATTTTGTGCATATGTTCTTATCAGGAAATGATGACAAATGTTAATTTTTTACCTTGACCTGTCACTTCGGTCACTTGAGGGGTAATTCGTCACATGAGTATTGGCAACACAGAGTGTGAATGACGCATTGAAGCAGAAACCAATCAAATTTTTGTGTCTGTTTCATTTAGAATCATTCTGTTTTAAATGGGAAATGTATGTGTTTTGTTTCCTTTTAGGTCTGTTTTATTTATAACTATCATGTTTTAAATACGAAATGTATTTTTGCAGTCATGGCTTCCTCAATTATCGAATGGTCTAAATATATCTCTTCTCCATTTTTGTATTTCACATCATGAAAACTGTGGCAAACATAGACCTGCATTGACATTACTTAGCAGTTGCTTAACTGTTTATTGAAATAGAAATCATTGAATTCGTGGAATTTCATTGTGCGCGTTAGGTTTACTTAATTAAGACCATATTGTGGTCGCTAAGAGAAAACTGTACAGACATGTTTTGTAATACACTTATTTTAAAATCCCACATGTTCTTTGCTTAATAATTAGTATTTCTGCTTCTGGAGTGGGATTATGACATATATAATTTTCAGGACCCTAAATCTTGCGTATCGGTTTGTTCAGTGTTCACTAATGTTGATTGAACAGTCAGAATACGAGGTGTATGGTTAGTAGGATCCTTTCTGTGTGTAATTTGCGGAGAAAAATGACATGACGCAATCTGTCAAACTTGATGACATCTGTATAATCGTTACGATGCTTATAGGCATATGCATACCTATAAATTTATCGTCATAGCTCTGCCGGACAAACCATCGCTGTCACCGATTTACACGGCGTTCACTACAGAATATCCAACTGCAGCGATCCAGAAACTGTGCCAGTTACGTGAGCAGAATTTCCCATGTCTTTCGTTTTTCAAGTGGGAAGCCCAGCGACGTAATCTGTAGTGAAATGGCATTACGAGGGTAACAGCCAGATCCATGACACATCACTTTCTATGAAATACAAAAGCAGAGGGATACATGGGAAATGTGCCAGCTAACGATAGACGTCAAATTTGTATACCGTAACAGCACATTGATTTGCCTTGCGACAAAACCAGATGCAAAGAGTGGTCAATCTGCAAAAAAAGAAAAACAAAAACAAAAACAAAAAACAATAAACAAACCCCCCCCAAAAAAAACCAAAAAACAACAACAACAACAAAAAAAAACAAAAACAAAAAAAAAAAAAAAAAAAAAAAAAAAAAAAAAAAAACAATAAACGCCTACATGCCTACGACTGGTCCAACGTTAGTGCTGTTGCCCTATCCGGCTCAGATCCGCTTAAAAAAATAATTATCAAAAACAAAAAACCAAAAAAGCCAAAAACAAAACAAAACAAAAACAAAAACAAAACACACGAAAAAATTCCCCGGATGTAAAAGTTCGTTTGCTTAAATGTGTTTTACTAGAAATAATTCTGATGAGAATTGTGGATGAAGCTGAACACGAAAACATGCCTCAGGTAAACAGTTTTCTTTGGTGCTGTTTTAGGCTCACTGCGGTTCAACGTTTATCACCCAAACAAAATGCTGCGTTCTAGTCGTACTTGATGGTAACTTACCAAACATTCATTGGCGCTGCAATCACTCCTTGATTTTACTATTTATATAAAAACTAAGAAATGATTGCCAAGAAAACATGTTAGCATGGTCAATATTGGAATAACAGTGTTAATGGAATTTTCTGCATAACCGTTCACAAGTCCAACCTGAAGCTTGGTAGTGATGTACATCAGTAGGATCAAGGTCACAAAGTCAAGCATCTGGGTCACTCATGTTAATGTTCTATCAGCTCAAAGTTGTAGCGAGCTCAACTCTGGGCTTTTTAGCTTATTCAAACTTCAACTGAAGCTAAAGTGATCTCACGAGAGTTTGAGAGATACTTTGGGTTGAATGTATTCAAGTTAGCTGTGAATGGGCTGTTCATATTCCTTTTGTTTAAAGATTATTCAGTTCAACCTAAATTTTAACCATGTGCTTAGAGCAATAAATAGATCGACTGCATCGCATGCACTCTTCTGTTATATTCTTACTCCATCACATACGTGCCCAACAAAAGGGAAGGAAAACACCCACCCTGTATGATATGTACTGACTAACTTAATTTTAGACTTGCACAAGTCCCTGGTGCATGTCCATATTTTCCCATCCCGCGGTCCCACCCAGAAGTGCGATACATTTTCCCCTCCACAAAGTTAACTGAATAATATTATGGCAACTACACGGTGTTATTAAGTAGGTCCTACTATTATTATCATATTATTTTTTAACTGGTCGACACTGCCGCCGTGTCGGTTTCAACAGTAGCAGCTATTGAGTCCTGGTCAGTTCTAATCCCATTATCATTGCGAGTGGAAAGTGGCCTTCGATGAATGCATGGCTAGTCACTGGCCACTCAAGCGAGACAAAGCTGACCGTCTCCCTCCGGCTGCCGACACCGGACGCCATCTGCCTGACGCGATGCACTGCAATTAATCCTTCATTACACAGTAGCTCAATTAACAGCTTCTGAAGAGGAGTGCGTTATGACCGCTCGCTTGTCTGTGTGATAAGAAACACAGTATAGACCGCCCGGCGCTGATCATCTGGAGTCAATGTTATCTGGTTATATACACGTTCCACGCCAATCAGCTAGGTAAAGCTACGACGTGTGTTTACTTAAAATTTAATTTGGCAATGAATTTGATTTTAAATAAAATACGGAAGACAGTCCAGTGAGACTTGAGCAAGTCTAACTTAATTTGTATTATCGGGATACGAATAAACAGGAAATAATTATTTCTTGGAAATGTAACAATTAATTTATAAATAATTTTCATGCAAGCCTTATTGTGATGCCAGATGAAATAACAGACTAACCAGGAAACATACAGGCAAATGTAAATACTCCTACTTTTGTATGTTATATGATTATTGTGCTCTGTGCAGCAAAATCAACACTTTAGTTTTGTATGTGTGCCATTACTTATATAGGTTATTTTGCATGGTACATGAAAAATACTACAGATCACTTCTTATTAAGCCCATGTGTTGTAATAAATGTAATACTTATTTTTATATGTCAGTAACAGTATGGCAGGACTGATAAAAGCGTGATTTTTTTTAGTAATTTCAGTATTAGTAGGTATACTAACCTCTCAACCAACATTTACCTAAACTTCCATGTCTGGGTCAAATGCCCATGAAATTGGGTTGAGTTCACTCAGTTGATTTCTCAAAACCTGACCATCCTTCCTTGTTTGGAGAGTGGTCAGTTGACATCAGCTAAAACAGGAAGTGGAGTGGTTGGGTGGGCTTCTGTGGTGGTT
The DNA here is from genome assembly GCA_964020975.1 of Hermodice carunculata. Lineage (NCBI taxonomy): Eukaryota > Metazoa > Annelida > Polychaeta > Eunicida > Amphinomidae > Hermodice > Hermodice carunculata. The sequence goes on from OZ026616.1 coordinate 68,770,115, forward strand.
GAAAGGGAAGTATGCTTACTCATACCGAAATTACTAAAACATTCACGTATCAGTTACGTAACGTCATTTCTTGACAACCAATTGCCGATGTACAGACGCAAAGGCAGAAGGTGTAACCTTACTGGTATACTGACCACATTTGACGACTGGGACTGGCAGCTTGTGAGGTCCGAGTGAGGAGGTGACGTCTGAAGAAAAAACCTAAGAGGGATGTGCACTTAAGACCACCAACGGCAGAATCCAGCTGAAGCCAGAAACCCCACTCACTGACCAGCATGGGACCACACTAACACACCACCCCTACCCCTGGAAATTACCAACCAACATGATAGCTATACATGTCTTTGGTAAGCGATGTCTGTTTTAGCTCCATTGGACCTGGAGATCTAACAGGACCTAGTCATGAAAGTGGCGAGTGCCTGGGGGTGGGGGGGGGGGTGCTGCTTTATTGTTCCTTAGGGCAGTGGCTCCTGGGTAAACTGGCAACAAGCCAAAATAGCAGGAAATAGTGCCTGACACAAGTCTGAGAACAGGACAACTTAGCACAATGCCACTGATGGACTAAGTACTGAGCCGACCTATAGGCTGCATCAGACTAATCCATAAGGGTGCAATAAGCAGGAACATGGTGGCTGCTCTGTGGGAGTTGGGAAAGCCTTATGGACCAGTATGGGAGCCGAAGCGAAGGAAGCAAATACTCTTCTCTAATGCAATCATGTCATGCAAGTACTGCTGGAAAAACATCATAGAAGATTGCAATTGACAGGCCTGCAGAATGTCAATGACCTCATCTTACCACAGGGTGCACCAGGAGGCATCTAAGGTTCACACCAGGCCTTTCCAGCAAGATCTCATAGGCCTCAAGGATCTTCCACTCAGTCCATGAAGAAATCAAGTTGGTGCAAACTTGCTTTCTACAAGTGTTACCAAGGGGTAGAAAGAGAGAGGTTTCAGTCTTCTGTGACTGTGCATGAGAGGTACCAGTAAAGGGCTCTCATGAGACACAGGGCTATATCCTCTTGGGAAAGAACAGGGAAGGTAAAACCCTTGGAGGCCTTATCCCACATCTTAAGCCACTTGGTTGCTTTTCAGGAAGGCCAAGTGAGGCCTCAGTGTCACCTGGGAGTGGTCAGGCAGCCATTAGAGTTCGTCATGAGCTACGGCGTGGGTCTCACTTCTTTGAGCCCATGAATTGAGTGTTATAAGAAATCAAGTCTTCCACATCCAATTCTTGAGGTCCACCCATCAGTGGTCATCAAGGCACTCTAAGGCCCACTTCTTCAATATGATTAAAACCAGCGGAAGGTCCCATCTGGGTAGGACCTGCCTCACTGCCTGTCAGTTGGTGTGGAAAGACATGATGAATGCTGACAGATAGGGATCACTCCCACTGTGAATGTCAAGGACATTTCCAGGGTTGAGGAGATGGCTGATTAAAAATCCTCCACTGTTCTCAAGCTCTTGCCTAAGACTTACCACTGATAAATCAGGAAGTCGGCAACCTCTTCCATGCATGAGATCAAGGTTGAATCCATAACTGGCACACCAATATGAAAACAGGATCCAACAAACTGAGTAAACAATTGGGGAAAAAGATCAAAACCCTCTTCTGGAAATTCTATATGCAACAGATTCCAAGAAATCTCCCTTATAGATGTGCTGTAAGACAACTGCCAAGCAACAAGGTTCATCTCCAAGGGTTCCTGTTGCACATGCTTGTCCGTGGCTCACCAGAAGTATTGGCCATGCTGGTAAACATAGCAATTAGTTCTAACAGGTCTACCAAGCAATCACTCCAGGCCTGCCAAGTGGTGACGGGGATCACATTCCAATCATGGGACCATACCTTGCAAAGCACCCTCAGCAGGATCTGAAGAGGTGGAAACACATACTTTGAAAGGTTGCTAGAGTCCTTGGCTACAGCATCAACTAACTCTGTCAGCTGCTTGGAATGTGTCCCGCCTTGCCTGGTAAAGAAGGCCACCATGGTCCTGTTGTTTTACATGATGAGGACATGTTTGTGCTCCACCAGGACTCAGGAGTGGAGTAGTGTATTGCCTCCAGTTCTAAGCCATTTATGTGGTGAGATGTGAAGGGCCAAAGGCTCAACGTCATCCAGCCTTCCACATGGCCTCCCCACCCAGACCGAGATTGGTCTGTGTATATGGTAAGCTGGGCCTGAAAAGAAGCATCTGTCTCGAATTTCTCCAATACAGTCCACCATAGAAGATGGGGGTGGTCCTGCTTTGATGCACTGGCTCTTGAGTAACTCCCATGAAGTGGAACAGTTTTGGTTACCTCGTGACTGCATAAAAAATCATCCACAAATACCTATAACCGTATATCCAAAGATCTCAGGTAGCTAATCACTGCCTGTAATTTTTTTTTACAATAAAACGGGCTGATATTTAGCCCAAACTGAAGGACGCACCATTGGTAATAAACATTTTGCCAGGCAAATCCTTAATATTTGCGATGTCCTTCTTGGGTAGGTATGTGGTAAAAACAATCCTTGAGATCGACAGAGTTACACTTATCATTTTCTTGGATGAGCTCCAGTGCAGTAGATATATCCTCGTTTTGAAACTTTGGGGTGTTCTCATATGTATTTAAGTGCCTTAAGTCTGTGTTTAGGTGCCAAACACCAGACATCTACGGTACACAACCCAGAGGGTTAACACAATTAGGCCATGTTTCACAAAGCTCAATAGCAAAAGTTTTCCTCAAACATTTTATCTCCTTGCAAATAAAATGCTTTTGATCCCCATTTAGTTGATTGTATGGTTCGCAAAAATGGTCAAACTGTGCTTGAGATTGAAGGGGAAACCTTTCTTGATCCATTGTAATACCTGTTGGTTGGTATCATTATTTACCCATTCTTGATACTTGTCACATAGACAAACATCAATGTGAATCCATGTATTTTGACAGGTGAGTCACAAAACAAAGTGATATATAAAAGACTTGTTAGTCTGTTAAGGTTGTTCCCTCTTTTGTGGGAAACTTTTGTCAAACTCAGAGACCATATCCTCATACCGATCAGACTCAACATGACACCCTCTCCTGAAGGGATGCCTCCAGGTAGTGAAACCACCACGCCCCCTTGTGCCTGGTCTTTATCCACGTCTGGAATTTGTCTGAGCTGCTCTCTGTGCTGTGATCGTCCAGTTAAAGGCTAACTCAAAATTGTGATAGTCTTTTTAGGAAAGTGCTTGATCATTACAGTTTAAGTACTTAAGATGATCCAACGAGATCTACGGGTTATATGCCTCTAAGACACGTTCATGTAGTTCAGTCTGCACTTGTCTAATATGAGCATATATAACATTGAAAATTCTTGCATCTTGTACTCAGTAACAGTATTTGACCAACCTTTCAAAAGTTTCAAAAACATAATTACAAACCCAGCACTCAATCTGATTACTTCTGCTCTTTTCTGATCCCCTACTGTCACACTATGTGTGGAAGGGAAGAGAAGTTGTCCAGGTAGAGATGCACCCTTGACTCTCTCTTTAGTTGTTTCAGCACTCCGAAGCAAAACAGAACCCTAGTCAGCACTTATGAAGTTTACAGCAGTAGGTCTATTAGGAACACTGGTTCTGTCATCGTCCACAGTTTGACTGGCATTAGCCAGCAACAATAAAGGGTTTCCCACAGTACTTGTATCGGCAGTTCTGGCCTGAGATTCACATTCATTCATACCCCCGGGGTTCACATGGGCATGCCTACGGGACATGTAAAAGCTCTTGACATAAGCGCAGAAAGCATCCACCCTCACTAAGTCTCTTTGTAGTAAATCTGCACCCTTAACCACTCTAGTCATGACATTGTTCAAAATTTAAGCATGTTTGAGCGATCAAACTTTGTTAATCTGTTCTGTCTGTTGGCTGGTGTTGCAAGTTGTCTACCATTGGTCGCAAGCAGAAGTCCAAATTGAAGTGTATTGGCGCATGTGTACATTCACAAAGCTAGAACTACAGTCTAGTTATTCTACCTTGATTACAGTGTAAAACAAACACCTTTAGTTTGGGGCCAGAGCAGAGGTCAAGGCAGTAGAGTCATTCCCCCAAAAGCCCATGTATTCATCAGGATTGACCTACATGATTTAACAAAATGACAGGTTGCATGTGGTCCCATGACGAAACTTTAGCATTATTAGAAATTTTGGGCCAAAGAAAATATACAACTGCAACTAAAAAGCTGCAAGAAGAGCAAGGCCCTCTTCAAAGACATCAGCATTTGACTCATGACAAAGGTATACAAGAGATCATTAGAGTTATGATGCTCAAAAGCAAAGGGCTTAAAATAGATTACAAAATAGGTTGCCGATAACTACCGAAAATCAGGCCATGGGTGCAAATCTTAAAATATTTTAAAGAAATGGAAGTGATATTACGTACCGAACCTGCTGTCAATCCAAGAAATCTGCTGGAAAGCACCAATGCAACAGGTAAGGGTTGCTTTTATTGGCAAAGTTAATAAGAAAAAGGCAGTATGCAAATCAATTCCTATATGCATCAGAAAATCGGCTGGTAATGAGCAACCATGAGTGCGACAGTTAATGCTTGACTGGGAGCATACATTGAAGTTCTTCATTTTCTGTTGCAGGACCTAGTCTATTATTTTATGCTAAGGTTAGTTTTGCGTGGCATAGAGTAGAACAATTTTAAAGCTGGTGATATAAAGTAAACAAAATCTGAAGAATATAGCATACAATAAAACATGTTCAATAAATTGGAATAAACTGTGAAGCTTTACTTGTCCTGGCACCACGTACATGTTATTGACCATGTACATTGTAATATGGGTGAAGCTGAGGAGAGTGACGCTGATGAGATCGATGTTACTTTTAGTAGTGAGGATGATGATGACCACAATACACCACCTGGCTCACCAAGAGGACCAATTCCCCCGCCTTCACCAGGGCCAAACAATTCACCCAAGGGCCATTCACTTCCCCTTTAGGGTCAACCACAGGTACTCTCTCCCCAGAGTCAAGCAGTACTCCCATCCCAGGGTCAAGCACAGGCACGCCCAACCAGGGTCAAGCAGCATTCCCACCCCATGGCCAAGGACAGGCACTCCAATGTCAGAGCCTAGCAGTTCAAACTCAGCACTTAGCACTATTCCCACCCCATGGTACCAAAACAGTAGCAATGCCTCGAGTTCCAGCAGTGTATGTGACAGCAGAAGTAGTGATTCTGACAAAGACCAGGATGCACAAAGATCTGCAGGCATAATGAATAAAAGGAAGTAAAATGGGTGTGATGTAGATAAGATGCAGGAAATGAAAGACGCGAAACCAGGAAAGCAAGAGCAGGTAGTAAGGACTAGGTAGATACATGTCTCTTTTCGTTTTAATATGGCATATGTAAGAATAACCAGGAGAGTGTAACTACAAAAATGTCAAATGTCAATAAAAAGGTGATGTTATGCATTTTGGTATGAACATCAGAGCGAAAAAAGAGATAAAATGTAACAATTATACACACACACAGACACACACACGATATATAAATTCATATACATATATATATATATATATATATATATATATATATATATATATATATATATATATATATATATATATATATATATATATATGATCATTTCGACTGTGTGTGTGTGTGTGTCTGCTCTAGATCTTTACTGTTGAAGTAATGGAAATCTGATGCAATTGTAAGAATGATATTTCATGTAGAACTTAATGCAATAAACGTTTATGACAAAATGTTTATATTCAACTGTTAACAAAAAGATGATGGATTATACAGTAGGTATTTCTGCGTGGGTAAATGTCTGATAATATTGTATGTTCATGTACTTGTATTATATTTATCTGAAGGACTGCTTTTTCCATTTTAGTTAATAAAAACAGACGAAACCTCGAGTAGAGAAACAATGCAGCCACGCAAAGCATTAGTATGCTCCGCAAAACCTTGAAGAAGTCAGACAACTGCCTTGTTGCTCTGGAACATCAATGAATTCAACGACAAGTGGAAGGTGAAAAGAAGAGGATCGAGCTAGAAAAAGAATGTGACTTGAAATGGAGAGGGAAGAAAGATTTCTAAAGCAGAGAGAGAGAGAACACGGGCAACGAATGTTCACTCAAATGATGCAGTTCTTTTCTACATTGTCGTCATGTGCATTTGGTAATCCACCTTCTGTAGCACCACACCATATGCAGAGACCACCACCATACAGGTCCCCAGTAAAACACCACGTTCAAGGGTTTCGCCATGTCAGCAGGATGCCTCAAATGCACTTGCTGTATAATTTTCTGCTGCATTCCTCAACGACACACCAGACTATGAAAATTCGTAGACTAAATTTTGTATGTAATTGATGCATAGTTAACTGCTGTGTATCAAAATGTACTCTCAAGAGAACCTAAAGCAAATTTATATTTTATTGTAATGAATTTGGTTCTAGGCTTTACAAACTACTTCTGTGTCAGACGGAAACAGTGGAAATGCATCATTCATGATATGCTGTAAACAGATTCCTGTTTTGACATAGTTTCTTCCTAAAATTGTCCCAAATATTGCCACTGGAGTAGTGTATCCACTTCACACTGACACATTCTCATTTATCAATGAGTAACAGTGCATTACTGTATGAAGTATATTATTGTGTGAAGTGTGGATTGTTGATTCATTTTTATTCCTTGATGAATAAATGTGTTTCAATGTAAACTAAATACAACAATCCAGTACCATTGTTTATCATTTTAAGATGACAATGTAAAAAGCAACAGTATAAATAATGTTTTACAACACATTAGCTTCAAAACGTGCCTAATTGGTACATTAACTGCATGTTTTCCAAAGATTACTGCAAGAAACCTAAAGCAAATGTAGGGCAAATGCAAACAGTTTAGCTTAAAAGCTGAGAGTTTTTTTTTTGCAATTCATATTGAAAATTCTACATTATAGTATAGGATTCCAGAGGAACGGAATGATGCATTTCAACAATTACTGTAACAAAAAACAAAAAACAAACAAACAAATGTAGAATTTATGGAGCACAGTTTAGTGGTACAGTATCCTTTTATTAAATCTCACATTTTTCTTATATACTGTGCGTTAGGATGGAAAACATTGAGGCAACACATTTTTGAACAAAGGATGACACCAAAACTAGGCTACTTGAAACTGAAGTCAGAATAAGCATTTCTCAGATCAAGGACAAATGATGATTCATGCTTGAAAAAGTCCTATGTTCATGTACAAGTAGATCTATTCAACAATAAGGTCAGTTGGTTTACACCTTTATTTCTGTCTAATCTCTTTCCTAAAGTACTCTCTGAGTGTTTCTCGAAGCTCTGTAGCCATCGGGGCCACTTGTTCCCTCTCAATTACATTTATTTCTGGTTCCTGAAACTCTGGTACCCGTCGACTTCTTCCATCCACTTATTCAGAAATTAGTCATCGAGTAATTCACATATGTTATGCAATTTGCAGAAAGTAAAAATCAGTTGAGGCACTAAGTCAACATGTATATCAAGTCGTTTGAGCATAAACTTCAATCTATCTTTTACACGACCAAAGGCGATCTCCACCACCATCCTGGCTTTTGACAGTCTATTATTAAAGCGTCTTTGGATTGCCGAGAGTCTTCCTTTATCATCATATGGTTTCATCAACCATGGCAATCGTGAATAGGCAGGATCTCCCAGAATCATAATATAGGGACATCAAAACACCTAATATCTCGGATCCAGTTGGGGAAAAGTGTCCCTGCCATACCATCATGGCACAAGGTTAAATTTCCCAGAACACCTGCATCATTCGTACTACCAGGTCAACCACAAGAGATATCCATGAAACATGCCAAGTGATCAAAGCCAACTTGAAGAAGTATTGAGAACCACCCTTTCCTGTTGTAATAATCCTCTGTTGAATCATAAGGTGCAATGATAAGAGTCTGAGTTCTGTCCATTCCCCCTATGCATTGTGGAAACCCGTGCTCTCTTTCAAAACCATCAATTACTTCTCTTAGGTTTTTTCCCTTTGGTCAAAGCAGTATAACTGGTCTAATATGTTGGTTCACAATGCTAAGAAAATCACTTACAATGGAGAATACTGTAGAAGTTCCAACTCCAAATAATTATGTCAAACTTCGGTATTCTATATTTGTTGCCACCTTCTAAAGGTTACATGTTTCTCAACAGGAATTGACCACTTTACTTTCGTGTCTTGCCACTTCATGTAAGGTTCTACCTTGCCACATAACTAGTAAAAGGTGTCTCTTGACATTCGCAAGTTACTGATTCAGTCATTATCATTCCAATTGTATTCAACCTGTTTTTCCCAAAAGAATTGAACTTTGGAAGAAAAAGTAGAAGAAAGGTGGCCTATAGTAGTTAGGCATATTGACACAACTATTCCAAAGAATTAATAATTCAATGATATGACCACCTAAGGAAACATAATTGTACCCTTAATGAAATTCACATACATTAATAATTAATTTATTTAAGTAACAGTCAATGAATTATCTTAACAGGTACGGTAAGGTTGTAAAATTATTAGCAGGCTATTCAATACAGCAGGCAAAATGAAATTGCGATTGATGGATATAATCAAGGTAGTAAAATTCTGTTGAAAAAAAAAACACGTTGAAAACATCAGCTTCAGATATCAGCCAAATCATATAAGCAAAGAGAATACTCCACCCGATAATAGATATTGTTTCGTAGTTTTCACAGTTTCTTGGTTATGTTTAGCTTAAATAGTAAAATACTGACAGCTTCCCTGTATTGTCACTACCTGTAGGATATTTTTGTACATTTACTGTTTCAAGGTGGTTAGGGACTGCAAAACCACACTCGTTTATTATTCCCTTGACCATTATTGTTTCATAGATAGTAAATAGTAAATACTGAAAATCAAAAGGCAAAAAATATATGTTTTTTATAATCTTACTGAACAAAATAAATGTATTTTTCTCATATGCATACCTCTGTGTAGCTCCTCTGGTTCTCTCCACTGGAAGTGAAGCAAGGACTGCTCCCATCAACGCAGGGAGCAGCGTGGTTCTCGACTGCATGAACTTCAGTCCATCATATAACTTGGTCACTTCTATGGAGGTTTTGTTCACAAGCCATCTGTGGTATCTTTCCTTTGCTGTATTTGACCTTCTCATCCTAACCAATCTCTTCTCTATGAGCATGGTGCCAAATGCCACCGGGATGGGAGTCACCATTTTCCCAATGTGCTATGCAGCTACCATGTCAACGATAGTCTTCATTTTGAAGAACATTCACAACTTGAGATAGTGTTATGAAGCATTCATATTGTGGCAAAACAGTACTGGTAGGTGAAACGTTATCACTGCTAGTATGGATGCATGGAATTGGAATGGTATCATTCCACACCCATACCAATTTCCAAAAATATTTGAGTGTGTGCGGATAAAAAATATAGTGTTACAGACTGGCTGTAGTATGAAAACCCCCTCTACCTGGGTCAAACGCCCTTGAAATCAAGTTGTGTTCACTCTCTTCATTCCTGAAAACCTGATGGTGCCATGGCACCATCTCTCGGTTCCATTGGAATTGGAGGTGACCCTCAGTGCACATGCTCCCTTTTATCATCGTCCCTCTTTGATGTGCCATTACTAGCTTGCTCTTTCAAGGTGAAGCTCTGTGAACTTTTGTTTATACTCACTGTTTCAGTGCTTTACGCACATTCCCTTCTGCAAAAAATCCTTTCTCAGTGTTTCGGGACTCTTTGGAGACCTAGATGGCTGATATTTGTGTTGCAGATACCTATAAAGTAGTTGGGAGTAGAGCTGGTGGATTAGCTTGAAACCTACATTTTCAAGATGGCATACTGATAATAACGATACCGATAATAGCGAGCAGGAAGACAGTCCACACCAGGCAAATGCTGCCTATCGGCAGCAAGCCATGCATGTTGATCCAGTGACCACTCTGTCCTCATCTGTGTTGGATCTGGGATAGACTTTGGGCTCATGGAACCACTTGATAGCAGCCTGGGATGATCATCAGCATTTCTTTGGTTGTTGCTTCCAGTTGGCTCAAGTTTGCTGTTGCAAGCCAACATGCAAATACTGTTAGGATTGGAGAGAGGACAAATCCCTGGTCTTTGAGCAGTTACAGGAGAGGTTTCATGCAAGGCATAAGAGGCAGGCCATAGCTGCCAAACGGTTCAATCTCACTCAATGGAGTCTTCACAAGCAACCCCACTTAAGAAACTACACCCCTACACCTGGCACGGTGACAAATCCTCTCCTGTTACAGTTGGCTGCCCCATTGCCCACAGACAGTTTGTTATTCGACAAGGCTTTTGTCTCAGCAGTTCCTTTGTCAGTACTGAGTATTTGGACCTCAAAAAGCTGAGGCTGAGGATGAACCTCTCTATTTTTGATGTGCCCAGTAGCAGATCTTGGCTGCGGTTCAAGGTTCAACATGCACGCTGTTAATGCTCTGAACGCTTGAGCTTGTTGGTGACTGAGGGTCTAGCAGACAATGCTTCTGTCCCCATGGACACCACAATGGCTCTGCCACAGGGCTTTGACCATGTCAAAGCTCTTATTCAAAGAACCGTTTGGTGACCAAGCTGTGGTCACACCAGAGGAGGAGAGGTTGGGGATGTTCCAGTGTCCTGTAGGGGCTTGTCTCTGGAGGACACGTGGCAACAACCCCTATACCTGTTTTGCCCTTCATGGCTGAGTTTTATGACCCATTCACGGCCAAAATTTGTGGCACATGGGTTCCTGTAGAGATGCCAACATCTGGGTACTTGAGGCAGGGATGACTGCTCCCAAAGCCAGATGTCCAGCGGAGATGTATTCCCTGTCAGAGCACATCTTTCAATCCCATGCACTGCCAGGGGATTGGACTGAAATGAATTTGATGCTGGAAAGTCCATCACAATGTCTGCAAAGACCTTTTGATGATTGGAAGAAGATGCAAGGAAATATGTCCGTATGGTGTCCTACTCAGATGTTTTATAAGCTGCTGTGAGGTCTCACATTGATACACATGTGGGAGGCAGTGTGGGACTGGATACACCAGGTGACACTTCTGGTGACTTTGTTGTAACAAGCTGTCAACCATCAGGTACAGACCACCTGCACCCAGGAGGCAAACCTTTGTTTGCTGTGAAGGGACACTTACCTCCAGAGTCATTAGTTGCATGACCCAATGCACTGAGGAGCCCGAATGGTGTCAATGTGAGGAGTGAAAATAAGGCCCCAGCAATTACTCCTACATTTGCAAATATTCCTTCAGAAGCACTCAACTTCCCCAATTATGTTCTTGGCCATAATTAATCAGACAATTGGACAGATCTGTGCCAGATTTAGAGATGATATCTTCGGATGACAATGATCAAATAAGCACTGTAATATATGCAGAAAGTGATGCAGCAGCCACCCCATGGATAAGTTTCTGTCACCCTGAGAAGAAAGTCTGCATGGAGCTACTGTTGGCCAAGACAAAACATGTCTGGGTATAATCAGAAGGCGTGGGGGACCAAAATATACTTTTTAAAGTAGCATTCCGGTGACGATGAACATAATTTAAGCAAAATACTTTAATTAAATGAGGTTTAATATATTGACCTGACAGTGGGGACAAATAAAAAGACCAAGTATATGCCACAGACACAGATAAATGCGTATTTTATTAGATGTATTATTGATTCAGTATTTTCTGATTTTGTTCATCACTTTCTCCTATTATCGCGAAAACAGATGATATAGGTTACGTTTGCAGTACTCAACTTTTGATATTAAATCTTGATGTCTAAAACCTGTTATTATTAGATTATTTATTTGAAAGTACGTGAAATCCAGTGGTTCGACTGCATTATTGTTAATTTTAATCTTACAAATTGACACAAATGAAAAGGCTCACAAATAGGTTTCACATATATCATAAATAGACATAAGGAATTAAAATTCTTTACACTTATCTACAGTTGGCAAACCCGACAGAATTTACATATATCTTTGTTTTGTTTATGCAGCAAGAGTTTGAAACTACTATCCATGCAAAGTAAAAAAAAATGTAGTTCCAAAAGTAGCCCTACTGGGGACATTCTGTCGCTGGCAGTGTAATTTCTCTTTTAACGTTGATTGGTATATACAAAATGTACACTTGTAACACGCATCACTATCGAGTACAATGCATCAGGTTGTCAAAAATGTAAGTGTAGGTGTGGAGCCTCTTCTTTTCTGATCATTGGTGGTCACACATCTAATTTGATAAGATCTTAATTCTCGGAAATATCAACACGATCGAAAACATTCATAATCTAGTCATACACTGCAAGGGATGATACAAATGATAATACCTCGTTTATAGCATCTGTAAGATAAGTACTCCATGGGTCAGAATTTGAGTTTTGGATTTTATGACTATCAACAGATGCTTATTTTAAGCTTCCATCCTACATTATAACAAATACAGGTGGGTTGCATGAGGTAGCTTATTCTGATGGTATATATCCAAGTGTTTCCTGTAGGACGAATTAGTAAACAGCAAGATTAGAACTTTCTGTGCCCATCCTGGAGACGGCACTTCAACTGGTAGGACAAGCTGGATTTTATACCCTCACTGTTTGACAACATGCAGCTCAGCAACCTCAAAATTTCAAAATTAAATTGGGGAGCAGTAAATTTATCATGCCAAAACGCATGTGCTTGCAATGTTTAAAAATATAATTTCAACCCTTAAATGGTTGGTACACAGTGGGATTACGCACGTTATTGTCACATTTTGGTATACATGAGTCTTCTGTTTTGCGTTGATTCAAATATAAATAACTGCTAATTGTGACAGCTCATGTCATAACTTATGTGCTGTCAATTCACCAGTCTGGGCTTTCGTTCTGTCCATAAACTCCTATTTGTGGCCTGTGCTGAATTTCTTAGTTGTCATTGTTGGGTTGATATTTATGAATATGGGTAATGATTTTCTGAACTATTTTCCACTATTGCCTACACCAACTGCATAATATCATACAGCTTTAACATGGCACTGCCAGGCATGAAGTGTGCCAGTTTGGATATGCTACTGAATATAGGCCTTATCCAAGAAGATTTATGGCTAGATGACAGAGTTGCCTGGGAGAGTTCTTCAGTTTTGAAAGACACAAGGCGTAGTTTCTGTAATATACTGGCTTCCCTGGCAGCATTTACAATTACAATATTCACACGAATCGTCTTTGTGCCTGTCAGCTTATTATATTGATAATATCCTTGCTCTCGCCAGTAGTTCATTTTGGTACAAAATATACTGGTTGTGCTTTTGCTTTTCCGAATTCTTGGATGTCATTCATCAGTTGGGTGATCCTGCCGACCAACAAAAGCCTGGTGACAGGCCTGTTTTGATGAGTGGCTGTGTGGTCCAGGAAAGGAGATTTACTAAGGATGCGTGCTCATCTGGATGTTTGAACTGTTTGAACAAACAGTTTATTCTGTGAAAAAAATACAGGTTTATTCCTTTGATGAATAAGGCAGAAAAGCCCTGCATATACATTAATTTTTTTTTTTGCTTTTCATTCCCTTTTTCATGCACACTGAAGGCACCACGGATATGTTCTTTATCACGGACTGCCATACATAATGCTTATCAGTCCGCTAAACAGTTCATGTACATTTAACACAATTAAATTATGTACACATCTATGCCTGTTTGTATTGAACGTGAAGATAAATGGAAAGGATTGTGGCAATTCACCATGGTAAGATAAAAAATATGTTCGTTTGTACATGTCCGTTTGAGAAAGCTGTCTGTACTGATATTGATTTAAATACGATTAGAGTGGTTTATCATGATATAACGACGACGACGATAATTATAAATAAAACACGGTACCTTTGAAAATGTGGGACTCTTTCGGATATGAATGGTACAAATAAAAGAAACCCAGTTTCATAGTTTAAGAACATATAAGGATGAAGAAAACAAGTATAAAGAAATCACTTTCAGTGGCAGTGTTTTTAAGGGCATGGTAGAAATGGGTGTGAAAAGTTCTATCAGTCTGTAGGCAGGAGTACACCTCCCCGTGAAACAATAGGGTTTCTATCTTACTCCAATTTGTAACACTTTAGAGAGCTCCTGTATTGGTTTTCCTTGACTTCTGACATTTGTAGGAACAACCACTCGTGTCATGTGGGATAAAGTCGGAATTGTACATGATGTAAACGAAATTTTAAAAATTGCACCACATATGGATTCAAGCAAGAAATTTCTCACCTTTGAACTATCTGCGTAGTAGAAGAAAAGTCCGTTTCATCACAGAACTCACAAATAGCCAAAGCAATACCAAAACCAATTTAAACACAACCATAAGCAAACCGTTTTGTGTGGCTCCTGCAGAGAAATGTTACCACTCTAGTTCTCTGTTTCCCGTCCAAATGTTGAATTTGTTATGGTTTAAGATAGTTTTGAACAGAAATAACTAAACATTGTTTCAGTTGCGCACAGAAAAATGTAAAATTTTGTGAACCTTATTCCTTCATATTTGAAAAATGTAGCATATGAGAATCACATGGCGATTTCTTTTAATAGGAATATGCTCCCAAAAACCCCTTATGTCAGAACATGCTTGCATATGGAAACCAAATTGAAGCAAACATAATAATACAAAATAGAAAATAACCTCCCCCACAATAAGAAAAACACAAAACGAAAAATTAAAATTAAAAAAAAACCCCATAGAGTTACCTTTTTAGTGGCGAAGCAACCCAGACAATCAGCTGATGGTGAGATTGTATATCATCATGACATTAAGTAGTTCCTCATATTAAACAGTTTTAAGTGGAAAATTGGAAAAATTCTAGTTTATCAACGAGCAAGTAAACACATGATTGATGTGTTGCTGTCAGCAGCAGAAAGGAGAATTGTCTTTATTTTTCCGTTGAGAACCTTGCTGCTTTACGTTCTACCAGCTTCATATCATGTTTGGGTAAGCTATTTTCTCCACAAATGCATATATACAAATCCTGCAGTGTAACAATTTAAATTTAAAACTCACCGAATCCTTTAGGTAGTTATTTATGAACCAACTTGAACTGGTAACTCACTTTTTTCAAATTTTTTTGTTGGTTTAAAATAAATCTCTTTCAATGAATGAAACCCCTATAATTAAATACTCTTATCGAATTCATTTAGTTTGGTAGCCTTCACAAAAATACGTAGAAATAAATAAAAACAATAGGTCATAAGCAAGAGGAAACAGCACAGTGACAATGCTAATCAGTGTTGAACCCAGCTTACAGCTATACACTAAAAGTGAATTAGATATTATCATAAGAATCCAAGAGACTGCAAATATGGGTTCCGATAAGGAATTTTAACAGCTCAACTGCTCCCAGGGTGCCAACCTTTTATAATTTGATGAGGTCTTCTTTGGCTGAGGGGTCGTCGATCTCATCCCTGGCAGAAACTTTAATTGTAGGGGGGGGGGGGCGGGCAGGAATCCCACCCCCGACAAGTCTGTGCCACACATGAATCTTGAATCGCCAAAGAAAAAGACTTGTTGGAAATTCCACTTTTCCATTAGTCAGCAAAGAATGCAATTTTTCCTACATAGCTCCACAAAAACTATACATATAGAGAGCTCTATATGAAGAGATTGCATGAAATTGGCACAATCTTCATGCTAAAGCAACTGTATCCCTTTCAATTACTTTGGTTATGGCTCCACATTGAGAATCCTTATCCAGCAGAATGATGCCATATTCTCCAGTTTAACAAATTGAATGATTAGCGGGCATTGAGTGGTTTCCAGGATTGGCAAATTTGAGAGCAAGGAAGTTAACCACTGTCCACAGTTATGTTTGGCCTCTATTGACAAGATTGGACAGTACCATCCAGCATTATTTGAATACGTCATTATCTCAATAACGGTTGTCATCCACATAAAGTTCACCAGAGCCAAAATGGTTGCCTTTGAAAAAAGATAGGCTTTGTGATATTACAGGTTACAAAGTCAAAGTCAGGGGTTCCTGACCAATAGCTGTTTGCCATTTGGAATTTATAAAGGTGCTTTGAATTGATTAAACGGGAGTCTACGTTTGAAGGTACAAAACAACCAAATAAGCCACAACTTGCATTTTGAGTACCTGCATGTTTTATGAGTAATAAGAGGTAATGTCATTGTGAAATGAAATTACCGGAAGGATGCCACATTGGGAGACTCTGCATTGTATCGCACACTTCAGGCCCCCAGCAAATGTAGTATGGCGTTCTGAAAGTGTATGTCTTTTCCTTTGGGTTATGTCAAGGTTTACCCTCCCCCTTTCGTGTCCACACGTTTTGCAAGACTCACTGCGTTGTGTTTGGCTCATTATGCAAAGGGAGAGTAGCTTATCCGTGGGTGTCAAACTTTTGTTTGTTTTACATTTACTTTGAAGCAATTTTTGAAGTGCTGACCAGAATCCTTTGATTTCTTTGCTATAAAGCCTGGAGGCCTACTTGGTCGTTTTGAACTCCTAGATGGACCTGAAAAGCAACTGGTGCCATCATTGGTCTCATACATTCACTGTCTAATGTAAAATAGAACATGTAATAACAATTGGGATGTTTGAAAGTATATACATAAATTACACTGATTTAGGCTCATTTGCCATAATCTGTTCATAATTATTCAATATGGTCACCCAGTCTTGTTCATTGTCAGCATCTTCTCTTTGATTTTTGTTCCATTTTCATAGACAAGGTTCTGAAATAAGCACATTTTTGTTTACCCAGTGGACATTGAAACTAAGTATTAAGGTTAAATTTCAAAGCTTTTTCTGCATGCCATATGGTAATACTAGAGCTGTATCGTCGGTTCAAACATATCAGCATCTGGCTGGTATATCTCATCCCTGACCTGAATCCCAGACGCACGATTATCGAGATGGTACATCAAGACTTTCTTGGCCAGACCAACACTGAATCAACCCTACTCACGCTACGGAAAGTCGTTGGCCTTAAGCATAAACATGACCAATTAAACTTTTCAGTCAATGGTTTCTCATAACGCAAAAACATAAGCATAAAATGCTAATACACACATTCTACCTGTGGGCGCTATGATTGCAATGGGAAAGGGTGAACACATTTTCGTAATTTGTAGTAATGTGGACAAGTAAGATACTATCAGCACACCAAAACTGTGGAATCCGGTGGGAGGTGAATAGCATTGGACCATCAACTGCCTGTGCGGAATCATGGGTCATCAGTGTCTTGTAGGACAAGCAGCCGCAGTCTCCCATTCCGTTTGATTTGGATTGTGTGTAGGCATACGATACATACGTTGCTTTGGCACAACTCATGGAAATTGCACTAGAATTTAGAAATGTTGACTCTTTGCCAGTCCGACTTTTTGATCTAGTCAAAAATGTACCAAACGTAATCTGCTTAGAGTTTTGGTGTTTCTGCACACATTAGCTTTGAAGCACTCCACATTGGTATTTGAAGATGAATGATGATGTTTTGGTAACTCTTGAATCTCTTTGCTGTCATTTTTGCTGTTTTTATCTGGTCAAAATTTGTGAATATTGGTAATGTTTTCTTCTGAAATATCTATTATGAGAACACAAACGAGAACATATAGTTCATTTCAGATCGAGGCTGCATCTTTTTGAAAGGCACAAAATATTTCCAACTTCACTTTAAAACTGGACTGTGCCTTTTGGTAACCCCTCCCTTTATTTTCTTACAGTCGAAAGCACGTGAATGTGTTAAAAGCAGCTTGTGTTTTGATCTCCTCTTTATGCCTGGTTGAGTCTGATCGCGTGTCACTGAAATGGTTTCTGTGATTTTGTTATTGTGGACTTGGAAAAACACGTTTCCAACAATTGGGCTCTGCACATTGGATATAAAAGGGTACGGCTGCTTTTAAAACTCCTGTATATTACTTGCCACCATAAGGGGCTATACTGCTGAAACTAAAGCTTAGGATTTCTTTACCTAGCTTTTATCTGGGGTAAGTGGAGCTCCATCTTTTATGTGTAGTCTTGAATTGGTTGGCCTTGTACCTACACGCATATTGGGTATATGGGCACTACAAGTGGCTGAAAGATAAGCTACGCTTTGAATCAATGTATATTTCCTGCGAAACGTGGATTTCGTTTAACTGGCCAAATTCTAACATTCACCAAATCAGAATTTCATAGTTTGAGCAAATCTTTCTTCATTGAAGCCCATAATCAGAATATTCTGTACAAGAAGGAAATGGAAGTGTAATCAAGTTAGAGTATGCATCATAATGTAGAGTTGCCAGAACGGAAATTTGCCAAAAGGGACTCACCGTCAGTGCTTAGTTGAATACCGACCGTTTTCTTTGGCACGCTTAATGCACAATGCTTAGAAAATGCACCGAGATAAAGCTATTGACTAAGTCTGTAATTTACCATTGAAAGACTTGAAAACCTTTATATCACAGAAGACGACGTTAAAACATTTTTGAAGTTATCACTAAAATGCTTAGTTTTCTGCAGGTATTGAGACATAAAGTAAAACCAAGCAGAATGAGTTTAATCGAAATATGTTAGTGCGTAGTTTTATAATAGCTGTGTTAGAATTAAAGCATCAAACATTATCACTGTAACCGAAAAATCCGGTTGTTATCAACTGAAAATTTAGGCAAGGGAACTAGATGCATACTTAAGAATGTTATCATATGAATCATACACAGCTATCGAAAAGTGTCAAAATATGCAAAGAATGAGACGAACTCAGCTCTGATGTCAATTATGTCTGCAATATCAACATTATGATAATGGGGGTGATTATATTTACGTTGTGGGCTTTGATTACGTATCATTTGACGAATCTCCTTTAAGCAATGCAGCTTACTATGTACCGGTGCCAGTTGCATCTTGTCCTGGAGTTTTTGTTTATTCCATATGACAGTGCACAGAACCTCTTGCTGATGCTGGTCCTTGGTACATTCAAGTAGCTGATGAATCCAACGGTCGAATCTGTGTTTGGATCGATTTTGTCTAAAATTGTAGATTTTGTGATTTTGTTCAACACCCATACCATTTGTATGTGATTCGTATGTCTTATTCTTGCCATGCTATACGCTAGGACCACGTGCCTGTTGGTGTTATTGACTATATGTATCATAGGGACTGTTGGATTCACTAGAATGAACAACAGTTACAGCAATCAGAGATACGTAATTACATACGAGCACCAGGGCAGGCATTCAATACCACAAGGGTGAAGAATAAAGATATTTTCAACTTGTCGGCCAACTTTACTCACGTTGTCGGGAATTTTGGGAACCCAAATCATTAGTCGCTTAGCCAGTGCTATACTAGACGAGTGATATTTGTGGTAGCTGCCTGTAGGTCAATCCTAAGGTCAATGGTTCTAAAACGGAGACGTTCAAATGAAAGTTCACGGTATCACGTGTTTATTGAGAATTAATTGAAGAGAAGTGGACACATTGATGAAAGTAAACTGTATGTCCATTTATATCACCGAACATAAAATTTCCCATATTAGCCTCCAAAGAGATGTCCGCGAGTCTTGTCTCGAATTGGCACCACATAAAAGTGTTAATCGTATGAGACCTGACATGAACAGTGGAATGGGGATGTCACCTGATCAACATTGACCTCATGCGTTCACGGTGGGGTGTGAAAATTTGCCACCGTGGCCAGTGTGCGACAGTATCATTATAAGTTGTGTGTATATTTGACCCAAGCAGATTTTAAATTTGATCCCCTATTATAGCACAGTTAAAAGCAGAAAACGAACAAATATGGACAGTTGAATGTTGATTAAATTGTGAAAGCCGACACTAACTTTTAATCAATGTATTCCAGAAAACAGTCAACTTTGACTGATAGATTGGCTAAAATGATCATTTGGGTGAATTAGGCAATGGCAACGAAGCGTTGATCATTGTTTTTAAATAACTGTGCAAATCATATCAATACTGGAACATAAAATTTATTATAATTACAACGAATATAAAATGAAATAAGGACCATATAAGTTCTCAGGCATCATGTTGAACAATACAGGCCTTCTATTTGCTCATCCTTTTGGAAATACTGACAAAATGTAAGGAATACTTACTCAGCTGATATGAGTCATATTTTTGTAACCAATTTTAGGCCTATTGTGCTGTTTTTTCTAGTGAGAAAGGAACATGGAAGAACTTAACCATGTTTCATCATAAATATAATATTAGTATCAAATTTAGTTGTCCTGTGTTCCTGTACTCTCATTCGTTTAAATTTCATTACTGTTGGTCATAGATCCTTCTGACGATGACTATTAGCATGTCTTACTATTTCGATGATACTGGATCTGACAAGGTTAAACCGGTATTAGGTTTGGTCTCATCACTATCATTGAAAATTGTTGTCCGCTTCTCTTTTCATGGAACTTTTATAATTTGGTAACAATTTGAACATTCAGACATTTTCTGCACATATTGCAGTGCAGTAAGCGTTCCAAGTGTAGTGAAACTGATGTTGTTTTTTTATAATTGTCTGATGAATATAGTTTGTTATTGTTAAGGTCATGTCAGGTTGGCTCAAAGTGTTTATTGTACTCTCTCTCTCTCTCTCTCTCTCTCTCTCTCTCTCTCTCTCTCTCTCTCTCTCTCTCTCTCTCTCTTGTATAAAGAATTAGTGAAGTGTCACTGGAATTTTAATAAAAACAGAATCTTGATGAATATTAATGCATGCATGCAGACAGGTTTGTGAGTGCTAAAAATGCATGTCTGTCCGTCTGCCCGCAGTCTATGAATGCCTAACCTCCGTTGGTATCCTGCGGACTATTCCTATCACGTATCACTTGCATAAAAAAATCGACAAAGTCGCAGAATAAGACTGCAACAAGGGGACTGTGGCAGTCCTGCGTATAGCTGACTTTTGTTAAAGGCCAGACTGAGAATTACCTCATTGACTTGTGTAGTAATCAAAAGGATTGCAAGCATATACCAATAGGTCCCTGAACTGAAAAAATCGGGGATCCAGAGCATCAGCATCACCATCTAGTGGACAAGTTTGTTCCCCCCCCCCCCCAAGCAAAATGTTCATGTTCTGAGTGTCGTTTTGAACGGGTCCCAAATAGGTTAAACACACAAGTTCCTTTAAAAAAACAGAAAAAACGTAGCAGTACCTGTTGAACAAATTACTTCTGGGGGTCCCCAAAAGTGTTCTATACAACTTTGAAGCAATTAATTTGGTGGTTTTAGACATTTTAAAAAGGGTTTTGGCCAAAGCAAAAAACAAACAATTCCAAATTCACTGCAGCGTTACCAATTGAATCAAATTAGTAAAGAACAAATGAATAGTGCAGAAAAACCATTACCGATATTCATAAATTTCAACCCGACAATGGCAGCAAACAGATTCAAGAGCCACCAAAACATCAACATGCATCTTCCAACATCTAACTGAAGAAACTAATTTTACTCCTGACATGAGAAAGGTACTTCGTCACCAACCCTGAGGTTAATCTGGTTGACGTTTTTGGAGATGTCAAAAACATGACTTACTATTGCAATCCCCACTGGCGCACATTGTAATGAATGGGAATGTATGCATTGAAAAATTCGTTGACAATCAGAGACACGGAATATCATCACCTTGTGAACAACTTATTTTCTGAAAAATATGACATACATTTATTATTTCAGCAGAAGTATTTCATTTTCCAGAAGTGAAAGTGGTCTACTATGAGGAAATTTCTAACCTTTAAACTAGAAGTGTATAATGAACTAGTAATTTGTTTATATTAAAAAGAGAGCATTATTGTACACGTAAAAATAATATAATAGCAACCTTACATATAAAATTAAACTTTCTCAGAAAATGTCATCAGTTTTGTGATCCCAAATTAATGACACAGCAAAAAATGTGGTGCAAGTAGTATTTAATGGTATACGTTTGCATTCTTAACATGGCATGAGAAAGTTTCATAAGTATATGTATATGTATCTGTTATAGTATCAAGTTGTAGAGTTATTCCGTTATAAATCAATATGTAAAATTGTAGATTATTGCTGCAAAATGTGATTGGTTTGTTTCTTTGTTTAATTAGCTTTGCGTGGGCTAACATCTTTGGTTGCTCTATTGCCAATGGGTTTGAAGGTGTTCAGTTTCAGGCTTGTAGACCTCTGGGTACACTTGTAAAAAATTATCGAAAGAAAGCACAAGGAAAAAAGCAAAGAAATAATAAAATATAAAAGATACAAGCACCTCAAAAACCTGCAACCCAGTTCTGAGTACACAGCTGTCATTTGGTGACTTGATAACAGAGATGTACCAACTGGTAATGCCACAAGAGTATGTGTATTTTTTTATGGTGTACTAGGCCATAGTCACATTAAACATTGCAACATGAGAAAACCATGAACGATAGAACACAGATCAGATAGAAAATGCCTGATGTTAACCAAATATGAACACACTTCATTGTCACACCTCCCGCATGTTCACGTGTCGGCCCGTCCAAACCAACCTTTGCTACCTCAATGTCTCCAAAAGGCATAAAGGAAGGTATCTAACATTTGTTACCGATCACTATTGGACAAGAATCAACTGAGCAGATTGCATCTTCATGTCGCTCTCTTATTTACAGTCAATATGTATCTGCAGTCCATTCCACCTTACTTGAGTTCAGATCGGTCTATTTGAATATGCAGCGGGTTATGCCTGAAATCTAACCCACAGCACAGCCAATTGGCAAGCGGTGTGCTGTTTCGGAGCAGGCTATGTGCCGGCAGTTGTGGTCAGTGCTACTGCCTGCTTGACAAACAGTGAGCAAGAATGAAATTAGGTACGAATTATTTCACATTTATGTGTCAGCAAGAATAAGCAGATACACAGTACAAATGATATACATATAATAATAGATGTTTAACTTCAGTAAAGGCTAAAAACTTAATAATGGTGCAAAACCCACATATTCGGCCGAATTCCAATTAGGCCAACCTCCTTATCAGATTCTGCGTTACTGATTCTTGCAAAATCTTGGTCAGACAATTCTAAGCCAGCATCGCCTAAGCTTATAATAAGTTCCGTTTCTTTCTTCCGGTTTTCCATCTGCTTTCCAGTACTCATCCTGAATCTTGATGGCCCTTTTACATCTAATTTGTGTCACGGCCTCCATAGAAAGAGTACGAACGTTTCACAATTTCCAAGTTATGTTTTGGCCTACCACATAGTTCTTGATATTTGCCCATTTCAGTTCTATGGTGTTAAAATCATAATGATATGGTGGTACCCGAACAATCTAATGGCCATGTTTCCTGGCAATCTGGTCTATAACACATTTCCTCTCTATTGACTCGTGTACTTTGATAATTTCTTTCAATACGGCGCTTAGCATGTGAGGAGTGTAAGGTATATGTTCCTTATCAGATTCTGCGTTACTGATTCTTGCAAAATCTTGGTCAGACAATTCTAAGCCAGCATCGCCTAAGCTTATAATAAGTTCCGTTTCTTTCTTCCGGTTTTCCATCTGCTTTCCAGTACTCATCCTGAATCTTGATGGCCCTTTTACATCTAATTTGTGTCACGGCCTCCATAGAAAGAGTACGAACGTTTCACAATTTCCAAGTTATGTTTTGGCCTACCAAATAGTTCTTGATATTTGCCCATTTCAGTTCTATGGTGTTAAAATCATAATGATATGGTGGTACCCGAACAATCTAATGGCCATGTTTCCTGGCAATCTGGTCTATAACACATTTCCTCTCTATTGACTCGTGTACTTTGATAATTTCTTTCAATACGGCGCTTAGCATGTGAGGAGTGTAAGGTATATGTTCACTTTACAACCATTTAATCATACTTGCTTTTTATTTTGTTGCAGTAGTTGGAGCCCTCCCTGCTTGCATACCGTGGTAAAGGCCGTTATCAATCACTTGCATTGAAATTTCTGGAATATCGGGCAGCAGTGTATCCATAAACCACTTTTTTAAATTATGTCCGCACATTTTATCATCACATTCCCCTGACATGGACGTGGAAGCAAATAATAATAACCTACCAGGAACAAACTGATGCTCAGAACCTGCATGGTTTATAACAAAGCGATTGCTTTGCCCAGGTGGAATTTTCAAGCCAAACTCCTTGTCTGTCGCCTTATTACTAGTGCCATGATGCTGGTGGCGAAGTGGGATCACCAGTAAACGCTATCTTCTTCTTGCCTTACCATATTTAAATCTTTAGAATTTTTGATATGCTCTCTTGTCAGGTTTTAAGTTAATTTCAAGATAATAGCACATTAATTTTATAAAAAGGTTTGATTTTCAAGGTAAAATATAGTTAGTATGACGGCGGTATGTGAAGCTACCACTTTGAAAAAAAAAACTTAAAATGTTAAGAAATTTTTTTTGCAGTTCTTATCTGGTATGTTTCTGTACGTTTTCCTGTGATGCTGCCCCATATTTATTAACGTATAAGCCTAACATATAGTTGAAAAACTCTTCATTCGTAAATGCCCATAGTTCATCACATTGGTAAAAAGTTAGACCGAACACAGTAGTGGTCTCTTTTGGATAGTTTCAAAATGTATCCATATAAAACACAGGTTGTTGAGGTTGGCGGCTGCATCTGACGGATTGCCGAGGTATGTTGTGGACCCCCACCACATATGAAAAAGTTGTATCGTTTTTTACATCACAGAATATTATTTTTCTATTTCAGCTTTATATACGGAATAAATAGTTCCGAAAAATCACCAGGTCAATAAAAGTGTCCTTGCCCTAGTCTTTGCAATGTATTTTTTCTTTTTCCAATTACCATTGTTTGCACTCCCATATCCCTTCGCACGCGATTTGTTTCTTTTCTCTAATCAAAGCAATAAGTATTCTGATTCCAAGTTTCCAGAGTTATGCATTCACCCCAACATAAAAATGCCAACTAGCAAACGAAATAAATATTCTCATTCCAAGCTTCCAAGTGTTATCCCTTTCACCCAACAATCAAATTTCACTCGTCTGAATCACTCTAGCATAATGGATATATCAAGGCTATGACTCAGTTATTTGACGTAAATGATGAAAAGCAAATATCTCAAAGTATGTCATTTTATTAATACATTATCTTTTGTGCTTCAGGACGTCATTTAAAAGGTCCCTGAAAAAGGGAGCGGCAGTTCCAACAGATAGATCCAAATATCTGAGGTTTTTACAGCTCTTTTTTTTATCTTTATCTTTCCTGTAATTTAGGGATGGGGTGGGGATGCACTCATTTGCGTTTTTGTTTCACACCCTTCCCATGACTAACGTAACAAACTGAAACACCAGGTATCCAGCTAAAGTGTGATACTTTACAAATGGATAATGTGGGTAAACCTGCTTGGTGCATACATTCATATACCGAGAGTAGAATTGCACAGTTAGTACTTTCATTCCATATGTATGTGACAGACCTGCCAAGTCTGGCACCTGTCCTTCAGTCTGGCCGTGGCACCTGTCGTCGTTTATGGGTGATGAGCGTAGTAGTAGATTATGCACACAGGTAAGATACATCTTCACCTACCGACGTGGGTGACTGGCTGATCCAGGTTCTGCTCTGTTACCAACCAAAATATGGCACTGGTACTCATTACATTCATGGCATTGTGACCTCCATTGGACTAATCTATAGCCAGTCCAGGACTTAGTATTCATGGGAATTACCCTCCTGACAGGGCAAAAAAAATGCCCCCCCCCCCCGCTGCACCAATCACACAATAGGTTACAGATGCTGCTTAAGCTCATTGCTCCTTTCTAAGAAAATTCTGGTCTGCCTTCGAAGACATGGGTGAGGCTGATTAAGATGAGAAAATCTATTAAATTTCCAGTTCTGGTGGGCGTATTACACATACGTCCATGCAGTTGAGCTGTAACCAAAAACAAAACAAAAACAAAAAAAAAAAAAAAAAAAAAAAAAAAAAAACAAACCAAGAAACAAACAAAAATCCCGCCCCCCCCCCCCAAGATATGTGAGGATATTTTGAAGCTAAATGTCTGTGATCTGATGCACATATAGTATACGAGGTCTCAATGAGGGCTTGGATTGGCTTATTGTATGCGTTGGTCATAACAGTACCTTTCTTACTCTGCTTTCATATTGTCTCAAAATACAATACCCAATGTAATAAGCTCATGCTGTCACCCACTTGATTTGGATGTAGCATGAGCAAGCGATGCAGAGATTCTTTATAGTACTGGAAAAAATATGAATCACAGGGTCTAGTCAGGTTTGAGTAGCCTAGTCTGCCAAGGTAGGTATATGTGGTTTAACAGACTTCTACAGCCAATCGGGACATTGTAGTAGGTGGGGAGAAATTCATATAGTTGTAGGGCCAGTAGTACACAATTATTCCTTCTACTCTGGATCACTCCACTCAACAGAGACACCATCTCTAGGTGCAATACGACGTGAAAATGACAAACCAAACTGTTAAGCTTTTTTTTTCTGTTTCATTTCTGAATTAATATCTATTTATATGGTAATACCTGCTCATTAACACCATAAAAAGGGCATAAAAGGTGAGGTCGCGGGCTGTATTTGTCATTTGCGCTACTTTTGCGGGCCGCATATGACATTAAGCGACGGTAGAAGTATATATACTACACACACACACATGCACACACATGCATAATTATACTATAAATGAATAATAACAGTGATAATGATTGTTTGTGTGTCATTGAGATCATTGTAAGGGCTTGGTATTGGATTATTATCTGGTGGTCATTTGCACCGTTTGCTTCACTGTCGAGCCGCATATCGAATACCGCGGGCTGCAAATAATCCCAATGCCCGCAAAACGAACATTATTGTTATATTAACGTTTATTGTTATATATGAAATATACACTATTACCATTGAGTAGAATGAGCCAGGTTATAAAAAGTGGAAGCGCAGGTGGAGAGCCTTGCATTTGTGATCACGGGTGATTCCCCATTTAGTTGAATTGGTTCTTAATTTTTGGAAATATCCATGCAGCATGGAACATTGACAATTGACCAATACACCAAAGGGGTTGATACAAAGGATAATAATATACCATGTATAGACCTGTATGGTAAGTTAGCTATAGTCAAAATATTCAAGCACATAACAATGTGTATATATATATATATATATATATATATATATATATATATATATATATATATATATATATATATATATTAGGCAGGATTACCACTAGAAAATCTTCAGGCAAGAGCAATACACCAAAGGGGTTGATACAAATGATATTAATACACCTTGTATAGACATTGGTTTAAACATATTTTATTAACACAATTGGCCGACAGGCTCACCAGCCTATATGAGGGCCTCTTGTACAAAGAAGACAAGACTACATAGATATTCTAAACACCAATTTACATATAGGTCACGCACAGGACCACAAATATGAACGCGGAAGGGAAAAGAAATGATGCGAGAGCATTGGTACAAATAGAAGGAGTCGTACTCCATGAGCACAGTTACCAAAATAGGATCATGTTTTAAATCTGCCAGATAATTTTATGTACTTATGTACTGCTTCAAACATTTCCTCATTTTGACTTTTTGAATATCCTCTTCTTTCTATTCCGAACAATAATGTTTTCAAGTTGGAATTACCAAGAGTGAGTACTTTACACTGCAATTCGTTTCGTAGGGTTACATATTTATCACATTCAAAGAAAAAATGGTAAATAGATTCTTAACTGGCTCCGCATGAGCATGCTGGAGACTCTACAACACCTATTTTCTACAAGTCGCTGTTCAGCTGGATGCAGCCCATTCTATATATACATTGTATGGTAAGTAAGCTATACGTCAAAATATTCAAACACTAGCAATATAAATATATATATATATGTATATATATACATATATATATGTATATATGTATATATATATATATATATATATATATATATATATATATATATATATATATATATATATATATATATATATATATATATATATATATATATATATATATATATATATATATATGAGGCCTGATCACCACTGGAAAATCTTCAGTCAAGAAGTGTCCACAATTTTCTTCCCTTTGGAAAGCATGCCTTTTGGGGGGGGGGGGGGGATGAATCACTTTACTGTGCGGATTTCGAGCTAATAACTGAAAAAAAATCTTCTCTTCTAATCAGATTTTGAGTTTCTCACATTTTACACCTTAAGGTTATTAGTAAATATATTTTGGTATTTCTGAAAGGTATTACATCAGTTATATTAGGAAACGGTCATGGTGGTACAACAAGTTTTACTTTTTCGCATAATGATATCTCATCGTAATTACAGTAATAACATTTTTAAGCAGATTCTGAACTATTTTGCATGGTTCTAGCTATGATCATGGAGGGACATGAGGTCGGAAAGTAGAAGAAACATTGCTGTTAACTCTCCCATTCCAACTATGCGTCTCTCAGTTCGGAGACTCCTAAATTGATTAAACTGATACACTGTCTGTGCCAGAATTGTCAATTTTCTTTGTTGTCATGCCACTCTCATACAGATTGGATTAAATTTGTTAGTAGCAAAGCCTTGGGCGCTGAGATCTGCATGCTTATATCAGTAACATCATCCAAGAGATAACTCATGAGGTTAGTGTCCATATCACTGGTTAAGTTTAAAAACATGTTTAGTCCTGTTGTGTATTTTAAAAGGTATAACATGGCCTGCAACAAGTCAGATTTTGGTGCTGCTTCTGTTTATTTTCTTTTTTGTTTATACATTTTTTTTTTTTTTTCATCATTATGTTTGGAGGGGGGGGGGGGGTTGCCAGGATGTGTCTTATCGATTGAAACCGAGACATTGAGTCAGTTTATTGTATATACAGTTGATTTCATAAGGTAGACATATTTTGAGATACAAGACTGGATTTTTAGAAAATCTGGTACACTGATGGAACATGAGGCATAGGCCATCTCATCAGAGTTTAGAGTCACCACGCTCTATTGACTGATGGGCACTCCATAGAGACATCCCAGAGATTTTTGCGACCATAGCGTTCCCCATTTTTTATCTCTCTCAAATAAGTACTTTCGGGGCAGCAGGTTCGACTTGTTTGTGAAGTTGGTTAAAAAAGTGTGTTTGCCCTCATATTACAAAAAAATGTATATTTATGACAAATAGAAGACTATGACAGTCCTGTGCTCACCTGACCTTATATGTACAAGCTTATGTGAACTTCAGAATATCAAAGTCACCTTTGTGTAAGATCATGACTGTTGCTGTCATGGACATATTTTTTCCAAATGTTAACATTTTGTTAAAAAGCGAAAAATGACAGCACCAACATGTACGGAACAAATTTGTAGGATATTGTGTCCACTTCCATCCCCAAAAAAGTCTGACTTTTGGTTCGGAAGAATAGGTCAAGAGAAGAGAAAATGCACAAAAATTCTTAAAAGAGTGAAAAATAATCGCAACGTTACCCATTTAACAAACTAAGGTCTAGGGGTTCCCAAAATATCTATTTAATTTCCAGGACCTGGCTTGGCGCATGACAAATTGAAATAACTTGGTAGAGACCCACCAAAGGTAAATCCGTACTTAGCTTGAAGATGATCTGTCCAAAAGTTTTGCAGAAGATGTCGAAAATATGAACGGCAGAGCACGATGACGCATGAATGGACGGACGGACAACCGACCATCCTGTTGGCTCAGCTGACTGACCAGTCACCTGGCCTAAAACTGTGGGAATATGTGATCGTGTAGCTCACATACCCTGCAACATCGACTGTTACCCTTGCTTGTACCTGTACATTTTCCCTTGTAACTTTTTAATGGACTATAATTATCTCAACGGAAGGCTCCAAAGAAATGTAAAATATAAAAATAGCAATTAGCCAGTAATGCTAGAATTTACTGGGTTTTTAATTCATATTTTTACTCTTTCTGATTAAGGATATACGTCTGACTAGTAGAAGTGTCCACAAAATGGGCATAAAACAGAGTAAACCAAAAATGAGTTCAACAAAGCATAATTTTTTTAAAAGTACGTAATGTGGAAACTTATGTTTTGTCATTGTCATTTGTGGCCCTTGTTTTGTGTTTGGACAGCAGTTGCGCAAAGTGAGCGTACAATTTCCCTAAATTTTCAATTTGAAAATGGATTCAACTTCTTTTCTTTTCATTCAAAGTTTGAAATTCGTGTGGCAAAATAAAATATAAAGAGTGAATGCAAAAAGCATTAAAACGGGTCTCACTTTTTTAAACTTTTGCATTCCTTGGTTTCTAGGATTGTTTGATAGTGGCAAGCTGACATCTCACTTTAGCATCATAAACAGAGATATCAAACTTTCTCGAGGTCACGGAGGGATGCATTTAAAAAAAACAAATTATTTTGTGATGGTCATTACATGTGAACAGGTGAATATGTATCTATGTACCATTACAGAAACACTGTACACTCAAGGTCACTAGTTCATGTGACGTGATGGTGGTTTCACTCGTGTTAGAAATTGTAAGTACTATTATTGCTATCGAAAACACATTTAACTCATTTTTATCACAATAAATTGACATGGAACTACAAAATTTACATCAATAATGCATTGGGTCAAAAGTAAAAATTACAAAAGTTATGAGTGACCTTGAAGCATTTTTCAATGTCTTTATACACTGTAGAATAGAACACTGAATTCAACATGTTCAGAAGGAATAAGGCTAACATTATCAAATATACCGCAACTGTCTATCATATATGGAACTTTGCTGTTGTATAATATGAATGACATTGTCGTACTTTCTTAACGTTACAGAGGACACGCATTTTATAAAAGAGTAAGGCTAGCATTATCAAATATGCCACAACTTTCTTCATCATATGAGGAACTTTCATCTTGCATAACATGAATGACCTTGCCGTATTTTCTCAAGGTGAAAGAGGGCATGTATTTCATAAAATAATTTTTGTGATAGTCGTCACATCTCAACTTGTGTTCATATATACACCATAAAAGAAAATTGTACAGGCAAAAGTTCATGACATAAAAAGTCATGGTGGCGTCACTGCTGATAGTTATTGGAGCCGACATCATAAGTACCAAGATATATTGAATGCATTATTGTGCTGATATATTGATATGGAACGGCAAAATTTACACCAAATACGCATTAGACCAATGAGCATTATATTCATATGTTGCATTACCTTTGACGCATTTTCAAGGTCATTACGTACACAAGAAAAGGACGCTATTAAAATGCAATATATTGATAAATAATAAAGTGAATGATACCAAATATACCACAAATGTGCACCATGTGGATATTTATATGCATAATATGAATGACCTTGAATGATTTTTGCAAGTCATAGAAGGAATGAATTGCAGGAAATTAATTTGGTGATGGTTTTTAGCAGAGCATTGGGCCCATCGGCCTTTTGTTGGTTCAGGTATTTGATAATTTTCACACAGGTTTGGTAAAAAGGGAATTGTTTGTAAACACTTGAAAACTTTTCCATTGACTTTCAGTGTCAACATCACGCTTTTTAAGAAAGTTTTCGTGTACTTTATGGCACCCTTATAGATAGTTGCAGTAGGTTGTGCCATTTGATTTGATCACACTCTTCTCAGTGACTAACTGTTCACACAGCCATATACATTTCAGATAAATGTCGAAGCAAAAATGCAAAAATATTTGTTCAAACGTTTACCCAATGTGCAACGCAAACGTGAATAAAAGCCACGTAAATCTCGCCGTGTTAGATGGACGGAGCTGGTCTGAGGGGACTACAACGTTTTACACAGGGAAAGCTTTCTGCTATGCAGTGACCTTTCAAAAACCACTCCAAAATATACCAAACAAGACTACTCATTATAATTCACTGACAATGATGTGGCTTGTTATTTCAAGGAAACTCAAATTGATTTGAAAAATCATGGACTTCCTCCAAACGTTTTCGTCACCAGAGAGTAACTTGTGACACTTTTCGAACTTCTTTCGAGACTCTCTCTGTGCGAAGGAAAAGTTGTCCGTCATAATTTGATAATGTCAACAAAACAAAAAAGCGCTATTGAGAAGGGGGGGGGGGGGGGGGAGAAAGACAATTTGTTCCGGATTTGTTCTCAGACATGCCTCCAGATACCATTCAGTGCAATCACATACTCTTCCAGACAGTGCCCATCACATGAGGACTAAAAGCACAGTAATATTTACCTTTATCAATATGTGACGCACAAAGCATATCTATGTAATGAATGAATGAATAAATCAATCAATCCACCAAGAGACAAAACAGACAAAGGAAAAAAGAAAGTCAGAATGGATGAGAAATGTTGGAAGAGGAAAAGAAAAAAAGAACGAAAGAGAAGCAGAGAAAGAAAATAAGAAAAAAAGAAAGAAAAAGAAAGAAAGAGAGAAAGAAAGAAAAAAGAACGAAAGAAAAAGAAAGACAGAAAGAAGAGACGAAAATACAGTACAGTGGTTAACATTAGTTATGAATAATAAAAATGTTCACATGTATCCCCTTCTTTTTTTAAAAGGCGGGCAATTTTAATGGCAAGATGAGTCTTTCAAGTGCCCGCTGGGCCCGTAAGAATAATATTATGGCCCTTCTCTGGAAGTGACTGCACGTCCGTCTGTTTCACATACATTTCCCCTTTCTTTTTCAAGCGCATTTTATTTCATTTGTATGTGGTGTCGTGCGTGACCCCTCCAAGTCCTAGAGAGCTTGAACTTTGACATAAGGTAAAGTGACCAATCAGATCGTTTGGTCAAGCAAAACACCGACAGAAATGCATGACCAAATGTCCCTGAAAGGATTCGCTTGGTATGTGCATTGAAAAACCTATTTAATTTCATTTTGCGCTGACAAACATAGGATTTCATTTCAACCCGGCGTGACGTTCACATAATACGAAGAGAACCCACCAACTCGTTTTGCTTGAAAGTTGCCGAAATGAAAGTTCGGGGGATATTTGCGAGAGCAATGTCAGCCGGTTGGGACTCGAGTTTCGTATCTTGGGTCCATATGCATAAAGCAGGTGCAACTTACACTGGGTGTAAGTCATTGTATGAAGGTGCC
Source organism: Hermodice carunculata (assembly GCA_964020975.1). NCBI lineage: Eukaryota > Metazoa > Annelida > Polychaeta > Eunicida > Amphinomidae > Hermodice > Hermodice carunculata. The sequence continues at coordinate 68,803,116 of OZ026616.1, forward strand.
CATGTGTAAATTAACAAAGACTTGCACCATGGTTTGGCAAAAAATGGGATCAACCACCTTTATGCATGTGGCCCCGAGTGTTTACTATAATACAATGAATGGGGGTTTACGCTACAGTGCGCCCATGCAGGTGCCCGTGGTCTGCTTCAAGCGTCTGTGGGCGTGACAACAAAGGGATCAATCAATGAGATTCCAACATTCACCAAACGCCGGGGTGAATGTGGAGGCAGTTGTGTCAACGAAGTGTTTCCACGAGCACAACAATGAATATAATTTTAACGCTAAATTGGCAAGTGCAAAGTGCATTTCATTTGAACCCACATATACTTTAATACAATGACAGAAGAAAAACACAGGTTTAATTTTTTGAAAGTTCTAATATACATCATTTTATGTATTTATGTATATTACGTATTTATGCGTTTATCATTCACTGTAGAATACGTGTGTACTATGGAGCAGCTTTCTAGTGTTTCAAATAAAGCTCATGCTATCTTATCTTTACGCCACTACAAACCAGCGTGGGCCGGCTGCATAGCCAAGTCTCCCATACCTTCTTATTTATACAAGACAAACACCTGCCCATTGTCACGCACTGCAGATGGTGGAGGCGGGAGGCGGGGGGGGGGGCAGTCTATATTGCCCGCACCTGCGTGCCATCTGTTTTTGTGCCTATGCATTTAAGAGTCCCGGGGGGGGGGGGGTTACTCCGTATGTGCCCCGGGAAAGGCTCTGTTTTCGTTCTTCCCAGGATTAGAAAAGGCCCCGCAAATGTACACACCTGCATTAGGATAGGGGTAACAATTAGGATGCACCAATGCAGCACTCCTTTCAACCCATTACAGGATTAAGAAAGGGTACTTTCTTTTACATCTGGTGTAGGATAAAGAAAGGGTATTGTATAAGAATGTCCGAGGCACACACTCACCCTGATGTTGAGTATGTGCCCCCCCCCCCCGGGGGTAAAAGTCTACTGCACGCCGTACGTCTTACAGGGTGGTTTGTTTCTCTGCTAATCAGTCCTACATTTTGCCCATAGTTTGCATCATAGAATCAAGTTTATTCTTGCTTCAAGCTTCACCTAACAGGTAAGTCTCGTTTAATTTTATAGCTCCACCTCATTTTCATAGTACTACGAGATCCCGTGAGGTATTTAGAGTATGGTATTCATATGAAATTACATGGCCAATGATTGTACTGAGAATGTCATAAAGACATACTTTAACCACTAAACTTCACTCTGAAGAATCAGAAGCATCAGCCAGCGTCAAAAGTGTATTTGAAAAGAACTGTTGAATCACTTACTCATTTCGAATAATAATAATATATTTATTGAACCTCCTAAAAAGGAAAATAAAACCATATACATCGAAATGAATACAAAAAGTGACACGCAGAACTCATAAGATGAAGGCATAATAAGTATCCAATAAATCACATTCAAACCAAATCACAATCTGCATACAGCACAGAATGATCACAATAAATATCACACAAAGCACATAAGAACCAAATTACAATTTACATACAACACACAGTTAACACAAGAGAACAAAAGAAAAATAAGATAAAAAAAATCATGATAATAACGCACGTCGACCATGCATGAAATAAAGCAATGGTAAACTTCATACAGAGGGCAGGGGAATAAAATCAGTACAGAAAAACACCACAAATAAAATAAAACTGAAGATTAGAATTAAAAAGCCTTGGTAAGCGGTATAACTAAGTGATATTCCGTGGAATTTCTCTCCTGGTATTTCGGGGAGGAAAGTAAAATTTTACGGTGTCAGATACACCACCACACTCGACAGGTCGCATTTGCGGGACAGACCTAAAGCGCCCAAGCATAGCTTGCACAGGCGACACATGACAAGTTTATTCTTGCTTCAAGCTATAATATTTTGAGAAAGTATTCCGGCTGCTCCACCCTGCTGTCTGAAGCTTAAATGTGTTGGAACCTTTGCTCTATGTGCAGCACTAGTTGCTGCAGCTCTGGTTGAGTATAGTGTAGAGATTGACATGTCCACACCAGCGAAAACTAACCTTTTTTTATCCAAGGACTGAGCGTGTCTCTGCATGCAGCTCTATGACTCCTGTGGTGCCATAAACAGAGTAGAGGTGTCCCGCGTAAACAAGTTGTTCTCTCTAAATATTTTTTAAACACCTTAAGAACACACCATCTACGGTCTGGTGCGCAGGAAGTAACTGTCATTTCCGCTAAGTCACCAGCTGGCAGTGACTGTTTTAACAAATATCCTTAAATTTATTATCGGAGGAGTCAGAGTCCTATATCTAACATCTAAAAAGTGCAGAGTCTGTTTTCCATGAGCTGCGAGTAAGGCTAGTAGTGTTACCAGTTTCCACTGTTATGCAACTCTGTCAACAACACAAAAAGTCATTTATGGCCTTGGACTGTCACAAACAGTGGCACATGACTGAAAAAGATGAAAGGCCAGCCGCAAACTGGTCTTGGCAGCTTTTTAGATGAGGCGTGAATGTGGTGGCTGTCCAAACAAATGTTATCTGGTTACGGGATTAAACACCTCGCAATACTAGTATACAGTTGTAATAGGACATACACATGACAGTGGCCAGCTAACTCAACCTGTTGTAAACTGTTCAAGCCTAGACCTGGGTATGGAACAAGATCAGTCCTTGTTTGTGCATGTTTTCCACCCATTTCTTTCCATCAATTGAATCAAAATGGTCGAACACACTGAAGTTTTGTTACAATGTCACTTTGTAACAACATTCTAGACCAGTGTTCTCGCTGTGAAATTCGGTTGATAATATTGTGATGCATTGTAACAGTCATAGAATTACTAGAGCTGTATTTTGCTGTTATGCAAGCTTTGAAATCAGAATCATACTGAACATTAATTTGTAAATACTGTTAAAAACAACACCAAAAAAAAAAAAACAAACAAAAAAAAAACAAAAACAAAAAACAAATACAAAAAACAAAAAAACAAACAAAAAGCAACAACAAAAAAATGAATCACTGTTCCTGGCTTTTCTAAGTAATGCCTAATTTGGCCAGTTCCATGAATCCTTCCATTGGCCAGTGATGAGACTGTATTTGGCAACAGCATCCGCTTTTCCTTGCCCAACCTGTCCTAAACATCGTCATATTTGACAAATTAAAGTCACTTTCCACAAAGTGTTCGCTATATAGGTTGGATCCCTTCCCAGGGCCTTGCCACTTTTCCCTGTAAATCCTGAGTGTGCAGGGTCGACGCTCTCCCCAATTTCAGGTCTTTGGGGGTATGTAAAAAAGCTGTAGAACTTGTATTGCTACAATTAACAGCAACACACCAACCCATCCTGGGCGGGAACAGAGATGAAAATGAACATTTCTACATGTATTTTAATCTTGTTGGTTTAAACATATTTTCTTCATAAAAGAAAACAATTGGGAAGAAGGCTAAGGCCCTATGGTGACCCCTCTTATCAGAAGAAGACAATCCTGTTGATAAAGGATGAATAAAGTATGTTTAAACCAAGTGACACTTGATAGCCATGGCTTGTCAGTATGGTCGGAGTCTTCCGAATCAGCCGGCGGTATTGCGTTTGTGACGTGACAAGCCTTTTGCGCCTTCTGGGTGTCGGAAATACACGGAAAGCGACGATTAAAGGCACAGTGAGTTTTTAAAATAAACATGTAAATAAAAGTATTATTTTCACATCCATTTTTTCAAAAAAATCGCACTGTATGGTGAGAACAATCCACGAGTCACCCATGTATCAACTTTGGACGTGGTCAATCAAGAGGACCTTTAAAGACGGACTTTGCGGTTGGAATGGTCCATCCAATTCATCATAGAATACAGAGGTTGTTTGTACATTGTTCTTGCATTTCACTGCTGTATTTTCAATAAGCCAGGTATCATCAATATAGGTGACACTGGTATAATCTTGTTTTCGCAATTCAGAATATACCGGCTTCATTAATTTCAATAAATCCGTGGCACAGGAGTTACCCCTGGGCCATACATGTAAGCCCATATAGCTGATCACGCCACAAAAATCTCAGATATTTTCTGTCAGTTTCATTGAATAAAGTATGAAAAATAAGCAGCTTTGAGATAGATACAACAGATGAAACAATCTTTTGTCATAAGATTTACGGCATTCCGTAAAGTTTCATCTTGAAATGATGGTGTTCTATATGTTTATTTAAATATTGGTAATTGAGTATGAGTCTATGAGAACCATCTTTCTTTTTCCTTTTGAACATGTTAATAATATATTCTCCTGCCGAATGTGAGGCTGGTTCAACGACACCACAGTATAACAGTTTTTTCAATTTCTGTGTCCACAATGTCCATTTCCAATCATCAAACTGTATGACCTTTGAAATACAATTTTTCATTCGGGTCACTAGGAACTCGAGGTGTACTCCCTTCACAACACTCAATACGCAACTATCGGATATTATGTTCTACCATTAATCAAACAAACTGGCTTCCTTATAAAAAAAAATCCAATGTGTGGGGACAGTAACTGCTTCCTTTTGTTGATTATATATTTATTTGTTTTTATATTCAAACACTTTTACTGAAAATTAACAAATTTTGCTTAAACAGGACACATCGAGTGAAGTAGTAAGAGTGAATAATTATGGAAATACATACATTTAGAATGTATTGGCAACTGTATTCATTTACTGGAATCAGGTTGTCTATCTTTATACTATTTACTAATAGGTCGATTTCATTATCATAAAAATAAACAACTCAGTTAAATTGCTATATTTTTATTATAATTTCATCACTTTATAAATAGGGACGGTTGTGTTTCACATATACGCACCATTAATTCTAATTTATAATTTCAATTAAACAGAAGCTCATTACATAATTTCCGGAGATAAATGTATCATATCAATACTAACATAACGTAACCTCATGTGCACATTTTAGCACCATTAATACTAATTTATAATATGAATTAAAAGTGTGAAGTAAAACTAATAACATTATTTCCGAAGATAAATGAATCATGTGAATACTGACATAACATAATCCCAATTGAACATTTTAGCACCATTAATTCTAATTTATAATCTCAAATTAAAAATGTGAGGCAAAGCCAATTACATAATATCCGGAGATAAATGGACGCACACTTAAGCACCAGTAATTCTAATTATGATCTCAACACTGCAAAAATAATTAACAGTTCTATTGCACGTTTGAGCACCATGGAGACTAATATCCGTTAAGTTATAGTTCTATCTCTAATATTGATATAATACCCAATTAAAAATGTGAACTAAAGCTAATTATGTTATTTCTTAAGACAAATATATCATCTTAATACTGATATAATATATAATATAATTAATGGATGCACATTTAAGCACAATTAATACTAATTCATAATCTCAAAACTGTAAACATATAAACTGTTTTGTTGCACATCTGAGCACCAAAACAAAATGTCCGGCACAGTGATAGTTCTATATTTGATACTTATATAATACCCAAGTAAAAATGTGAACAAAATCTAATTATATAATTTCCTGATATAAATGTATCATAGGTCAACTAAACTTCTCAATAAGTTGTTGGGATTTTTTTTCTTGTCAGGTGTACCCTGTTTGTTTCTTAGGGTTTTGCTGAACACTGGCTCAGTCAACCTTCTAAACACAACGCACTATTGTATAATGTGGCTGAAAAGCAAAATTTGCAGGAAGTGTTTTCATCAACTTATTTTCAACTCTGTGTTTGTTAAAGGAAAATAATGTTACCACCCTTTAAAGTTATCATCTTTTCCACTATTGGTTTGAAAGCTGCAATGAATTTACTTTCTCCAAATAGGATAGAGCAAAAAAACTGGACAACAACATACTCTTGGCAAGTTGACGCCATGTGTTGGCGGTTGCATTAGATGCTGCTAAGGTAGTACTTTTGGTTGATATTTGTTGTATTCATTTTGCGTGGTCTGCAGTCCTGGACTGGGCAAATATAACAGGGATCTATTGAAGAGACGACCAATACGTCAATATCCGCGCAGTTGTCCCTTGCACCAGAGGTAGATGGCAGCTGGACGTCATCTGACAAGGCTTGCAGAGCACCAGCTGCACACAAAAACATAAAATATGCTACTTTATTTATGAGTATTTCAATGGTTTTTTTTAAATTTGTTTTTAAGTGCATCACTGGTCTAGTTAGATTATTTAAATCCAGATATTTTATGATATGTAATATACATTTTGTATAAAATGTACAGTGCAAGCATACTGTAAGAGCCAGAACTAGTAATGCTTCTCTACAAACAATATTCAACAATGTAAAGTTTTATGTGTACAAAAATATAGCTATACATTGTATGAAGTCTTAAAGGGGTAGACAACCCTGCTTACCACAGAGTGGACAATACCTTGTGAGCTATGGTAATTGTAGCCAGGCCAGTATTTGCCTGCTTAGGGGCCTTGTGCTCCCCACCACAGAGTGCCACTTTCCACCAGCCGTGGTGGAAAGTCATAAATTATTGCACCTGCCAAGTAAACAGTCTCTTTGTCTACACTTGGCTGACCTAGTTTTCTCAGTGATGAGGGAAAGGTGCCAAGTTGCATGATACAAGCAAAGTGACACAAGTAATTATCGGAATAAACACTCCCACCTCACATGGCATCTGTGGTGCCAAACACTATTATGTTATCAAATTGCCATGGTTGGTTCAACTGGTTGGGGGTAGCTTCCAAAAATTATTCATAGGCCACCCGACTGCAGGATAGATGGAACAAGATCAGTGCTACAAAGCAGCAGACCTTATTACATTTAGAAACAATATGAATACGGTCTGCTATGCAGGCAAGGCCAATATAAAAGATGTTACAAACCCGAGAAGTTGTCACTAGTCAGGCCATTAAAATATGCCAGAACTTCTGTCACAAAAAGAGACGATAAGCAAGTATTATGACATCGCAGCTTAATGGTATTGCATACTACCTATAAAGTGTACCAGACTTCTCCCTACCTTTAAAATCGGTGGTTTACGTATGTATATTAGTTTTTAGAAGCCAGTTAATATTACTCTAGAGATTAAAAACTATACCTCTATTTTTGACTCGGGCGTTGTGGTCAGCCTTTTTTTCACTATTGTCATTGGTGTTGAAAAGTTTCATTCTTACAGATAATACTTTGATGACATCACCTTTGACAGCTTGTTCTACCAAGTCTCCCCATACAGAGAGGTGCATCGATCCTGTTCCTTCTTAAACTAGAAGTTCTTGAAAGTCAATTTCTTGATTGTTATAGACCCTTTCCTTTCTTGAAGGTGAAGTCTAAAATATGCACAAATGAAATTCCTGAATTTTACTCGACTGACAAGGCATTTTTGTTTAAATCTATCGAAGATGAATGTTGAGCAAGTAGTTTAAACTTTTTCCTATTATTCTACTCCCAGTTCCATGGGTCCTAAATGTCAACATGTGGTTGTACAAATTTTTGACATTATAATGTTCTATTGGAGAAACCGACATTCTTCACTGAAATCTAACAAGAAGCAAATTTATTAAAATGAACAAAGTAGATATTTACAATCTTGCTCGCTGTGAAGACCATTGTGCTGCCTTTTATGACCACAATTCTCAAGAACATTGTGCTAGACTTCCCTGGTTATTTTTACCTCCATCGAGAGACCGCCTGCTTATGAGACCATTTTTGCAGCTGCCCCAGGGGTAGTCTCTAGAAAAAAGGACCACTGCAGACCTGTCAACCTCCAAGCTCCCAAAAGAATAAACATTTGGTAAAAAAGGAGTATGATTTGGTATTGAAACATAGATTACTAAAACATACATGCCCTTAAAAAGAGTAAAATCTTCCTATTTTCATCAAATTTCACACAATTATTATGAAAATTAGCTTGGACAGAGTAACTCTTACTCCTAAAGAGTAAAACGTGGGAGGTCTGCCGCTGTATTTTCCTCAACATTGAGGTCTGCTTACTTGAATATTAAAATAGATTACATGAACAACCTTTGCTTTGATATTCAATTGAGTTTTGGGCGGACTACACATAGCATCCTCAGTAGTAGTGTCCCTCGTGACTGGATCGACCTATGCTCGGATTTCATCTGATATACTAATTGCCAGACACTTTGTAACAGTACTTCTTGCAGTTGCAAGTATATAACCTCCTGCAAGGACAGGATAATTCCCAATTAATTAATAGTATTGGAATGAAGTGAATTACCTGCTATGTAGTCAAAAACTTATGTATTGACATAGTGTCTTGACCAATGTTCTTTATCTCACTGATACTGATCATCTGGAAGAATAGAAGTTTTTATCCAGTACATAGTAGTGTTAGGAAATATAAATGCAGTGTTTTCATTTTAGAAAGAAATACAGTTATTATTGCATTATATTTTTTATCTTAGATTATTTTAATAAAGTATGTTTAAACTGGTTGATTTTTTCTATACTAATACATGCATATTCATTGAACAAAACTACAACATTTTATACATAAATTGTCTTAATTGAAAATTTTAGTTGTCATTTTAATGTTTTCCTGCACACTGTTCCTTTCACGGATGCCTCACCCTCCTAAAAGCTCCGCTGAATTATCAGCTGAGTTAAAAATAAGAGATTTTTTGTAAATATTTGCCAACAAAGAGAACCCCCAAAATCATTCAAAAAATCAAAATATCACTGGAGCATGGCCAACTGAACAAACTTGGTAGAGACCCACCCAAGGTACATTGCCACCAACTTTGAAGTGAATCTGGCTGACGGTTTTGGAGTAGAAGTCGATTGTTGACGACAGACGACAGACAAAGGACTATAAGAAAAGCTCAGCTACTGACAAGTCAGCTGAGCTAAAAAGCTTGTTGCAATACGGGAGTGGTCTCTTTATGGGGGATTTTAAATGATTATTCTACTGTTTTATTAGTATATACAATAATATGCATGCCAAAATAACAATCCTTGAGGAACAAATGTATACAATATGTATTATTTTGGTTTGAATTTTGCGCCAGCTTGTATTTAAATTCATGCAGTGTAAGTCACCTGCACTAGAAAAATATTTGAAATTGACAAAATGATCCAAAAGAGGAGGGCATTTACAGTAGAAACAATATGTAAACTTGTCAGTATTACATATTTATTGTTTAACATTTGGCACAATTCAAAGTAAGAGATGTCGGGGTATAATGCAGTATAGGCAATGTCTCACCTTCGTCACGCCGGTAATTTCATATCACCTGCGTGGGCATCATAACAATTTAACAATTTGATGCCTTTCAAGATGATCTACACAAACAATGCTTTTAATGATAGCCTTCTTTAATATGTACACAAGGCCACATTATTTTTTTTTCAATTTACGGGCCCTTCTATTTTCAAATTGGCAAAAATGGGGAAAATGAAATTTAAAATGGGCATTTTTTCGACTTTTTTAAAATCAGCACATAGACCTAAAGAAAAGTCATTTAACATCCTGTTAATTTACACTTTTTTTAGATATAGCCAGCTCTTAACTGTTTCTTTCCAATACAAAAGCTTTAGAATACAAGGTTTATAAATTTATCTTATCTAACTAACTTGACAGAGCCAAAACGAAAGAACATTATTCTCAATCTTCATTATCCCTGACTTTTTTGGATTCCTTCCTGTTTTCAAATTTTGGTCATCTAGTCCGTTAACCAAAATAAAAACAAAGGGGGGTGGGGGCAATTGAAAAAGGTAAATCAAATAGTTACTGTTAGTTTGCATGACTTTTGGAGGATTTCAATGTTAAAAGTGTTTTATTGGTTGCATTTTAATTTTAGTCAATGCACAGAAAGTTCAGAATTGATAATTTAATGAATGCATTTTTATTTAATGAATTACATTAAAATATATATATATATATATATATATATATATATATATATATATATATATATATATATATATATATATATATATATATATATATATATATATCCATTACATAAAAAGACTGAAACAACTGATTCCATATTTCAGTTTCACTCTCTACCCTCCTTGCTTATAGATTGTCAGCACGGGCAATATGAAAAGAATACATTATGATTCTCATTTTTTCCAAATGTTGATTAAAATCGAAGATCAAACATTATATATTATCAGTGTAAGCACTACATGTACCTTAATTGGCAAAAGTCAATATATTAATGTGGCATGAAAGATAAAAGAATGAAACATACATGTTGGAGTATATGCAATGATAGTATGTGCACTTGGTAATGTATATGAGCGGTCGGCGAGTCAGTGTCACACAAAGGCTGCCATCACTGGCTCAAATTCTGATAATTTATTGTTTATGGCTGAAGATTGAGGATTAATATTATGGAAGTTGGTGGTATAAATGTTTTGATATTGTACACAAGGCAGAAAATGTAGCTTTATCTACAGCACAAAATTTGACAACGTTGACATATAGAAACACTTGAAATTGACATGTAAACTAGCTGAGAGTATTTTTCATAGTTGTGGTGAGATATTTCTTTTAGAAATAAGCAGTCCTGTATGCACGTGCTCAAACTCTGAGTGAGTTGGCTGGGGGTGGGAAGTGAGTTTCATGTTCATACCATACCAAATCTCGGCCAAAAAAAGACCTGAAGCTAGAGCCTGTTTTTGGTTTGTTTTTTTTTTTTTTTGTTTTTTTGTTTTTTTTGTTTTGTTTTTGTTTTTTTGTTTTTGTTTTTTGTTTTTTTAAGCTTTTTCCTTTGTGACACAGGAGAAATGATTAGACAAAAACCAAAATAAAATATTATCCAGTATAACATCATATAATGGTCATGCTAACAAAGGCTGGTTTACATACAAAGACGAGATATGAAATACCCCTATTCCCTATCACCATATTGTTACTGAGCAGCAGCCTGAACCTATTTTCATTTATACATAATGGACAGTATGTACATGGCTCAGATCAATGCATTAACAAGAGTATGGGCAGAGGGTTGCTTATGTTTACTCCATTCACAACCACCTTCTTTAGGATTTTTCATAGTACTTCATGTCTGCACTCAAAATTTTTATTTATAATTGCAGAGAGTTTATGGGGTTTCTCCTCATACATTTTTGGTGTGTGTGTATAATATATGCAAATATAGATCTACTTTATTCATCTGTAGCTGTGTTCAACATCAGTCGGATCTCTCAGTATCCAACTTTTACAAATCTGAGATGCTGGTTATACATGTAAACTTTTTTGCATACAACGTAGAACTGGACAGTGCTCTGTAGTCACCAGTCAAGTACCTCATGTGTAGCCCTGACCTAGGAACGAAATGTTACGCATCTACATGTAATGTGTCAGGGAACAGGGAATGTTTGTGTTACCGCTAACATGTGTGTTGTTTATTGCCATGATAGGACTACACTCTCAATTAGCAGTGGGTTCTTGTTTCAGTGGTAGAATTTTGCAATGGAAGGGGGAAATTCTGAGCCGGTCATATGACTCGTGGTGTGATGCTGACTGATTGGCGGGTGTCACTTTCACCTGGCTTGATCAAATTGCCATTACGCGATGCCCATGTGCGGTCCCATTGTGCTGGTATTGTAAATTATTTTCCCCCAACACAGAGTACAGAAAATAAGGATATTCCGAAATACTTGCCAGTAGGGAAAATTAGAGGCCTCCAGTATATGTTGGTACTCAAAAAAAGAATATGCCCCAGTTCCGCAGTGCAGAGATACACTGTACCCTTACCCTCCACCCCCACCCCCAATATATTGCTGTAGTTTATTCTTGAATTCACACAGTAATAAAAACACCGATAATTTCAAATTGGAATCTACAACAGACTGAAATTACCATTGAGTATGTTCTATCATTTGCATGCAGACTAAACATCACATTTTGAATGTATCGAATGGAAATTTTCATTGATCTTCATTTGTTCATTTTGCCAATTACAATTATATACTCACTGGTTGGGCGTCTTCACACTCATATAACATGGTGGGCTACTATATAGACCAAGCACGCATTCAGAGGAGTATTTACACACGTTGCGATGTGTTGTCCCAGATTTTTTTTTAAATTTTTGCTTTTGTTTGCTTGTTCAGTTTTTGTTTTGTTTTGGCATTTTAATTGTTGGCTTTAGCTTTATTTTGACAACAGATTCAAATGTGTTCTAAAGTCATTTAATTCATTTGGATAATAGATAACATGTTTGAATCGTTCGTGTGTTATTACTCAACTATATAGGATTTCGTACAGAGGTGTATTTCAAAGGTTGACTGTTTTTCTTCGTTTTGAACTGATTTTGGACTATAGTGGTGCCAACTGAGTGCTTCCACTCATCCGAGGCTTTAAAATAGATACAGACCAGGTCTTAATGAGTGTTTTCCCTCATGTGAACCTCGTTTTCGATTTCTTATACGAGCTGGGTTGAGTGTTTCTACCCTGCTGGGTCTGTTTATAGGGTTTTGTGTCGATTGAGTGTGTCCACTCAAGCAAAATTGTAGATATGTGGATCTGCCAGGTACTGACATCTGGAAATGGCGACAAAAAGTCGCCAATTTCTGTAAATCAAGCCAAAAAAACAGAAAAATTGAATTTCTGTTTTTAAAATAAAACGTGCTTATTATAGATAGTAGTTTCATTCAAACTTCACTTTAGTTTGGGACATGGCCACATCCCTTGAACCAAGAGCAAAAGCTGAGCATTTTAATTTACAAAAATTAGGCTAAAACAAGACATTTAGATTATGATGAACAATGGCAAAGTGCAGCATTTTAAACTGTTCTCATTTTGACGGCACCCAGACAGATTTGCTGTGAAGCAAATCTTTTCTGGTTTCCTTTTTGTCCTCGTTACATCAATGAACGGAATAATCTGCAGCTATCCATTTTGTCTATTTCCAATGTGTCGTTTACGTTAAATACTGCATTAAATGGATGCTCTAAATGTTCCAAATCTGGCAACCTGGCTATTTTCGAGGCAGCACATAATTACATTGTCAGCACTTGTGAATTTACATAAAGCCCGCACTGTTTCACTGATAATTGTATCCGTGGCCACGTGCGGGTCGCGAGAGGAATTAATTTTGGCTTTCCTTGTTTTCCAATCGCCTTTTGGAATGATTTATGTTCAAACCATACCCGAGATCTTACGGGATCTCGTAGTGATATGAAAATGAGGTGGAATTGGCGCCTGTCCAGATTTCAATACGTTTTGGAACATTTTTGGCTGTAAGAGACCTAGGGTGAGCACAATTTTCATCTCGAGTATTGGTTTATTGCTCATTAAATTCCAAGAATTTACTGCCATTCTCATCAAAACTGTGTGGTACGTCTCCTCTATTTAACTGCCTGGATTCATGACTTCCGCGAAATCCGAAGTAAAGTCATGTCTGAAAGCCATCCATTGTGATGCTAGCCCAAGTTGACCTGATTTCTATAACCTTTCTTCGGCCTCTCCATTTGTCAACTTATCTGCTTTATTTGGGCGGTTCCCCTGGAAGGGCCGTAATTTGGAGGCAAAATTGTCCGAGGCGAGGGAGCGGAGCGGGGTCTGGGAGGGGGTGTCCCCCTCCCAGGGTTAGAACTTTTGGAAAAATGGAGATCAAAATGGTGGTCTGTGGTGCAATCTGACATGTAAACTACTGTAAACTACTGTAAGGTGGAGCAGTGGGTAGAAAAACAGCATAAAATTGACATATGATGTTGAAAAAAAGTAAATGTCACATAAAACCATATACTTATACGCTGTGGTGTGGCAGTATACTTGAAATGAACTTAAATGTAGCCAGGTTGCTTCTATTCTGGAAGAGTGCAACTTTTCTGGTACGCAAATTCTCTTTCAATTTTTGAATTTTCCTTTTCAGCTTTTATTTTCCACATTTTACCAAAATCAAGGTATAACATTGAGGTGTATCAGCTGCATTCATGCAGCACATGTATCATTTACTTCTGTGAGCAAGTACCTTTTGCCAGGACAAGGCAAATGGTACAGTGGCTTACTGTTTATGTCAATGCTTATGCTCACATAACACATTTATTATATTATGTTTATCCTTATTATTCTAATCCTCAGTACTCAGAACCTCATGTCGTCATCTACAAGGTTATTACTCTCAGATTTAATATCCAATTTTCTGTCTTTCCTATGGATGAGTCCTCGAATATTTGTCAGGCCTGCAAGGTGCATGTAATGAATTTGCCTGAAATATATCATGAAAACATACATCTTTCATATTTAGATAACTCATGATCCCTCGTTCTCTGGAACATGAAGCACTTAGAAATTTTGGTGGTGTATCTGTAAACTGTTTAAATGATTTGTTGAACAATGAAAATGACCTTGAAAATGCTATTTCTATTGCAGCTGACTCTCCATATGTAGAGACAAAAGATCTCTCAGAATATCTTAAGCCATTGATGAACACTTTTTCAGCTTTGACTCTAAATATTCAGAGCCTAAATGCCAAATTTGATAACTTTAAGGTGATGATTGAAAATCTAGCTGAAAATGATTTTGAATTTAGTGTTATTTGTCTTCAAGAGACCTGGATCGAAAATCCATCGTCAGCTGACTCACTTTTTCACCTTAATAACTATACACTGATTCCTTTGGCTGCAACATGTAGTTCCCACGGTGGTTTGATGATTTATTTACGTAAAGATTTTCAGTTTGCTATACGAAACTTCTATTCTCCTAGCAGACATTGGGAAGGCCAATTCATAGACATAACTGGTGCAGATATGAAACAAAAAGTAACATTATGTAATATTTATAGACCCCCGCATGACAGAAATGATGATATCGATGCCTTTATACATGATCTCAGTCCAATAATTGAAACGATATCAAGGGAATCATCAGACAAAATTATTGTTGGTGATCTAAACATTGATCTCCTTAAGGTAAATACAAGAATCAAGTATGCTGAGTATTTAGATACTTTACTTAGTAATGGCTTCCTACCTAAAATCACTTTGCCAACAAGGTTAACCGATAGGACTGCTACTCTCATTGATCATATCTTTTGTAATCTATCTCACAGTTTGAAATGTTCCACATCTGGTATTATCTTATCTGACATTTCTGATCATCTTCCTTCCTTTACATGTATCAAAACTGAACTTGTTGTTAGTCATCCACCCAAATATGTTAGGAAAATTACAAAGGATCCTTACTCACTTCAATGCTTCTATGATGAGGTAAAAAACTCAAGTATGAGTCAAACTTTTATTCAGAATTTACAGTGTGACCCAAACATTAATTACGACAAATTAGATAGTATAATAAGGAAAGCCAAAGAAACACATCTTCCAATAAGAAATGTCAAATTTAATAAGTATAAACACAAAAAGTCCCCATGGGTTACAGATGGTATTCTCACTTCGATAAAATTTCGGGACACATTGTATAAAAAGTTAAAATGTACTGAAATAGACAACCCCCAACATGATACCTTGAAACAAAATCTGAGGGTCTATAACAACATACTAAATAAAAGTATCCGCTTACAGAAAAAGAAGCATTACCATTTTCAATTCGAAAAATTTAAAAATGATACCAAAAAGACTTGGGATGTGATAAAAGATGTCTTGAATCTAAACAAAAACAAAACAAATTTCCCTTCATTCTTCCAAATAGAAAATAATAAGATAACAAATAAACAAGTCATTGCTGATCGTTTTAATGAATTTTTCACAAATATTGGTCCTAAACTGGCGGCAGAGATTGATCCTAGAAACAAGCCTTCTTACAATTCCTATCTAAAACGTCAAACTGATCACATATTTTCTTTCACCTCAGTTGGGCCGCAGGAAATAATTCAGATTGTACAAAAGTTTAAACCGAAAACCAGTGCTGGGCATGATAATCTATCAATGAAACTGCTTAAAGGCTTGATTCCTTCAATTTCAGAACCACTGTCAATTATCATAAATCAATCCTTAACCACTAGTATATTCCCAGATAAATTAAAAATAGCAAAAGTGATTCCCATTTACAAAAAGGATGATAAATCCTGTTTAGATAACTATAGACCTATTTCCTTACTTCCAGCCTTGTCAAAAGTTTTTGAAAAAGTTGTCTACAACCAGCTGTACAGTTACTTTGAAACCAATTCATTATTTTATCCCAGTCAACATGGTTTTAAGAAATTACATTCTACTGAAACAGCCTCTTTGGAATTTATAGATCGAATTTTCAATGTTCTTGAAAAAGGCGAATTACCCATAGCTATTTATCTTGATCTGTCAAAAGCGTTCGATACATTAGATCATCAGATTCTCTGCCAAAAATTGAAATACTATGGTGTCTCTGGCATTGCTTTACAGTGGTTTAAAAATTACCTTACAAATAGATCACAATTTGTTCAATATGATGAATTTTCTTCTAAAAATCTAACAGTTAGTACTGGCGTCCCTCAGGGATCGATACTTGGCCCACTCCTCTTCATAATTTATACAAATGACATGCATCTTGCCTCATCTGTTTTTGAATCCATTTTATATGCTGATGACACCACTCTTGTAAAGAGCCTTTGTTCTTTCAGCTTCTGTCCCACCCAAAATTTAAATGTCCAAACTACATCTCTCTCTATTAATTGTGAATTAAACAAGGTGTATAATTGGCTGGCAGCAAATAAACTTTCTCTAAATATCGCAAAAACAAAATATATGATATTTCACTTTCCTCAAAGAAAAACAAATTTTACACTAGATTTAAAAATCAATAATGTTCCCATTTTAAGAACAGAAGAATTTGATTTCCTTGGTCTCCGAATTCAAGAAAATTTAAAATGGGATGCTCATATAAATAAGATTGGTAATAAACTTTCCAAACTTGTTGGAATTTTCAAAAGAACAAACAGTTTTATACCCACTGAAACTATGCTAGTACTGTACAACTCTCTTTTTCTGCCACACCTAAATTATTCTCTCCTTGCCTGGGGTTATTCATGTAAACGAATTTTTCAACTTCAAAAAATGGCCATTCGTCTAATATCTCATGCCAGGTACATATCCCACACTGATCCTCTATTTAAAAAACTCTGTATTCTTAAAGTTGAAGATTTGTTACAGTTAAAGGCATTAAGATTTTACTTCAGATACACAAGAGATGACTTACCAAAATATTTTCAAAACATGTTTTCAGTCCCTCCACCGTATCATACTTACTTCACCCGTGGTCGTAATAATGCACATTTCCCAGTACCTACGAGAGCTAGATCCAAACAGTCTATCAGGTATTACATACCAACTTTACTCCAAAATCATCCCCCTTGTATCACTGATAAATTACATACTCATTCACTCTCAGGGTTTTCAGGATATATAAAAAATTACTATGTAAATCTATACTCAAATGTATGTACCATACCCAACTGCTATGTTTGTAACTCTTAAATCGATTATGTTTTATGTATGTGTTGACTGTGTTTTACTAAATTTTGAGTGAGTTTACTTAATCAGTTATTATCTCTCAAAGGTGGCTCCTGTGATAGCGGAAACTTATTTCCTTAGCAGGAGTCATCCTGACACATTACTTGTCGTAATTTTACTAAATAATGGTAACTGCTGTGATATAATTTTGAAAATTGTATTCTTTATGTATGTATTGTTATTGATGTGTCAAATAAATGTCATCTGAGTCTGAGAGTCTGAGTCTGAGTCTTTCAATCACGAGTGTAAATTAGAGTATCTTAATGATGCATTAATGGATACATAAGATAAATTATCATGTCTTACATACTGACAATTTCCCCATATTTTAAGTTCGCATGCTTGATGCTCATATGCAATAGCGTCAAAGTTTGAATTTCTAGAACCTCAGTACTTATTCATACCATCTTACATTGAGCTATACACTTTGTTCAATGTTCAGCTTATATTCTACCTATCAAAATATATATGTTTTCAGAATTCGTACCCTCGGTCAGGGCATGTATGTTTTAAGAATAAGATATAGCAGACGCCTGGCAGGTATGCAAAGCCAAAAATTGATCACAACTAATTACACAGGTCAGGTGTCATTTAGATTTTTCTATATATACAGTGGTACCTGCTGTATGCGGCCACCCCTTCTGCCGAGAAAAAGTGGCCACATGCAGCAGGTGACCTGTCACCACGGGTAAATTTTACAAAGGAATTAACATGTCTGAGCCTAGTGACCACAAAAAGCAATGCGGCTGCTCACGGTAGTGGTAGCATACAGCAGGTACCACTGTTTATCATAAATCACCATTAAACGGCATAGCATGCAATACAATTATTTTTGCAAACTAACATTGTCAGACTTTCAGACTTGCGACCATCAAGTTTCAACCACCGTTTGCAGGAGAAACAGCCTCAGAGAATGATTGTGGAATATATTACCACTATACCGTTTCAAACTCTTCTTAGGCCAGCCCATTCATGTAAGTAAAACCTGATGACAGTTTAGTTTAACAGGAAATGGAACTGCTTAGCAGTGAAGGATCAAAGACAAAATTTTGTTTTTTTGAAAGATAAACTCGTAATTAAGAAGCCGGTGTTTGTTTATCAAATAATTCGATCAGGCCGCTTGACCATGTTTGACTGTGAAAATGAAAACAGTAAAAGTTCCATATGTTACCTGATGACAGCTTTATAGGAATGCAACTGCTTGGCGTCCACCACATTAGAGGACCAGAGGCAAAGTTTAGTCATGACAAAGATAAACCTATAATTGCGAGGCAGTGCTCTGTTTATCGGCTGACTCAGCGACACTGACACCCTTGATCATGTTGACTGAAGTGGAAAGCATTACAGTTTCATATTTATCTGAACATTGTTTCATCTATAGGATTCTTCGGAAAATGATAAGTTGTTTTCATTTTTTAATATAGCAAAACAATGCATTTTTAAGGAAATACAAACCTTTTGATCTAAATAAATGTGGTGCCACACCAAAAGCAAGTGGCGCATCTGTTAACCTTACACGGTCTTGCTTGGCGGTGACTCTTTAGCGGGCAGTAATATCATAATATGTGTATTTAAGCTGTAGATCCCAATCTCTGATTACCACCCAATACTCCAATGTGATACACATGTCTTGCTAGCAAGTCTTAATAAAGCGTGTTTATTCATATTTGTGGCTTACATGGTTTAGTATCTTGATTGTAGGCATCAGGTCAGACCCCTATTTTTTTTTAGCCGAGGCGGCTGCCTCGGTTGCCTCAATACAAATTACGGCACTGTTGAAGTTGCTTCCCTAACTGCTCAAGTTCTCGTCGCCTGGCTTCTAAGACTACTCACTAAATCATAATCATAATTAATTTCTTGGAACTTTCTATTGATACATCTTTGAATTATTGTCAGGGAATTAGGGTCAAACTGGTTACCATCCGCTTTTTTCAATCCAAGCACATAGGAACCAACGTTTCTTTCTATTGGAACTACTAGGGTATTGTCTATTGAGGGCCTAGCAGTTTCATGTGTACTGCGCCATTGTATTGATAACAGGTAGAGCCTGTCCGAACCAGAACAACCGAACCCCAGCTTACCAGGTTTCATGATTCAAGCACGTCTCCGGTTCTGCTTTTACAGTCGCTTAATGTTCGGGTTCGGTTATCACTGTCAATGTTGGCAATAAAGTTAAATAAAAGGTCACCGAGGTTAGTTTTTGTACTGTTATATACTTTAAACAAAGCAACAAACGATAATTTGCAACTAAGTGTGTAACAAGGGCTGCATTAATCGCCTAAATTACATTAACAATGCCCCAGTGCAAACGGGTAACAGCCACGAAACCCTGTCAAACGTTTTCATGTTTTAATTCCATATACCGAACCCGAACGGTGCCCGGTTGAGTTTCAAAATGCATGCTCGGTCAGGCTCTAATAACAGGTAGTCCTCCCAAAACAATCGCCCAGTATTCTCATGCCTGTGCTTTGACATATATTTAATAAATGTTTCCCACTTCTCTTTAAAATTTTATCTTGATTGATCCTCTTTCTTGTGGGGTTTGTATGATTGGTAGTCATCCGGCAGGGAGAGGCATCTTATGTCATCTTCAACAATGTAATCTGGTTTCTGGGCAGTACGTGAGTTAAAGGTCCCCAGAAAGTAATATTTTCCTACATTGAGAGAAATGTGCAATGTCACTTTCTATTTTTTCAAACACGTAAACTATCTCTCGTAAAGTGAAGGAGGAGTTTTCTGGGCCAATGTAAACAAATGCCATATAAGTATCTTCCTGCCATTTATAAAATATGCTTTGAAAGTTTGCTCCAGATAATATAATGATACTTCATTAGCCACCGCCTGAATATTCCATGTGCATATTGTCACATTGTTTAACATTCAGCCTACCGATGACTGTCATTATCATCTCGCTGCCAGCATTATTTGTGACCTCAATTATGGTAATTTCCCCGGTATCTCTCTGCAGGGTTATCCCTCTCATGTATGTAGGGGTCGTTTGTGTTTTGCTGTTGGGAGCCACCTTTCTGAAAACGACCCATATTGTTGGGGAGCCAGTTCTGCGAGGAATTGTCACGGTTGTTTCCATGTGTATCCTTTCTTTGCTGTTGCCCAAGGTTAACATCCCGCAGCTGAATATCATCTTTCCTCTTGACCAAATGGCTGCACTCCTGTGATGACCTTATAATTCCTGGTATAAAAATTTTGTGGGTTGAAATTCATTTCCATAACAATAAATTTTTACTTGCTGTAATATACAGGCCGCCAAACTCACCGGTATCTTTCTGGGACGATTTACAGGCCAGTTACGATCTTTCCTGTGCCGCCTCAAACAAAATAGTTTTACTGGGTGACTTCAATGCCGACCCACGTACCAGTCAGGGCAGGAAACTTATTTCTTTTTCAAATTCTAACAACCTAACGATACATGTACAAGAGCCTACTCGGATAAGGGATACGACATCTACCTGTCTGGATGAAATAATAAAAAATATTCCAAATTTTGTACATAATGTTAAAGTTATTCCGCCAGTTGCAAATCATTATCATAATACCGTGGCAGCCAATATGTTATTTAGACACTCTAAGAAACCTTGTTTTGATAGATTTATTTGGTTATTTTCTAAAGCAGACTTTGACAAATTTACTTGGTGAGGTAGACTGGGATCCTTGCTTCGATACTCATAATTTAGATGAAACGTGTAAAATTTGGACAAGTATTTTTCTTAACATTGCACGGCAACACGTCCCAAACAGGACCATTATTGTGCGTCAGGGCGATGCGCCTTGGTATACTACCTCTCTTCGGGCTAAGAAGCGGAAAGTAGACAGAATCCACAATAAAGCTAAATCTGCTAAAAACCAAAACAATTCCCATCTCTGGCGTTTTTTTCGGGATCTGCGAAACAAATATATCAGCGATCTGAGATCGGCTGAAGAGGAATATTATGAACGCCAATTTGACATGTTTAATAGTTCAAAGCAGAAAGGGAAAAACTGGTGGAAAACTGTCGACCATTCCATTAAATGGGACAAAAACTTTATGGGAAAACTACCTGCTGGACGGCGCCACAGTCGTCTCTGATGCAAAATCAAAGGCTGAAGTATTCAACAATTTCTTTTTGAAACAAAACATTGTTGATGATTTAAATTTTCTTCTGCCCACTGCTTAACCAGTGCACGGCAACTCACTAAATAGCATAAGTGTCTCCGAAGATGAAGTATTTTCTATTTTAGCATCACTTGATGTGAACAAGGCCACTGGGCCAGATGGTATAAACCCAACCTTACTAAAAGAGGGTGCCTCTGCAATCGCTCCTTCCTTGACAAGAATATTTGACATCTCACTAGAGAAGGCAATTTTCCCTTCTGAATGGAAAAAAGTTCATGTCAGTCCAATCTTTAAATGTGGTGAAAGTAGTATATGTAGCAATTATAGACCAATTTCACTTTTAAGTTGTGTTGCAAAAGTATTCGAACGTGTTGTGTTCAAGCACGTCTTTAACTTTCTTAGGGATAACTTCGTTCTGTCAGACAAACAGTCGGGCTTTATGCCAGGTGATGGCACAATTAATCAACTTGTGTATTTGTATCACGAATTTTTGAAAGCTGTGGATCTGCAAAAGGAGGTCAGGGTGGTGTACTGTGATATTACGAAAGCTTTTGATAAAGTTTATCACCCTGCACTAGTCCACAAACTTTGTAATTCAGGGATATCCGGGCCTTTATTAGGTTGGTTCCAAAGTTACCTAACGAATCGCACTCAGAGAGTTGTTTTGCAAGGCGGGTTATCTAGCTGGGGCAGTATCGAAGCAGGGGTTCCACAAGGATCAGTACTCGGACCCTTTATATTTCTGATCTATGTCAATGACATTGTTGACATCGTAAGATCTCATATTAAATCATACGCTGATGATGTTACATTATTTATTACAGTCGACGATCCCACTGACTCTGATTGTTCTGCTGGAATTTTAAACGACGATCTAGGTGCAATCCAAAAAGTAGGCAAAACAGTGGTTGGTTACATTTAATAGCACTAAAACCAGAACTATGCTTGTTAGTAGAAAGCGAAATCCTTCATAGTCTCCAGTCCACTTTCAAGATAAAACCCTTGAGAACGTCACTCAACAGAAATATCTTGGTCTGGTGATAAGTTCAGATTTATCGTGGTCTAATCATATTAATTATGTAGCTTCTAAAGCTAAACGACTAATTGGTGTGATGAAAATGCGTGAATAGAAACTTAGCAGGCGCTCTTTTGAAATAGTCAACTTCATGTATATCAGACTTATATTAGAATATGGAGATGTGGTCTGGGGGAGGATGCACGGAGTCAAACGCCAAACTATTGGAGAGTATTCAACTGGATGCAGCCCGTGCTGTACCGGTAGCCACACGTTGCACTAGCCACTCCAAAATTTACAGTGAAACTGGATGGGAAACCCTTTCGAAGCACAGGGAAAAACACAGATTAAAATTATTCTACAAAATGATGCATGGCTAGGTACCTTCATACCTGTGTTATTTAATTCTTGCAAATGTATCATCCAGGAATCAATACAACATTAGATCCAAAAATAACTTAACTGAACCCAAATACAGACTCAATCTGTTTAAAAATTCCTTTATATCCTCCACTGTTCGACAATGGAACATGCTTCCACGTGATTTTGGCAATTCAAAAGACGTGGAATTATTTCAACGTTAACTTGACAGTGACATCCAAAAAACCAACAAATTATTTTACATAGGAAAGAGGAGATTAAACCTTTTACATGCTCGAATCAGGATGGGTTGCAGCCAGTTGAACCACGACATGCACAAAATTGGTTTAATTATTTCCCCTGCATGTAAATGTGGTGCTCCTTCCGAAACTTCTTTCCATTTTTTCTTTGAATGTCCGAATATCACCGAACATGGGTATTCCCTACAGTCACTAGTAATACCCCTGGCTCCTTTCACTTTAAATACATTACTACATGGAAGCAAAAGTTGTTCAAAACCAAACAACAATATTTGAATCGGTACAAAATTTTATCCTTCTGTCAGGCAGATTCAAACCTCTGTAAATTAAATTACATCAAATTCATAAAAGACATTATCATGATCTTTGTTTGCACGTGTATCAGTATACATAAGCACATATATATATATATATATATATATATATATATATATATATATATATATATATATACATACATACAGATGTACATGTATCTGTATTAGGGTATATGTGCGCGAACCTGTACACGTATATATTTATATATATATATATATATATATATATATAATATATATATATATATATATATATATATATATATATATATATATATATATATATATTTTCACCGAAGATTAGCTTGAAGTCCCGTATCTGTCCCGTAAGTATCGTGGGTGTTTACCTTCTAAGTGTTGTGTCTGCGTCATTGTACCGTGCTGTGTCTCGTAGTCTTTGTTTTTCCTTTTTTCTCCTTTTTATATATTTATTTTACTCATCTACATATCTAGCGTAGTTGCACTTAATTCAACTATTCGTACTTGTTTACATATTTTTTAATTTTATAACAAGAGAGGAATTAATACAGGCATTGCCTATTTTTCCCCCAATTGTATTGTTTGAAATGAAATATGTTTAAACCAAACCAACTTTCACAGGTCGTTTTTCCAAGTTCTATAACTTCTGGTCATTACAGTTGGTTCTTTAGACTATGTTTTATATTATTTTACATGGCGTCTCCTTGGTTCTATACATATTTGTTTATGTGTATTTTATTATTTCCGTTCCTTTTAGTTGTATTGTAATGTTGTATATATCTTGATGTGTGTCAGTTTCCAAGAGCTGGGGGTAAATAAAATTATTATTATTATTATTATTATTATTATTATTATTATTATTATTATTATTATTATTATTATTATTATTATTATTATTATTATTATTATTATTATTATTATTATTATTATTATTATTAAAAGAAACTCCAGCACAAGTGTTTATGTAATGATTTAAGGGGTAACAATGGGCTAGTTAATAGCATTTATGCCTGGGTGATAAACTGACAGATGAGCGCTGTAATATTCTATTCTCATGCATAGTATGTTGGAGCTTGTTTATGTTGTGTTTTCATAAAAGTTTTTGTGACCATTCTGTCCCTGGGCAGTTACTATGGTTGTATTGTAAATTTCGTTAATGCTGCATTCCTATTGGTAGGTTGCTCGCATGATTTCATGTACTCAAGGGGGCAGTTCAAATTTTTACGTCTTGAGAAGGCTCATGAATCAAAATCTATTTTTTAAACTAATGCATATGCTGGTTATTTAGCTTAACAAAGGTTATAAGCTAAAACTGACCAATTTCAGACTGTTCCTTTAAAATCTGTATGAAAGAGCACAATAATGCATTTTGTGTTAATATTGTATTGTCCTAGCTATCTTGTTGATGTGTAAAAACTACATTTTTTTTGACAAATTCCATGAAAATGGTAATGACGGATAGGGGAGGGAGGGAGGGAGGGATTAAATTACCTCTTATGGTGTTACTAGATTGTTGAATTTTTTGGTGCACATCTTATAAAGGGAATGGGTACGAAATCGAGCAAAACCTGCCCGCCAAGCAGACCTAGGTCCCTTGACCTTACCCATCAGATGCATGAGTGACGTGAGAATCAGCTGAGCACACAATGCAAAGAAACTTTCGTGAACGAATTCAAAGTGCGTATAACTGACACAAGCCTCCTTCAAGATCAGTATCGTGAAGGTATATGGAAAATGGTTTTTAGGCAAATCTGAAAATATATTGAAAAACATTGGCAGAAATCTTATGTTTGTCTAGTATGTGTAAATGCGCTATTAAAGCCAAAAGTTGAGCGCCCACTCTCCTGTTGTTAGTATAATCGTTACAGCAGGATGGTTGTCTAGGTAAGCGACCACTTTGATGCTGCTTGGATTGTCTGGAATGTGAAAAACAAACCTTGCACTCTCCTATTTCTCATCTGAGGTACTGAAGTATAATGATAATCTGTATTTTTAGTCGACTGAGAACAAATAAAAAGTATTATCAGTGAGGCACTATTATTTTTGGGGAAAACCATTAATTCTTCACTTAAATAAGTCTACCTGCGTGACCTACTCAACTTTATTTTTCCTGTCCTTTTTTTAGATTTTACCAAGAAGTCCATATGGAAAGGGTAATATGCACTCGCAGGTGGGGAAATTGTGTCGATGTGATATTCGTTTTGCCCGTAATTTGTTCGTAAAAAAATGAAAAAAAAAAAAACAATTAAAGAACTTTTGTAGTTGAAATGACTGACGACATGGCACACACGTTCTATGACAATCACATTGTTTTCAGTAAAAACACCGTCAGTTCATGAACATGGTTGCTGACAGCGACAGACCGCACAGGCGACACCTGGCGAGGGGGAGGGGGAGGGGGAGGAAGGGATTTGCATTGAACGTATAGCAAATCTGCAAATGATTGGCGTTAAAAGTACATTTCGCAAAGTCAAGCTGTATGTGATCACCTGTTTCGGGAAGTTCTTGACTGGCAAATTCTGAATCACCGTGGCAGATTGAGCTTGACTCTGCAGAAAGATGTTTTTAACTGGAGATTTCAAGAAAATACTATTCAAAATGTGAAATTTTGCCTCATGAAAATAAAGACTTTCTTCGTTTGATTGCAGCATTAAAGTAACATGAAAATTGATTACTACGCCCTACACTAATATTTCCATTTTTGTGTGTACCGCAAGCAAGATCGCAACAGTTTACATTTATGTCGATAGTCATGATTTCACATGAACTCTGCGTACAACAGAAACACCAAGGCACCAGATTGTCGATTGTTATGATTTCACATGAACTCTGCGTGTGGTATATGGCCCTTAGCACGCTGTGAGAGAGTACATTCGAACACTACTCTGATCATCATTTGTCATCATTTGCAAGCCTCTACCCTCATCGCTGGTACTAACACAGCTGAGTATGCGGGAGCATCTTGCAGCGAGGAAACGTTTGCATCGTGGTTCATCGTTTCTAATTGTTCTTAAACGTAGGTCCTTTCCAAAATAAACACACATAATGCAAATCAATTATTAGCAGTCTATACTTTTCAACAATTAACATGAAAGATGTTACCGACTATTTTTTATTATTTTGGGGGTTGGGCCTGGAGCGGGGGCGTGGTTTAGTGAGGTGGTTATTTTTTTGCGATGGGGGGGGGGGGGTAGCTAGATATCCATTCAGATAATGAGTAATTTAAAAGACTGAAATATATTGTGTTTATGAAAGGCTTGTCCTGCTGGTCTTTCCAGTATGCCTGTGGGTTAACCAGTATCCGCGAGCACATGGAACGCCCAGGTGAGCATGTGTGTGCAGACAAGAGTGCGGGCAGATAAAACAGCTTTGCGCAACCCGGTGGTGCCGCACGAGTGCGAGTCCGAGCAAAGTGCGAGCAATTTGCGAGAGCGCGCAAGTTTGGGTTAAGTCACTGTCAGTCGCTAGTGAATATATATGTATATGTACATATATATATATCCAGTATCATAAATTTGGTTTTGTTGCAATTCATTTTAATTTGAGATCCCATAAACCGATTTAACTCTATGATAGAATCCCCTATACCTGGATTGCATGCCTCATGGAACATGGCAGCACAGTGCCCCCTTGTGGTTGCGCTTCCAAAGAAAAGTGTTTGCAGTTGTCATGCTTGCTACTATAGCAATCTAAAATGTTCTTTTTGGCATTGTTCACTTTCATCGTGAATCTCTCCACAGTCTTCTTTTTGGTTGTAATCTTTGCATGCCGTAGCTCTTTACAATAGCACTGGACATTTTTTCCCACAAAATTTGATTTATTCTTTATACATCCAATAAGTTTCCTACTAATTTTAACATTGTTTTGACCTTTCTGTTGGTTGCGTGAAACATGCGTTGCACATTTTTTTTATTGTAACATTTTTCACCTTGTGCATCATAGGCACCCTGCAAAAATTTACTGTCACCGTCTGTGGACAAGTTCTGAAAGATGAACAGATGCTGATGAATTATTTCGGTACTTCATCAGTTCATTTCCCATAACTGATGAAGCATTGCCAATTGGTTTATGCTGTGGATAGTTGGCTTGGCAAACACCATCATGGTTTGGACATGCTGTTATTGCTCCCTGCTTCTGATGTTTTGGTGCAATAGAACAAAGTTGACTGACAGTTACCATACCTACCACCAGTTTTGAGACTGTGTGCTGTTCAATCAATTTGGACACAGCCGGAGTCCCATGTTACTATATGTTTAGTACACTGGGGAACGGTACATCAATGCTGGCAAGCAAAATTGTGGCACTATTATATCAATTTGGAATTTACAGACAATCCGCACCTAACTGGTTTGTCATGATAGCCCGTCGCCTTAACCTGGCACAACAAGTTCTTCATACAAATGTATAGGGGATGAGTGGTGCTTACATTTTGTACAGTCACTCTAGGACCTCACTAACCCCAGTCCATTTGTTACTTCCATCCCAGACACAAATCACACATTTGGAAGAGAACAGTCTGTTGCAATGTGATCATCAAGAAACTTGTTGACCAAGTCCTCCGTAGATTGCATACGGATGATCATATTTCCAATTGTGCGGTCAGTTGTCACAGGTGTTTGTATTTGTGTCTTTTTGCCCAGAACCACTTCCTAGTAGTCAATATCCTATTCCGCAGTTCGAACTCTTTACTCTCCATAAGCTAACCTGTCCCTGTCTAACCTGTATACATATGGAATTACTATTGTCTATATTGCACACGTTCCTCTGTAAAATTTTGACATAGGCTGTATCAGCCCAAATAAATTAAAGGGTCTTCAGCGGGTAACTACTCAACATGTTTCGGAGCCTTTTGTAGTATTTCAGTCTCACTCAGCTCTCTTTCTGTTGGTCTGAGTATTGTAGGCATGACTTCAATGTGCTCTGGGTCCATAGGATCTTCATATTTGTTTTTTGACAGCCGCTAAAAGTAACGTGTTTTATTTATAATGTATACACCTCCATTGCCTTTTTCCATGGGTTGTTTCCTCGCTGAAAGGTCTACTTTACAGTAAATCTGCTTTTATTGTTTTGCATTTTGTCATGTTGAGATCAAATGAACTTATGATGCGGGGTAAAGATGGAATGGTAAGGATATGGCCATTGTGACTGAGACAATGAGGGTGGGTGGGGTGATTAGAGCTAGTCAAGGTGGAGATGTGGGTTAGGGTGCCTTGCTGCATCAAGATGCAGAGTATCAGTCCACTGATGTTACATACAGGAAATGCGTCATCACCACAGACTTGATGAAAACATTTAAATTAACACGAAAATGGAACATGCGTCTTCGCTTTTGCATGTTAAATGTATATATATATATATATATATATATATATATATATATATATATATATATATATATATATATATATATATATATATATATATATATATATATATATATATCAACGTTTGTGTATATGGACATACATAGACACATATCTTTAGGTTTATCATGGATAGAAGGAAGTTGTATTGAAGGAAGAAAGAAAGAAATTAATTCACTGCATGTAATTTTGTAATTTGCCCCCGCACTCTTCTCGAACATGTACCAGTCAATGCAAATATCTATTTGAATTAAAAAATTCAGCAAGCAGCATTCACTAAAAATATACAGAGATATTCAGGTGCTTCACCTCTTTTTTCCCCCACTTATTTGTGTAATTATGACTTTTTTGCAATTAGTCTACCATTCTTCATTAGAATATACCATGGTTTAATTGATATTGTCAATTTTATACATTATTGGTCTAACCAGCTCTTTTTCTGCCATACATTACACACAGAATGTGCATATACTATTTTTCACAAGCAAGAGTGATACACACAGGAGCTCGGGGTAAAAGCTGGACTTCAGGGGCGATGATATACCACAAAGAATAGGCCATTTGAGGAAAAAAGTGGAGACTGAAACCATTCCAGAAGATGTTATTTCAGAGGGAGACCAATATTGTGTGTAAACACACAGTATTTTTGCTGTCAGATACATCAGTTTTTTCACTAAACTTTGTGTAACTACCATGCCTTTCAGACCTTTAGTAACTAGGTCGTTAAATTTTCTTCCCATTCATAATTTGTTATTGCCTGAAGTGTCACCTGGTGGCTGCATTCGTAATTAAATCTGTTAGTTCAAGGTACGCAGCCAGAGGGAGTACGGTCTGTTTTGGACCCATTTCTCTTTTGTTAAAATTACTATTGTAGGGTCGTAACCGTAACCACGTTGGTTGATTATTTCCTTTATGGAATCTTTCCATTTCCTACATTCCCATTACAACATTGAGCTCTGACATAAAAAAAAAATTTTGGATATGTAAATGCATTAATAACGAAAGGTCAGTCATTGGAGAGAGAGAGAGAGAGAGAGGAGAGAGAGAGATGAGAGATGAGAGGAGAGAGAGAGAGAGAGAGAGAGGAGAGAGAGGAGAGTGAGAGAGAGAGAGAGAGAGAGAGAGAGAGAGAGAGAGAGAGAGAGAGAGAGAGAGAGAGAGAGAGAGAGAGAGAGAGAGAGGCCATTCTGCATGAGGCGGGGCTTGTGGCTTGCTGAGCAAAGAACGTGAATTTTGTGATAATTCATTTGGTGTTCTTCCATTTCTAGGTGAGTTTTTGAACTATAAAGCAATTTTTGCATGTTTTATTAAATTGGGCCGGTTTGATGCAATATTGATAACTCTATCTTCCACTTTAGTGTAAGGCCCAAAAAATCCCTTTGCTCTCTTGTCGAGCACATGGTGCAGCATGATGCCAGTAAGAGCGGTACATACTAGAGTGACTTTATTATTGTCTCTTGTAAGAACTCTTGCTGTAAGGTCAAGTAATGCAGGTACAGGCCCTCTTGTCATCATTTGAAGTATGTTTATTGTAAGAGAAGTACAAATAATGGCCAATGCAACTTTTGGTGGCCATAATAAATCATGATAATGAGGCAACATGGAGCACATGTAAATCTCTTGCCTGCTGATCTGTAATTGTGCTAGCCGTATATTGCTCTGTGCAATGGAATTTAATGCAAGAAGTATTGACATCAGTTGCTACAAAGTATGTTTATGTCTATCGACACACATGTATCTCAATGGATCAACTACATATTAATAAATACGATTTCAAGCATGTCCTTTAGTCATCTCTATTAGTCAAGTATCTGTAGGACTTTATTGAAAATTGTTACAGATCATGAGATGTTTGGTGCCATATTCATCCACTATTGATAATTACGATGGGGGTGAGCTTCATTTCAGAAAAAAAACCAAAAAGATGTGAGATTGTATCTTGCCAGTATTAGATCCAAACAAATGTAAATGTTATTAATTTTTGGAAGGTACTGAGTGATTATTTGTGTAATCTCCTGTCACGCTGTCATTGAGGCACCCACTGCCTCTGTTTACATGTTTGGTTCTATTCCTCATCATGTGTATATGTAAATAGTATATATTTTATTAAGTATAATTTCTGCTAAATGAGGAAATAGCATTGGAGAGAGAGGCCATTCTGTGTGAGGCAGGGCTTGTGGCTTGGTGAGCAAAGAACGAGAGTTTTGTGATAATTCACATGGTGTTCTTCTATTTCTAGGTTGTGGCTGCGCCGTCCATGGGTGTACTGGCTGCGCCAATCTGGGAATCTGCACAGAGCCATGTACATAGCT
Organism: Hermodice carunculata; assembly: GCA_964020975.1. Classification (NCBI taxonomy): domain Eukaryota; kingdom Metazoa; phylum Annelida; class Polychaeta; order Eunicida; family Amphinomidae; genus Hermodice; species Hermodice carunculata. The sequence continues at coordinate 68,834,223 of OZ026616.1, forward strand.
GCATGCACATGAATGCCTCTGGGCACTTTAACCAAGCATACAGGGACACTCGTAGTGTGCTACACAACACGGATTATCACTCGCAGTGATACTGATTTACTTGTTAATTTTAATATAATAAATGAACATATACTATAAATATGTCACATTGTCAGTTAAATATTGTCGAGCATAAGATGTAGTCTTGGAGAACCTGAACCTGGGGATATTTGTCATCCATCTGAGTAACTGCGCCCAATCAAGACTGCATACGTAGTTCATATAAACAAAAGTGCGGTTACATTTGCATCACGTGGAATGTATTTGTACACAAAAATATAGTTCTGTTTTTGTATATTTTCTTCAATATGTCTTGTGACCACCACGTGACATCTTTGTACAACCATAACAATTATTCCGCCGAAAAGCTTTGGTTATTTGAGCAAAATTGGACTGCTTCCATCCTGTCCTTTTATTGCACTATTTAGGTTTTCCTGTAAATATTACTGAAAAAATTGTGATGGGCCTATAAATACAGCAAGATTAACAAAACACGTATAGGCTTTTTAATTCTTAAGTGCACGCTTAAAGAAAAATTGGTCAGGTCATGTGACCTGGTGAAACACTGTTTGTGCTTCACGTCTTCCTTCCAAATTTCACAACCAAGAATGGACATATTTCACATTTTCTACTCATTGGTAACGCAGATTCACTCAAAAGACCCAATAAAGGGAGGCTTAATACTTAAAAACACCCCCACACAACTAAGACTAAATTTTCTGCTCAAACAATGTTGGCCAACATTTGATTTAATTGTTGGCAAATGCGTATTAAAAAATGGATATGCATAGTAGTTGCTTTTCGCTACCCTCCCGTGGCTCCATCAATAACAAGTACATAAAATTGGTTTAATGTTGCTTTTTTGAAGGCCTAGATTGTAAATCTAAATTGATTTGTAGTTGGTAAAATGACGTGTTGTAGTTGGTAGACCTAGCCACAAAGCAAATCGTGTATGTATGATGCAGCTAATGACTGTCCAGTTTTGGTAATTTAGGCCTACTGCGATGGCAAAACTAGGCTATAGACCTAAATATATACCCGTACCAGCAGTTCTTTTACCTGTGGAACACAGAATAGGTCAACAAGCTACCCATAATGTGTGACTCTAACTTTCACAACGTTTGACAGTTACTTGTTCTGACATATTTATTTTTCTATGAAAATCTGCATAAAAAGAAAAGATCAGTTTTAAAGAGGCTATTGCAATTTGTGTGCTACTCATTTTGAGAAGACATTCCGGCATTGACACTATCTTGTAATATTATTGAGTATATTAAATGTAAGACAATTCTTTCATCACATAAAAATATAACGACATGCACATATTTCTTCCCCTACTCTGGCATCAGAACCCACAAAGCTTTCATATCCATGCAATCCTATATTATTATCTTGGTTATTCTCAATCTGTTCTCATCTCTTATGAATCAAAATTGTAACAAAATACTTGCTCTGTGGTCACAAGGATAAGAGAACTTGGGTATGAATATAAAAACCCAAAGATATGTATTAACTGAAGGAAACATAATACCCAATTTAGTAACTGTGTGTTCTGGCAGCCCATTAAGTCAAGAAAAAATACAATACTCTTTATACCTACAGACGGTATGCCTACACAATATTCGGTGAAACAAGTGTCCAACTTAATAACAAAAGAATAGCCCACATCATTGAGTGTAAGAAACTAACTTATATGCATGAAGGACAAATCCTTGCCAATAGAAATTTTGCATTCAGAAATATGTAAATGGGAGATGGCCATGTACTTGTTGAGTTTACCCTAACGGTCAGCAACAGTATGACTGTCTTCAAAACTACGACAGCTAGGTACATACACATGGTTTTTTTTAAAATTCAGTGTGGCGACACACTTTGCCAGAAATCATTCAACGTATTGGAAGGGTATATTCAGAAAAATTAACAGCGGAAGATGTATGTTCAATGGATTGGAATACAAACTGTTCACGACTCATAAAAAAAAACAGTTATAGCAGCAAAAGATGCTGATATTAAGTTTCAGTAATTTTTAAGCAACACGATATCGTCTCCTCTGCTCCCTTTTGGACAAATTGCTGATAATGACATAAAAAGAGGCTCACAGCCGAGGTCCAATGCATTTCCATGGTGCAGCCCATGTTTTTGATGAACCCAAAATAGATCATATTAGAAATCAGGAAGTCATACAATTTGTTGCCATATATGTAACATGTAATGTTCTTGATGAACTGGGAGATCCTAATCTAAATTTCCTTGTGGAAAGTTGCAGACCCACACACACAGTTACACTTGCCGCAAAAAGGTAAAGCTTGTCGGTTTGGTTATCCCCGACCTCCATCTCCAGTCACTGAATTATCTAGCCCACCCGAGGGAGAGAACTCATCTGATCAAATAATTCAGTCCAAACATATTCTTAAAGCAATACATGGTACTCTCACAGGTTGGAGTAATGCTGAAATGTTGACAGTAGAAGGCTTTGAAGAGATTGGAATCTCAATAGATTATTATATGCAGCACTAAAGTATCAACCAAACACAAATCAGTGAAATTGAACAGACAGCCGAGTGAAATAAACATAATTAATTATTCTCCTGGTTTGTTACGGATTTGGAAAGCTTACATGGACGTGCAGTGCAGTTTGGATCCATATGCATGTGTCATGTATGTGACTTGCTATTTATGTAAAGCTGATAAAACCATGATTAGACAGTTAAGAGCAGCTAATGAGAAAAGGATTGTGCAAACAATAGAGATAAATTGAATATATTTGCAAATGTATTTTTGAATCATAAAGAATTAACATTTCATGAAACAATTCACAAACTCTGTCCATTCCATTAAAGCAGAGTTCACGCTGCATTTTATTCATTCAAACAGATTATCTAGAAAACTGAACCTGCATTTTGAAATCAAGAGAAGAGATAGAATTATTATCGCATAACTCTTGCAGTACATTTGTACCATATATCATTGAAACGTATGCAGTCAGGCCAGAGTATGTAATTAACCTTTGTTGTACTGACTTTGCAAGTCAGTACGCACGAGCCTGAAATAATCAATCTAGCATTGCAGAATGCACAGATAGTTAAAAGCTTAAGCACAAACGTGGTTTAGGAGTCATAACTAAACGGAGGAAACCAACAGTTGTAAGATTCCACAACGTTTCGGAAAATAAACACCCAGAGTAAACGTGGTTTAGGAGTCATAACTAAACGGAGGAAACCAACAGTTGTAAGATTCCACAACGTTTCGGAAAATAAACACCCAGAGAAGTTCTAATATTGTCAGTCACTTCTTTTCGTGCCATGGCAAAGCCAAGCTGAATCAAAAGGAACAGACAATACATACCAATCCACATTTGATGCTCACAAAGCAGAAATAATGAAGAACAAGTCTAAGTACGGCAAACTTAGTGCAGAAACTCAGAAAGCTCTAGACACCAATCCGACTGACTTTTCTGATGCTTGGGTTAAAATAGATGGTCAAGTTGAACAGGATAGGCTTGATGATCAGGCAAGGGCTCCATCCATAGAACAATGTGATGGTGATGATCCTTCCTGTCAACAGATGGACATAGCTCATAACTTCTGCAAATACAAACTCTGTGAATTCAAGTTGTGTCATTGAATATAATACCATAAAAATGACACATGGTGAACACTTTGGTCTAGCTTATTCTGTAAACCAGAAACAACGACTGATTCACGATTTTGTGTTTGAATGGTGTTGGAAATCCAGAATTTTGAAAAAAGCAACAAAGGAACCAGAACCATTATTTATATTTACATCTTTTGGGACCTTGGGTAAGGGAAAAATCCCACACAATCCGTACGATATAGCAAGCACCAATTCATTACTTGAAATCTGTTGGCCAAGATCTAACACAATCTGTTGTCCTTTGACTGCATCAGCAGACACTGCTGCTTTTAGTATGAGTGACCTTACTATTCATAGTGCATTTGGCATTGAAGTGAAGGAAAAGTAGAAATGTGAGGATAAAAATTCACAGAACGAAAATCTTGGAGGATTGAAAACTGTTTTCAAAATACTGAAAATACTGGTCATTGGTGAAATATCAAAAGTTGTTGCTGACCTAGTTGTTTACATCCATAAACGTTTACAGGAGATTAAAGGGACCCCACCCTTTGATAGAAGTACCATTTTTGGTGGTGTTGGTATGCTGGCTGCAGGTGACTTGATGCAGCTACCTCCCTAAAGGTGATAAACATTTTCAAAGTTGTTCAAGTAATGTACAAGGTTTGTACAGTTCACTTTGGACATGTTGGAAGTGTCAATTAAAATATGTAAAATTGACTGACATTCAATGACAACAGGGTGAGTTGACATTTGGACATATGCTACGATGAATTAGATGTGGAAAACATATATCTAGTGATATTGACATATTGAGATCAAGAGTTATTTCTCAATATCCCGAGAAAGAGTGGCACATTTTTCCCACAAATTCACAGGTTAATAACCATAACAAAAGCATCTGGAAGAGTTGGCAGTCCAAAGGGTCAATGTGCCAGCATATGTCATTTGTCATTTTTTAACTTGACTATGAGGTTGTAAATGTACAATTGCCAGATGGGAGATACAGAATTTGTGATGTTCACAGAGAAATTGTACTTGCAATGGGAGTTAGATTACCCAGGCGCGGATCCAGAGGGGGTGCGGGAGGTGCGCCGGCACCCCCTCCCACCCCCTCCCACCCCCAAACACAAAGTGAAACATTTTCTTTGTAACTCTGCAAATATCACTAATTAATGTACATGAAAAATATAATTGCAAGTAAAGTAGTAGCCGCTTCAAGCATTAACCTTTGATGGCGTGTGGTAAGTCGTTTCCTGCTGACAATAATTTCTAGTGTTGTGTGATTTGAATGTCCGAAGACACTCCCAGGACCATTCAGAAGCAAGTAAATATGATGTATATAATAAAGAAAAATGATGGAACTTGACAATGCCATGTATCAGTGAATCCTATATTAACTGGATATCGCAGGATGTTTGTAGGCAATTATTTGTCTGTTCAAAATTGCATTATTTTGTCCCCAGAATGTGTCAGATTTCACCATTTTGCATGCTAAACTTAAAAAACTACGGAGGGGGAGGGGGGAGAGCAGGTAGGCTCGGAAACCTCTTGTGAAGCTTTGCGCCCGTCAGGCGCTTGCAACCTGCTCGCTCTGTGCGGGTTTTCAGCTGTAAAATTTCTGGATCCGCCCCTAATTCAAGTGATGCGGCAATGCTCGGGCATATGTGCGCTATGTTTTCGGTTGAACTGAAAGGTTCAAGTCCAATCGTGGCCGGAGCTTTACCTGTTTTATAGCCATATCGATTGGACCTCAATAAATTGACCCTTGACCTTTGACAGTAGGTCAATGTTATTCACGATATATTTCAACAAACCATTAATGTTACGAATTGTTTTAACAATAGAAGAATGTATGAGTAAATTATATTTTCAACCTCATATCTCAGTGTGTTTGTACAATTATATGTCTGTTCAAAATTGCATTATTTGGTCTCCAGAAAATGTCAAATTTCACCATTTTGCACGCTCAACTAAAATACGGGGGCTGGGGGGTGGGTAGGTCCCTGAACCCTTCTTGCGAAGCTTCGCGCCCCTCAGGCGCTCGCAACCAGCTCGTTCTGTACAAGTTTGTCAGCACCCCGGCTGTAAAATGTCTGGATCCGCCCCTGTTATCTGTTACTAAATATATAGAAGTGTCAAATGGATTAGTGAATGGTTATGTTGGTGAAATATATATATTTCACTGTCAATCCTCAGCTACCCTTGAAAGCAACCATGCTTGTTGAATTTCAAAATTAATGTGTTGCTAGGAAAGTAAAAGTAAAGTTTGAATCAGAGGGACACACATACCCTAGCGATGTCCGTTTCTTCTTCTTCTTCTTCTTCTTCTTCTTCTTCTTCTTCTTCTTCTTCTTCTTCTTCTTCTTCTTGTTCTTCTTCTTCTTCTTCTTCTTCTTCTTCTTCTTCTTCTTCAACACATTGTTGTCTGACTTGCGGACGCAATAACTCAAGAAACATTTGACTTGGGAAGTTAAAATTTTTTGTGACGATGTTCCCATATAAAACCTTGCTTGAGATTGCAGATGGGTGACGCGAACGCAATAACTCCGCAAGGATTTGACTTAAGAGGTTGAAATTTTGCATGATTATGTACCAAATTATGAAGCAGGTTGGGATTGTAGGTGGATGACCTTGACGTATTTTTCAAGGTCACATGGCTACTTTAAAAATCATTGCAGATGCACTCGTAAAAGATTTGACTTAAAGAGGTTGACATTTTGTGTGATTAGGTTTCTATGTAGACTTATGTAAGACCTTGCTTGTAACAGCAGATATATGACCTTGACCTATTTTTCAAGGTCACATGGACATTTCGTCTAAAATCAATGTGGACGTGATAACTCAGCGAAGATTTGACTTGGGAAGTCGAAATTTTATGTGAAGATGTTCCTATATATGATCTTGCTTGGGATGGCAGATGGGTGACCTTGACATATTTTTCAAGGTCGCGTGGGCATGTCATGTAAAATTGACGCGGAAGCAATAACTTCGCAAGGATTTCACTTAAGAAGTTGAAATTTTGCATAATAATGTACCATAATATGAACTAGGGTGGGATTGCAGATGGGTGACCTTGACGTATTTTTCACAGTCACATGGGCATGTCATCTAAAATTGACACGCATGCAACAACTCTGCAAGGATTTGACTTAAGAGGTTGGAATTTTGCTTGTTTATGTTCCATAATACCAACTAGGTTGGGATTGTAGATGGGGGACCTTGACGTATGGTCAAGGTCACATGGCCACTTTTTAAAAGTCATTGCAGATGCACCCGAGAAAGATTTGTCTTAAAGAGGTTGACATTATGTGTGATTATGTTTCTATGTAAGACTATTGTAAGACCTTGCTTGTAACTGCAAATGTATAACCTGGACCTATTTTTCAAGGTCAAGTGGGCATTTTGTCAAAAATCAACATTTTGAAATGTCAATAAAGAGTGTGTCTTCACCATGATATTTATTTTCAGTTGGACCATTGGGCATTAACGCAAGAGATGATTATATTCATTTTCAGTTGGACCAATACCTTGAAAAGAGACACCAATTCCTCAAACATGATGGGTAAAATGCTGATAATGTCACTGTTCCATATATTTTTCACAAGTGTGTTTACAGGTATGTTATGTTTCAATTAATTATAATCATGATTTTCACATCAAGTGGATAAAGTACTGAACTTAGGCAAAGACAGGAAAAAGATGCATTTTACATTTGCCTAATTATAACACCAACCAAATCGATCCCAAAAAGACAAACTGAGGTTTTGCGCTTGTTCAAATCTATTGTTCTTCTTCAACAGCTGGAAAAGTAGCCTGATTTGACCAAACAGACACGTAAGCTGGATGTGGGGTGCAGATTTGAGCTGTAACGCTTTTTTAATCTGAGGTTTAGGTCAATGTTAAATGTCTAGTTGAAATAAAGTGGTCATCTTGTGAATGCTCTGCAACCCACATTTTTTTTAGTTAAGGTCAAATACCGTTAAGTTGTTATCAAGGGTATCGTCGACGTCAATGTTGGTGGCGCCACCTATAGTATCATTTAAAATACGGGTTAAAATTTCAAAATCTTATGAGCAGTACATCATCCTTAATTTCTTATAGATCTTCATAAAATTAAGTCATATTTCAAAAAAGGGTTAAAACCTCGGTTGCTTATGATATTAGTGTCTCCACCAATAATTTGATGGAAATTATGAGCAAAAATGTCTTTTAAGACACAAAATACATATCTTGAAAAATGACTGAATTAGACAGGCCAAATTTTAGGATATATAGATAATGTCTGTTGCTGATACCAAACAAATGTAACTTTGACCTACTTTGGTCAGTTCACCTGACCTGTTTAGTTGGATGAGGTGATTTTGTAGTGGTAGGGTGTAGGTTGCATATCAGTGGCCAAGAGAATTGAACCTCAGATCAAAACTGCACTTGAGTACATTGAGTATAAAACTGTATTTGGTGACACATTTGACTTTGATCTATTTTTAAGTCACTAGACCTGTTAAGTTGGAGGAGGTGATTTCATAATGGCAGGGTGTAGCTTGATCAATGGCAAAGATAACTGAGCCTCCAGATCAAAATTGCACTTGAGTACATTGTGCACAAACTGTACTTGTAGGCCTACTTTTTTGGTCACATTGACCCAATGATTTTGTGACCTTGATCTATTTTTCAAGGTCATAAATCACTTAAGGACAATTAATTCAATATCTTGATAAAGAATAAGATAAATAATGCCCAATATATCACAAACGTGTGTCATGCGGAAATGTGATATTGCAGAATATGGATAACCTCGATCAATTTGTCAAGGTCGTGGAGGAAATACGTTTCGGGAAATCATTCCACGGTGATGGTGATCAGCAGAGCATTAAGGCCATGGGCCTCTTCTTTAGGTATATAATGTTTACCAAAGGTAATACAAAAATTGTGAAAATGATAAGAATATATTATTTTGACCGTGCAATTGGTTTAAGATTTTTTGGACCATGTGTCGGTAAGCGCTGGTCCTGTATATGCCTATACGCTTACCTTGCAAATTTTGCACTCTTGTCGAATTGATTTTTAATGTTGTGCAGATGTTTAATAAGTGGGCCTCTATCCAGGTTGTAAAGTAGATGAGGATGCAATAATGTTTCTATCATTTACGATGTTTTACCTCAGCTGACAAGGTGAGGTTAAAGTATCGTCCATCGTCCGTCCTCCGTCGGTCCATTGGTCTGTCCACCATTCACAGTTTCAACTTCTCCATAACCATGCTGTGTACACTCAAGCTGAAGACACCTAAAAGCCATTTCGCAGGGTGGTTCTCAACCCTATTTGTCCTTGCAAGCCTTGCCTGCAGGGAAAGACTTCACATGAGCTTCAAACAACAACAAGTAACTCAACCTAATTGCTATTATGTTACCATAAATAGGATAGCGCTTCAGTCAATAGATATGGGGGTCTAATAAGCTTCATCCAGTAACGTTTCTTTTAAAATTTAAACTTAAATGTGGTCACTTTGTTGATTTTCAGTAAACGCTATGTCAAACTGTCACATTGATCACAAAAACTGACTGACAGAAAGTGAACATTTGCATCTATTTTTTTTTTTTTGCTATAAAGCAAAGGAAACTGGACTCAAGCAGCTGTTCTAGTAATTATGATACTTGGAGAGAGCGACAAACAAGCCGACTGACCGTGTATGCGCAGTGATGAGTGTCTGGCTTCAAAAAGTGTTTGACTTGGGTAGGGAAAAGAGAAATGGGAGTCAAAAAACTCTTTTTTCTTAGTAGCTGAGGTGTAGCCTACACGTCATGCCGTCAGCCAGATTCAAGTGAAACTAAGTAGGGATGTACCTAGGGCGGGTCACTACCAAGTTTGTTCAAATGCTCATGGTCCATTGAATTTTGGAATTTAAATGAATTTTTCTGTTCTCTTTTTGGCACATCTTTAATAGATTTTGCTTCGCCAGACCGATTGCTTTTGAAATTGGATTGGGGCACTTCTGGGGAGCCCTGGTTTGTCCAAGAGGCTGCACTGCGATTGTCTTCAATTTTTTGTACACAATTTTGTGTGATAAAGTTATTTTCGATTCTCCAGAACCGTCCCTTTGATTGTTCTGAAACGTAACGGATATGTAGTTTGAAGGAGGGCTAAACAAATTTGGTCCCTTAGTAATGGTACTGTGGATTCCTGATTTTTTAACATGTGTTTCAATTCGGGTAATTGTCAGTGAATGAATGCATTCCTATTCACCACAGTGCAAGTCAATGGGGAATGCAATGGATATTCACATTTTCAACATTTTGTCCATAAGTGTAAGCCATGATCACTTCAGACTTGGTTGGAATGTACCTTGGGTGGGTTTCTACAAAGTTTGTTCAAATGGTCACGGTCCTTTGATTTTTGTGTTTTAAAAAAATGTTCTCCGAAATAGCTCAGACAATTTTTGTTTTGAGCAATTAGCATAGGGGCACTTCTGGGGACCCTTAGGCCGTTATTTTATCAAAAGGTGGCGCTTGAATTTCTTTTCTATTTTTAAATATTTTTGTGTGATAAGATTCTTTTTATCTTCTTCTCTACACCGTCACTGAGCTTATTCCAAAACATGATCGATACGTTGCTTTTGGGAGGGGTAAACAATTTTGATCATCAAGTATTGATACTGTGGATCCCTAATTTTTAACAAACTTTTCAATTTGGATAATTGTTGGTTAATGCATGGATTCTTGTTGATTACCATGCAAATTATTAAGGATTGCAATGGAAATTAACACTTTACACTTCTCAAAAACTGTCAAACAGATTCACTGCAAATTTGATGGGAGTGTACTTTGGGTGGTTCTCTGCCCAGTTCATGGTTATGCTGTAATGATTATTGAGGGTCTTTTTTTCAAAATTAATTGGCAAAATACTAAAAAATCTTTTTTTCTCTGAAACTGCTCAGCCAATAGGAGACATTCATGTTTAACTGCGATCCTGCTCATTTCCTGTGTTCCCGGGGTAACGGACTGATGCTTCCACCAGGATCAGGGCATATTTGTATTATATACTGCATAAACATCCATAAATATCACCTCTTCAACCAAAAGAGAGCACATTTCTAATGAATTTAGGCAGCCTTTATGTTTTAAATATATGTTAATACATTTTCTTGAGATGATTCTGTGTTTGTGTTGTTCTTTTTGTGAGAAAGTACTTTTGACCATGCTAAATACATGGATCTGCCCTGATGCAGGTGGCTCCCTCTTTTGCTCAATAGGTGTTAGAGTAGAACCGCATTTAAATATGAATACATCCTATCGCTTTGAAATGCATGGGGATGCCCTTGGGGGCCACACACATCTTAATTTGTCCATCAGGTGACTCCGCATTTTCTTTTGTCTATTTTGTAGTCAATTTTTGTCGGTGTTACCTATTTTGGACTGGTCCAAAATCGTCACTCAGATTGTTCTGAAACTTCGTGCAAATGTAGGTTGAGGGAGGGTTTATCAAATTTGTTCACCAGGTGGTGACACTTTGGATCCCTGATGTTCAACATTTTTTTTTTTTCAGTTTGGGTACTTGGAATGCATGCATTCCTATTGATTACCACGTAAGCCAATGGCGATTGCAATGGAAACTCCTTTTACTTCCTCTCCAAAATCCTCATCACCTAGACTAGAGTGGGACCTGTCATGCTTTGAATGTCAAGGTCAGCTGAGGACGGCCTGTTCACACAGCCGTCTTGTTATGTCTCCACGTGCAACGGCGGGACATATTGTTTTTGCGTCCGTTTCTTCCGCTTCTCCATCTTCTTCTTGTTCTTCTTGTTCTTCTTCAGCACATTGTTGTTTGCATTGCAGACACGATAACTCGAGAAAGATTTGACTTGAAAAGTTGAAAGTTTTTGTGAAGATTTTCCTATACAAAACCTTGCTTGGGATTGCAGATGAGTGACCTTGAGCAATTTTTCAAGGTCACATGGGCATGTCATGTAAAATTGATGCGGACGCAATGACTCCACAAGGATTTGACATGAGAGGTTGAAATTTTGCATGATTATGTACCATAATATGAACTAGGTTGGGATTGTAGATGGGTGACCTTGAACTATTTTCAAGGTCACATAGGCATGTCATGTAACATTGACGCGGCGCCATAACTCCGCAAAGATTTGACTTAAAACGTTGAAATTTTGCATGATTATGTACCATAATATGAACAAGGTTGGGATTGTAGATGGGTGACCTTGAACTATGTTCAAGGTCACATGGCTATTTTAAAAATCATTGTAGATGCACTCGAGAAAGATTTGACTTTAAGAGGTTGAAATTTTGTGTAATTATGTTTCTATGTAAGACTTTTGTAAGACCTTGCTTGTAGCTGCAGATGTATGACCTTGACCTATTTGTCAAGGTAACATGGGCATTTCGTCTAAAATCAATGTGGACGTGATAACTAAAGGACGATTTGACTTGGGAAGTCGAAATTATATGTGAAGATGTTCCTATATATGATCTTGCTTGGGATTGCAGATGGGTGACCTTGACGTATTTTTCAAGGTCAAGTGGGCATGTCATCCAAAATTGACACGCATGCAACAACTCTGCAAGGATTTGACTTAAGAGGTTGGAATTTTGCTTGTTGATGTTTTATAATGCCAACTAGGTTGGGATTGTAGATGGGGGACCTTGACGTATGGTCAAGGTCACATGGCCACTTTTTAAAAGTCATTGCAGATGCACCCGAGAAAGATTTGTCTTAAAGAGGTTGACATTATGTGTGATTATGTTTCTATGTAAGACTATTGTAAGACCTTGCTTGTAACTGCAAATGTATAACCTGGACCTATTTTTCAAGGTCAAGTGGGCATTTTGTCAAAAATCAACGTTTTGAAATGTCAATAAAGAGTGTATCTTCACCATATCTGTAGATCATTGGAATCGGTATGCCTATTTACAAAAAAGGGGTGACAATAGTAAGGACGCACGGGGAGACATTTGATTTTCTGTTGGAAAATCAGCCTGTTCTAGTGTAAATTGAAATTTCTTTCATGGAATTACTTGTCCAATTGCTTTGATATTGCATCGACAGTCACGTTGTTCCTATTTTGGCCAGTGAGTGACACTGTAATATTTTAAAATAAATATTTAAGCATAAGGGCTTTTTTCAACGTCTTCTCGAGACAGCTGAACAGAATTGCATAGAATTTCCTACGACTAAAATCTTATTAAAGACGATGAAGGTTTGTGAAAATGATGGATTATGCGACATTTTGACAAGATTGTGGTATATCATATTTCGGGATTGTGTGTCAGTGTTACTAGTGTCAAGGTACGCAGCCGTAGATTAGTGCATGTGTTGCAAAGTTCTCAAAAGTGTTCTACAGAATACTTTAATTTCTAGCTCAGCTGACTTGTCCGTCGTCCGTCCATCTTATGTCCGTCCATCCGGCGTCTGTCCGTCCGGCGACTGTCCACAATTCACATTTGCGTATTCTACAAAACCGTCAGTCAGATTCACTTCAGACTTGGCGATGATGTACCTACGATGGGACACAATCAACTTTGTACAAATGGTCCAGTAAATTTCGGATTTTGAAATATTAATTTTGTGTTGGTTTTTGGGGGAAAAAAAACGCTTCTCCAAAACCACTTGCCCAATTCCTTTGAAACTGCATAGAGTCACTTCTGCGTATCCTGAGACTTTAATTTGCTCAACAGGTGGTGCTGTAGTTTGTAATATTTTATAATTTCGGTGTTTTCATTACTTTTTTCTTCTCTGCAAAACCGTCTCTCAGATTAAGCTGAAACTTGGTGGATATGTTCTTTGTGAAAGGGACAAACAAGGTTGTTCACTCGGTGTCAATGCTATGGATTCCTGATTTTAAGTTATATTTTTTTCAATTCAGGAAATTATCGGTAAATGCCCCTTTCGTGTTGATTACCATGCCAGTCCATGTGAATTCTAAAGATAATTCACATTTTCGACATCTTCTCCAAAACCGCCAGCCGGATTTACTTCAAACTCTGTGGCAATGTTTCTCTAATGGGTCCCCCACCATGTTTGTCTAAAGGTTACGTACCAATGATTTTTGTATTCTTTTATGAATATTTTGTTCTTTCTTGGTCAAATCTTTAAAGGAATCTTCTTCTCTGAAACTGCTTTAAAATGGCATACAAACACTTCTAGGGAACCCTTGTTGTTTGCTCACTAGGTGGCACTGCGATATTTATCCATTGTTTAATGTTTTTTGTGTGTGTGCTTTCGCCATTTTCGGCTTCTCCGAAACCGTCTTTCAGAATTTGCGGAAAGGCTGCAGGAATGATCCCTGTGGAAGGGCTAAACAAGTTTGTTCACCAGGTGGTGCAGCTATGGAATTCTGATTTTAAACAAATTTTTCATTTTCGGCTCTTATCTGTAAGTACATACATTCGTGCTGTTTACTATGTAATAGGGCATCTAAAGCATATTCACATTTTGGATCTTTTCTTCGAAACCGCCAGCCAGATTTACCCCGTACTTGGTGGCAATGTTCCTCTTGTGGGTATTTACCAATTGTGTTTGAGTGGTCGTGCTCCATTGATGTTTGTTTGTTCGTTTGTTTGTTTTATTTTTTTAATGAATTTTTAGCTCAGCTTACTTGGCAGTCAACTGAGCTTTTAGGAAGCTCCGTCATCTGTTTTCCGTCGTCAGTCCGTCCGTCGTCCATCCACAATTCACATTTTTAACTTCTTCTCCAAAACCGGTATCCGGATCCTTTTCAAAGTTGGTGGGGATCTACCTTGGGTGAGTTTCTACCATATTTGTTCAAATGCTTATGCTCCAATGATTTTTTAATTTTCTCTGAATTTTTGGTTCTTTTACTGGTACCAATCTTAAAAAAACTTCTTCACCCAAGTCACTCACCCTTTTGCTTTGACATCATATACGAATACTTCTAGGTACTTTCGCGTAGTTTTTTATTTATGCACCAGATGGCGCTTCTTTTCTGTATTTTTATGATGTTTTCAATTCGTTATTTATTGGTAAATGCACTTTTCCTTTTGATTATTATATAAGTCAATGTGCATTGTAATGCTAATTCACATTTCGTCTTATTCTCTGAAACCTTCATCCATATTCACTTAAACTTGGTGACAATGTACCGTGGGTGGGTCTCTACCAATTTTGTCAACTGTTCACGCTCAAGTGAAATTTAGATTTGTGCCCTTTTTTTCTTCCCCGAAAACGCTCTCCCAATTGCTCTGATATCACACAGCAACAGTCCTAGGAACTCCTAGTTCTTAATTTGTTCTTGATGCCTAATTTGGAATGATTTTTTTTTTAATTCGGGTGCTTGTTGGTTAATGCATGCATTCTACTTACGTAAGTGAATGGGGATTGCAATGGAAATTCAGATTTTTTATTCTTTCTCAAATATGATCAAGCAGATTCACTTGGTGGGGATGTACCTTGCCTGGTTTCTACCAAGTTTGCTCAAATTTGCTCACGGTTCAGTAATTTTTTAAAATTTTTTAATGAAATGTGTTGTTACATTTTTTGGCAAAATGCTAGAAAATCTTCTCAGAAACCTCGCAGTTAACTGCTTCAAATTGCACGAAGACACTTCAGGAAACCCGTAGACTTCAATTTTTCACAGGTGGTGCTGCGATTTTACTGTATTTTGTACGATCAGCACAGGGGATATGTACATGTAAGCAACAGTGATCATGGTCTGAAACAGAGGTGACCTTGATATAATAGATCAAAGGACCACTTCGGTCTGTGCACGTATTGTCAGCTGAGCACAGGGCTGCCACAGCCCCCTCGTTGTTTGTTTTGTTTGTTTGTTTTTGTTTTTTGTTTTTTTTTTTTGTTTTTTTTTTTGTTTTTTTTTTTGTTTTTGTTTTTCTTTTTTTGTTTTTTTTGTTTTTTGTTTTTTTCTTTTTTGGTTTTTGTTTTTTTTTTTGTTTTTTAGTTTTTGTTTTCTTTCTTTTTGTTTTTGGGTTTTTTTTGGGGGGGTTAGGTTTTTTTTTTTAGTTTTTGTTTTTCTTTCTTTTTGTATCGTAAAACATCTCCAATTGCTTCAAATTTGCCTAGGGACACGTCTGCCCACGCGTAGACCTTAATTTATTCAACAGGTGGCGCTTCAGTTTTTCTGTAGTTTTTTAGGATTTTTAAATTTTTTTTTATTTGGCGGTGAGTTTATTTTCGACTTGTTCTCAAAAACCATAACTAGGATTGTTTTGAAAGTTGGTGAAAATATAGCTTGTAGGAGGGATGAACAAGTTTGTTCACTGGATGAAGATATTCGTTATGTCTGACTTTTAACGATTTTTTTAATTCGGGTGCTTGTCGCTTGATGCATGCATTCTTATTGATTACTGCGGAAGTGACTGGGGAGTGCAATAGAAATGCACATTTTTAACTTCTCCAAAACCATCGAGCAAATTGACTTGAAACATAATGGGGATGTATCTTGGGTGGGTCTATACCAGTTTGTTTGTTTGTTTGTTTAATTTTTTTCAAACAGTCACGGTGCATGGGTTTTGGATTTCTAACGAATCTTGTTGATTTTTTAAACAAAATGATGGTTTAAACATATTTTATTCAACTAAAGTACATTGTTCCAAACATAAATTTAACGATTGGGAAAGAGGGCTTAGCCCTCTATTAATCACTCTCGTGAGAAAAGACAGGTATGGACAGCACAGCACGAGACGTACATGGAGTCGGGAACATGCTGCAGATAATAACACCCAAACAGCGGGACTGCACCAGAAATATTTTTTAGCCCTGTAGCCTGTACATGTGACTGCTGTGAAGCTCAAATGACAAGTTATACATAGACCTCGGTCCTTATGTTGACGGTTTATTCATACTGAGGTCTTTAACTTGACGAGATGTTCATGTGAACCCTTAACTGACCATGCAGCAACATGAATTAACTCCTGAGAGCTGAAAGGCAGGCTGCAGAGCTGAGCGCACCCAACCGCGCCAAGGGATTCGAAAACTCCTCGGATCCCCCGTCAAAGCATGCAAATGCAGCGTTGCCGCCATCACGCACAGGCCAGGTAAACTAAACGAAGTCTGGCAATACCCACAGTACTGAAGCGCCCGGTGGCATGTATATATTCGTGTACAGCCAAAAACTGATTGTGTTTTCGGAAAAGAACATTGCGGCGAGCCGCAGAGCAAAGTATGTAAAGTGAAAGAAGCAAAAGGGGCAATTTTGGTATGTAACTGTTAACGCGGTACCGTAAACTTGGGACATGAGAAGAAGAAATGCCAAGTATCCTCTCGTGGTGAACCACAGGAGCATTCAGGAGTGTCCTTTACTCCAATCGTAAAAAGATTCAAATTTAAAGACTGGCGTCTAAGCGCAGCCGCGTGTGTTGGACATCTAGAACTCTTTTTCCAATGCTATGCAATTCAGGAAACTTAGCAGGACGTATTATCTGTTTAGCTATCTTCGATTTAAAAATCTGGATAGATGCCGACTTTCGAATATCCAGAGGCAGCTGATTCCAAAGTCGAATAGCTGATGGAAAATAAAATTTATCGAACAGTTCTGTCCTGGCCCTAAAATGGGGAAGATCGAATTGTTGTCGAGTGTCGTATGTTGGAATATCAGTAGTATTTTTAATTATACAGCACAGAGATTCGGGCACAAGCCGGTTCACCAATTTATACATAAAACTTAGTTCGGCTGCTTCCCTGCATTCAGCCAAAGTCAGCCAGCCAATTTCTTCATGAAGCTTAGCGTTGCTTGTTCCATGCATTGCACCGGTTACAATACGGGCTTCATTCAATTGAACATTTTCGAGCTTTTCCTCGTCAGATGCTGTACAGCCACTCCACAACGGACTATCATATTCAAGTATAGGCCTGACAAAAGAAATATAGATAGTTTCCAAAGTGTTGAGATGTCCAAGATGAATTTTAGACTCTTCATAATATTGATCATAT
Source organism: Hermodice carunculata (assembly GCA_964020975.1). NCBI lineage: Eukaryota > Metazoa > Annelida > Polychaeta > Eunicida > Amphinomidae > Hermodice > Hermodice carunculata. The sequence continues at coordinate 68,851,773 of OZ026616.1, forward strand.
TGGTAGCTTCGACTGTGATCTCCCTAATGTGATCAGACCAACGTAGGTGGGAGCGTATAGTGATCCCAAGGTGCTTATATTGATATACATCATCCAAAATATGACCCTGGACACTGATGGGAGGGTGGTTTGGTGGGTTCGTTTTCCGAGATATAAGCATGGAGTTAGTTTTAGGGCGTAAAAGTTACTACTCAGTCTTTGGACCACTGTTCAATATCAGAGAGATCTGAGTTAAGAGTATTGGCAGCAGCGATTGGTCATCAATTGTGAGATATAAAGACGTATCATCAGCGAACATTTTTTTGAACGGACTATGTCTATAATATCATTGATATAGATAAAAAAACAAGAGTGGTCCTAACACTGATGCTTGGGGCACACCGGCATTAATTTTTCCCCAATTTGATGACTGACCCTGGATCCCAACTCGCTGGTAGCGATTACCTAAGTAATCAGAAAACCATTCAAGAAGTTTCCCAGTAATACCAGCCTTTCTTAATTTATATTTTAGGCCTGAGCGCCAAACTTTGTAAAATGCCTTACTAATGTCTAAGAAAATTATGCGACCTTCTTTCTGATGATCAATAGCCAAACTCAGTTCATGAAAAAGTAAGAGTAGTTGGCTAACAGTTGAATCTCCAGGTGTGAAGCCAGATTGATGTGCAGATATAATTAAGTTGTCCCGGAGGAAATTAAATACATACTTGAACACTATTTTTTCAAACACTTTCCCTATACAGCTAAGAAGTGACAAAGGTATGTAATTATTATATAGATTTTCAGGGCTTTTCTCATGGAGTGGAGAGACATTTGCTTTTTTCCAGGAAGAAGGAAAGTGTTTCATTCTTAAGGAAAGCTTGAAGAGTTTAGTCGGGGAAGAAGATATGGCAGGCGCAGCTTCTTTCAAAAGTTTCGCACAAATGCAGTCAGAGCCAGCAGCTCTCCGCTTCTCTGATAGTAATAGAATCAAGACTTGAGTCAGTATAATCAGTACCTCCAGGTACACTGGCCGTAGTAGCATCAATGTTACATTGTAAAAAGAAAGAATTGAAAATTTCAGCTTCAGTCAAGTTATCTATAATATGTTTATCTTCATGTACGAGCGACGGAACGGGCGTGGAATGATTACGATTCAGAAAATGTTTAACGGTACGCCACCAGCATTTATTTTCTCTAGAAGAATTGTTTAGGTCAGCACGAAGTTTGTTATTATATTCCTGCTCTGTGAGCCTCAGTTGGTCTTTATAATAATTCCTTGCTTGACAGAAACAGGTCCAATCCCCGATTTCAAAATGAGTGTGTTTTAATTTTTTTAATTTCCTGTGAACTTGGCGCTTAAGTAGTCGAAGTCTGGAATTATGTTTATGCAAAATGTTAAAACATTTTCTGGGAAACTGTTCAGCCAATTGCCTCAAAAATGCATAGGGGCACTTCTTGGGACCCCTGAATATTATTTGTTAACATTTGGTGCTGCGATTTTTCTATATTGTTTTACAATCGGCAAGGGGGATGTAAATGTTTGCCGCACTGATCATGGAATGAAACAGAGGTGACCTTGATATCATATGTAGTTCACATTACCACTTGTCTGTGTATGCAAGGTCAGCTGAGCACTGGACTGTCACAGTCCTCCTGTACACATTAATGTTGCCCAGGTGGACCTCGCCAAAACTGTTAAACAGATGGTGGTGCAATAATTATTCATTTTCTGACCAGGGGCTTGAGGTTTCGGCAAACTGACCTCCTGCTTATATATTGGTTGTGGTGGATCCTATGCTCTAGGTTCATTGTTACTATTAAACATTAATTGAAAGGTTTATGGTGTTTTGTTTACAGCTGAGTGACCCTGAAAGGACACACTGACATATTTGCTCATATCTTGGTAATATTAGATTTTTGTTACTTATTGGTAAATACTAAAATAGTACAATCATGTAATTAAGCGGTGAAGTCTTTACTTGCAGAACCAGCATAGTCCATTCAGCAGAGCACAGGATCAGCATGATTTTCTTGTTGCAACTAGTTGGCACCGCCCTTTTTCGATGTTAAATAAAATAATGTAGCAAAAGTTTTGTGTGATCCTTTCACAGTGTACACATCATCGGCAGATGCATATTTCGTGACTGGAGAGAAAATTACGGGGGGGATTGGTGAGTTGGCCATCCTTCGCTGTTCATTGAGTCCACCTGACAATATTGAATTTATCGAGTGGCTCAAGGTAGGTAGGGGTATTCCGAAAACTGTGTTCTTTGACAATATATATCAGCAGGACCAATCAAAGGCAACAAACAAAACTGACAGAAAAAAATTCTCAGGACGATTTATCGACGGCTACTCATCTCATGATTTGATCATTCACAAGCCACAAATGAGGGACACTGGACTCTATGCATGTGAAGTACAGCCCCAGAATCATTCCGAGCACATGGAAGGGCGAGTCAACCTGTCCCTTGTTGGTGAGTTCTATATTTTATAAGCATGTTGGAATTCTGTGGCAAGCCAGGACGGCACAAAATTCATTTCTCATTTCAAACAATAATTATAAATACAGAAGACAAAAAAGGCAACAAAACAGATACATTACTCATTTAAAACAGAATAACTATAAATAAAACGGACCGAAACAAAAAAAAATATAGAACAAAACACATACATTCCTGATTGAAAACAGCATAATTATAAATAAATAAATAAAGCAGATAGTCTGCAGTCTGCAGGTAGCAGAGGTATTGATTCTGGAAGTGGGATCCATTATTTTGTCAGTTCAAACTAATGATGACAGCTAGTGCGGCTACCCAATCAATGACAGGTGGTCACATAAACAAAACTGTATGATATCATATTGATCTATACCTGTGGGTGGCAGCGGTAACAGGGACAGTGTATTCTTGGTGGCCACTTATATAAAACTATCAGCGGCAACAGCTATCAAGTGAAAATCTCCTCAATGGAGATTGAGCATTTAATCAAATTTATTGTAGTTATATTCGGTCAATTTAAACCTGCAGTTAGTTCTTCCAGTAGCTACCGAACTCCTGGGATCCGTCATTTAAGAAGTCAGCTGCAATGTGATCGAAGATACCGCTGGGTGGCGGCGGAAGTGGTTACTTGCGGGGATTTCATGAGAGTTTTGATCCAAACAGCTAGCCTTGGTGGCTATTATTCTATATATGCACAGTCAAATTATCTTTAATTTGAATATCAAACCATATACGAACTAGCACTATCCCTGTGGAACAATCGGACACTTAGGTTGATACATTTTATTTTGTTGGCCATACTGGCCATGATTGTCACACAGGCCAAGCCCACTGAGTGGGTAACGAGCTTAGTATCAGGAGGAAGTGATACCTTGTTATCTTTTATTCAGACTCGGCTACAAAATGTATATTTCAATATGGGGGGGGGGGGTACGAAACAAATGTCAGTCACGTTTTCAGTTTATCTATAACATCTCCACATGTATCTTATACTCTAGATCGAAATGATCCTTATAGAAGAAATACTTCAAAACTCTGATGGAGTTCCTAATAATTCATTAACAAAAGTTCTTGCTATAAATGACCAAGATGAAGATGGTCATATCGAACAAATACAGCAGTCGCAATACTATACTATGTTTAAGATTTGATACAAACATATGTTGCAAACTAGGAGAATTTTTGTATTCTCAGGTCTAACATACACTCAGTAAATGCTAAATTCTCTGAAATTGAAGCTTTTGTCTATGAACTGAGACGATACAACTTTGAATTTGGTGCTATCTGTTTGCAGGAACGCTGCATTGAATTAAATATTGAAGTACACTATCCGCAGAGCCAAAAAAGATTATTATGAAACTTGTTTAAAAAACCACGAGCATGATATGAAGAAGACTTGGGCAAGAATAAATGAATTGTTGTCTAAAACTAAGAAAAAGAAAAAAATCCGGAGCCATTCTCTCAAAATGGGCAATTAATAAACGCCAAGTCCACAATTGCCGACACATTTAACAAATATTTCACAGATATTGGTCCAAACTTGCCAACTGAAATACATCATTCTAAAATGAGGGACTATAAACAATATCTTAAGCATCCAGTGGATTCCACTTTTAATTTCATTGAAGTGGATGCTGAAAGCATTTCAAAACTAAATGATAAATTACGTCCTAAAACAAGCTGTGATATCGATGAAATATCTACGAAACTACTTAAATTCATACAAAATCTCATCACTTAACCTCTTCGCATTATAATCTAACAGTCTCTAAATACAGGCATATTTCCTGATAAATTAAAGATAGCAAAAGTGATCCCAATTTATAAGAAAGATGATGAATCTTTGTTCTCAAATTACCAACCGATATCCATTCTACCTGCCTTCTCAAAAGTTTTCGAAAAATAATTTTTAACCAAGTATAGGATTACTTTCAGAATTGTAAGTTCTTTAATGGTAGCCAGTATGGTTTCCGTAGAGGACATTCCACAGAATTTGCTGCCATAGAGCTTTTTGATAAAATAATACAACAAATGGATAATGGCCAATTCCCAATTAGTATCTTCATAGAATTGTGTAAAGCATTTGATACTTTAGATCATCAAATTCTACTCGCAAAGTTAAAATACTGTAGAATTAAAGATCTCTCCTTAAAGTTGCTTAAAAGGTATTTAAGTAGCCGTAAGCAATATGTCGAATTTAATGACAAAAGTCTGATCTGCTGCAAATTACTACTGGCGTACCACAGGGTTCTATTATAGGACCTCCCTGGTTTATTATTCATATCAGTGATTTAGCACACGTAAGTGAAATATTTGACCTAATAATGTGCGCAGATGACTCTACTCTTTCTACAACCCTAAATATTTTCAACATAAACTCGAGCATCGGCATAGACAACAACATAAACTCTGAACTTATGAAAATAACAGATTGGTTAAATGCAAAGAGATTATCATTAAATGCAACAAAAACAAAATTTATGTTTCATCAAATGAAGAAAAAATTTGAAATGCCTAACATCAAAATGAATAATGTGCTTTTAGAACATGTTGACTCTTTCAACTTTCTTGGCATCACAATCGATAAACATCTAAATTGGAATGCCCATGTTGGAAAAGTAGCCAGCAAAATTTTAAGATCTCTTGGTATTCTTAATAAATTAAAAAAATTATCTCCCACTAAGTGCCAAATTAAAAAATTACAACTCATTAGTATTGTCCCACATGAACAATGGAATCTTAATTTGGGGTTGTAAGTATTCCAAGACTCAGAAACAACAAAAGGAAGCCATAAGAATTATATCATGTAAAAATGCAATGCCCAGACAAATCCACTATTTAAAAGCCTTAAATTACTCAAACTAGCAGCCATTTTTACCTCATCTAAATTTAAATTCTATCATAAAATATATTCACATGAAACTGTCAGAAAATTTACAAAGTTTGCCCTTCCAAACAAGTCAAGATATACATAGATATAATTCAAGACAAGCTGGTAACATTTATATACATAGATACAAGCACAGTAATGCTAAAGCCTGGTTACGGTATCATGTGCCTGAGACTATCAACAAACTTCTAGCCAATCTTTGTGAAAAAAATATACACGCACAGTTATAATGGACTAGCAAACTACATAAAAAAATACTATATTGAAAAATTATCAGAAAAATTGCATAACTGAGAACTGCCACATTTGTTCCCGAGAAGGTTAACGTTGAAAATTATTTTAGAATTATTATTGCCTTCACCAGAGTGTATGTGTAAGTACTTCAGATTATTATAATTTATTATTTCTTAGTGGCTAAACATTTTGTTTTGTTACCCTTCATTCTGCGAATACAGTCGCCATGAAATATTTAGTTAATTTGTACAAGGTGGCCCCATGAGAGCAACAGTTATTTCTCTCTTAATAGGAGTCTCCCTGACCACACAATATGTTCATTGATTATAATATTTTATTTCTGCAACTTTTTGGTCGAATAAAACTGTCCTGAGTCCTGAATAATCAAGATCGGAAAAAAACATATTTCGCATTTAAAATAGAATAGTTACAAATAAAACAGACAAAAAAATAATACACAACAGATATTTCTCATCTAAAATTGAATAATTATAAATAAAACAGACATTAAAATATAATAAAACAGACAGAATGGATAAATAAAACAATCCATTTGTTAATAAAACAGCCAACAAAAGAGACCAGGTGTCGCTGCGAAATGAAACGGGCAATCATGCCAAATAAAACAGACTTTTTGTAAAGAATCTACGGTAAGGCAAAATCACATTCAGCTGGCGCTTTCACAGGCAGCTGGAGGGTCTAAAAGCTGGAAAAGAACAGAACAGAACAGAACAGAAAAGAACAAAACATAATATAACCTGATAAATGCCCCAACTTTAATTTATAAAAAATCCAATCTATGAATATTGTAAACCTACAAGAAAGGACATCTTCACCGAGCCTATTCATAGACAAAGTTACCTGAGTTGTTAATCTGTCAAACCAAATCCCTTGAGCTACTTGCCTGCGCGCCTGATCACCCAAGCGCGAAAGCGCAAGGAACGGGGCACTGACAACCCTGCTACGCCATATGAGACTAACAATGCAGACACCGTGGGCACTGTAGCCTGGGGTGTTTTGAACAGATTGTGACATTTTCACTTTAATTCATTTCGAATTTTTTATGACAAAAACTGGAAGAGTTAAGATTATTGGATCAAGAAAGAGTTAAAGTGTATGACTGCTCTCGTCATCACTTATCACAGCAGCCGCATAGAACCGGTTAAGCTGCTGAGTCAGAAACAGCTGAAATGGGAGGATTTGTCAATGGTAGTAAACCACCCATTACTCACCAGGGAAGATTAATGGCCTGCCATGCCAGCCAGCAGGAAAGTGAACTGCGTATACATTTTGTTTGCCAACTTCCAGAAAGTGTTAGGCTTAAATAAGATTTGTTTCAGACTCTCTGCTGTGTAAGGACTATGACAGTATAAATAAAAACACTTAACTCTCCAATTCAGCAAGTATCTGTTTTAACCTCGTTGTCCTATTCTCATCTTAGTACGTGACCAACATACCGATGGCAAAATTGTAGTTATAAAACCAGCCACCAGAGGAAGCTTAAACAGGAAACAGAAAAGCAACCATATTGTTTTTATCTATGAAACCATGGAAATGTTGCATACTTAAGCGTTATACATGAACTTATACAGCATGTGCAAGTATCCCTCCCTCCCTCCCCCAACACACACACACACACACACACACACACACACACACCACAGCACCCACATTCCTCAGGCAACACTCCACAGCCCATAAATGGGTAATATTAAAAGTTACGTCACGTAAGAAGTTTTATCAAATGTCATTTAAATATCCCGCCATCATAAGATTGCAGGTATCCGCCATTTTACTTTTTCTCTTAAGGTGTCTGCACGCACCTCTGCTTAATGAGAAGGACAATTATGCTCCTATCAAGAATATGCTTTACCGAAGCCCAGCCCAAGACAAAAATTGTTGTGTCCTAATGAATACTATAAACGTAGAGTTCTTTTTCTTTTTACTCACAAGATATAAAGATTACCCATGCATGCATCTGCTACAAAAGAATAATATGGCCTCCCAGAGTCCCCACTTGCTTCAAGACTGGAAGGCATATTTTGTCACAAAAAAAAGATGCATTCTGGTTTATAATTGCTTCCGAAATAATAGCCCAGTTTGTAAAGTAAGTATTCATTTTTTTCGAAACCAGTAAAATTTGTATGTATTTGGCAAATCCTTTTCTCGGATTGATATTATTTATTTACTTATTAGATAAAAATTTACATCACATTCACAACAGAGAGCTACACTTGCACGTGAGGGCAAACCGCGCGATGGCGACGGAACGTTCAAATAAGATCCTGTTTGTTGATAAACGTCTATCATAAGACTGTTCTCTGGGATGTGGGCTGTGCGGGTGTGGGTCCTGTGGAGTTGTGTGGGTTTCATTACAATCCTGTTTTATCCGGCATATTTACCCCCTTTTGATATGCCGTGCCAATACTAAGGGATCGGACTTCACGGAGGAGGTAAAAATAGCAGAGGGAAGTTTCCTCTGCAACATTAAAATCCTGTGACTCGTTCAAGAAGGCATAATTAATAATGAGGCAAACTTCGAGGCCCGAATGCACAAACACGTACACAGAAAAAAAAGGAAATTAGATACATTAAAGGAGTCACTGCAAAAACGATTTCCCATTTTAGGCCGAAAATACGTCGGCGCAAATAATATAATAAAATTTTGGGATATTGCGATTTTTAGCTCAGCTGACTTGTCAGTCAGCTGAGCTTATCTTATGGTCCTCCGTCCGTCGTCCGTCAACAATTCACATTGTCGACTTCTTCTCCGAGACCTTCACCCAGATCCACTTCAAACTTGGTGGGGATGTGCTTTGGGTGGGTTTCTACCAAGTTTGTTCAAATTGTCATTGTCCAGTGATTTTTGGATTTTTTAATGAATTTTTTTGTTCTGTTTTGGGCAAATCTTAAAACATCTTCTACTCTGAAACCGCTCACCCAATTGCTTTGATATCACACAGGAACACCCCCTGGGATTCTTTGTTTTTAATTTGTTCACTAGGTGGCGCTGCTTTTTTTCATATATATATTTTTTTTTTAATGAAGTTTTGTGTGATATAGCTATTTTCGACTCCATCTCCAGAACCGTCACTCAGATTAAGCTGAAACATGGTGGACATGTTCCCGGCAGAAGGGTCAAACAAAATTGTTCACTATGTGGGAATGCTATGGATTCCTGATTTTTAACGATTTTTTCCAATTCGGGTACTTATCGGTCAATGCAGCTTTCCTATTGATTACTATCATGGAAGTCAATGAGCATTCTAATGCTGATTCACAGGACAACTGACACGAAATTTACTGTTTACTTGATAACTTGAGATCTGTTTTGCGTTAGTGCTGTGATGCTGCACATGTTAATGTTTCTGTATGAAGGTCACGCTTCGACAGTACATGAATGACCTTAACCTCGTTTCTGGGGCCTCAGTGCAACATACATGAATTTTACTCTTCATTATAACTTGAGAACTACTTGAACCTTGATGTTGCACATGTTAATATTCTTCTATAACGGTCAGACTTACTCAGAACATGGGTGACCTTGATCCTTTCCCAAGTTCATACAGCTGCAAGTGTGATGAATGTCAAGATCAGCTGAGCATGGGCTATTCACACAGCCGTCTTGTTTGTATATATTTCGCCAAATTTTCGGTGGTGGATCCGTTAAACAACGAGTTAATTTGGTGTCACCCCAGGGGGTTATTCATCTTGATATTTTTGAAGCAAAAAAATCATTATTTCAGCATACTTTTTTTCAATATCAGTAAATTATGAGAAATGTTGATTCTGACCTTGACCTATCATCTCCAAAGTCGGTCACTTTAGATGTTCATCTGTCCTATGAATATTTAGATTGGGCCCCACGGAGTTAAAATGACGCATTGAGCCAGAAACTGATCATATTTTTGGCATTTTTTTTATGATTATTCTGTTTTAAATGAGAAATGTATCTGTTTTGTTTCCTTTTATTTTATTGATTGTTTGTCTGTTTTGTTTATAATTATTCTGCTTAAAATGAGACATGTATTTTTGCGGTCCTGGCTTGCTATAGAGGTCAATTACGGGTTGGTTTTAATATTCCCCTGTCCATTTTCGTATTTCATACGATGGAAACTGTGGCATACATAGGCCTGCATAGATATTAGTTCACTGTTGCTTAATGCTTATTTTAATAGAAATTATTGCATTCGATCGTTGAATTCAATATGTGCGTTAGGTTTACTATAATTAAAACCATTTTTGTGGTCACTAAAAGAAAACTATCGAGACCCTTTTTATAATATACTAAAATCCAACATGTTCTTTGTTGAATAATCACTCTTCTTGCTTCTGGAGTGAGATTATGACATATTATATTATCAGGATCTTAGATCTTGCATAACGTGTCATTCAGTATTCACTAATGTTGATTGAACAGTCACAGTACGAGGTATACGGTCAGTGTGATCCTCTTTGTGTGTACTTTGCAGAAAAAATTATATGACGCAATCTGTCAAACTTGACAAATTCTTTGTTTAAGCGTTACCATACTTTTTTAGCACATGCATACCTATTACTTTATATTCTTAGCTCCGCCGGACAAACCTCCAGCTGTCACCGATTTACACGGAGTTCACTACGCAATATCCAACTGCAGTGATCTGCAAACTGTGCCAATTGCGAAAGTGGAATTACCTGTATCTTTCGTTTGTCACGTGGGAGGCTCAGCACCGTACCCTGTGGTGAATTGGCGTTACGAGGGTGATAGCGAGATCCACAACACATCACTTTCTCTGAAATACAAAAGCAGGGGGATATATGTGAAAAGCGCCAGCAGACGCATAGACGTCAAGTCTATAAACCGTAACAACACAATAATTTGTGTTGCGACAATACCCGATGCAAAGAGTGGTCGATCTAAAAAATCACCTGCGTGCCTGCGACTGGTCATACGTAAGTGTTGTTGCATTCTCCGGCCCAGATGGGCCAGAAACACCCGAATGTAATGTTTAGTTTGCTTGAATGTGTTTTACTAGAAACAAGTGCCTCCGGCTGTGCCCAGTTAACATATTAAACTGACGTCAAAAGAGGTAATGAGTAAAAGGGGAAGGAACATACATTTGCAACATGTTTCATCAAATGTCCAAGTTACCCAAGGCCTAACAAAAGTAAATGTGTGGTTCCCATAACCTGACCAACCCTACTAAAAAGGACCAACCCTAAGATAAATGGACCCCCCCCCCAAAAAAAAAAAAATGATAAGTACCATTGAAGCCGCCCTTCCCTAATAAATACAGGTCGACCCAGGCCAGTGCTACAAACTCAGTCAGAGGCCCAAGTGGCCCCAAAATGTCTGTAATTTTTCTTAGTGGCTCAACTGTGACCTACACGGTCCAAAGGGCCGCATACATGGGGGGGGGGGAGGGAGAGGAGGTCCAATGGCATTACCGCCCCCCCCCCCCAAAAATGAATTTGAGCATGCAAGATGGTTTATCGGGGGAGTTTCGAGTATCTTTCCTTCACATGGTTGACGAAGTCACAACATTTTAGTCATTATTGTACTGATTTGGCTATTTTCCCTCAGACTGCACAAAAATCTGATGAAAATCAGCAAAAAGTAGTAAAAAAATAATTAAAAAAATATATCGCCATGTTATACACTTTCCATGATGGACCACAACATGAAAATAGCAGACATGAAACAATGAAATCGGGAAAAATATTAAGTTGCCTTGCACAGGTTTGTGGCTGAAATGCCTCAATTATTTATGAATTAAGATTGATCTAAATTTTCAATAAATTAATATATAAATAAATATAAGCACCAAAGGCGTAATTTGTATAACTCCAGGGACCTGCTATATATATATATACATACATATATATATATATATATATATATATATATATATATATATATATATATATATATATATATATATATATATATATATATTCTAGGTCCCTGATAACACTTAGATACTCAAACTATAAAATCATAAAGCAGTCCCTCTGAAGTACTCCCATCTCATGCATCAAGAATGATTTCACCTATTTTTGAAAATGTTCTTACATTTATTTGATATACCCTGGCAGGTTTTGCATGGGAATAGGTATCATTATGGTACAGGAGTACTTGCAATTACCGAGCTCGCCAAATTCTGTAGCATTTTCAAGAACTTTGATGCAAAATTTTGCTACAATGCTCCAGTTGGACAACCTTGGACCAGCTGTAAGACGCGACCGAACAGCAAAATCACCCCACAAACAACCACTCGTAAAAAAACGGTTGTTCAAATCAACCATAACCAAGTTGTAAGACAAAGCTAACAGAAAAACTGGCCAACGTGTGCCGTTACTTTGCAGTAAAGTCAACTCAAACACAGCATTTTATTTCAACTTGTCTGGACGGTCAACTTGGGCCAGGCAAACAGCATCTATAGTGCTACAATGGGTGCAGTATCGGTATCTAGTTTCGCTAGGTTTCAGGTGTCCGTTCTCCGAGTTATCAGAGCAAACAATCGTCAACGTGTTTTTTAAAAGATTATTTACAATTTTAACTTTAATCTGCCCGCTCGGTTGTGTCTGACGCAGTTATCATCGTTAGTTATAAATCAAAATGAAACAGGAAGGCATATTCATAATGCACCGTTGCACGCACAATGAGCGCCCATTTAAACATGGCCCAATGCATTGTGGGGAAGGAAAATAACAGCAAATTGTGGTCACGTTTTCAGCACAGTCCCAGGTGTCAGTTTTCTGAGCTACCAGGACAAACGGTCGTTAAAGTACTTTTAAAACATGACTTACTATCTTAACTTTGATCTGCCTGCTCGGTTGTGTCTGAAGCAGTTATCATCGTTAGTTACAAATTCAAATGCGACACGGCACGCTGAAGCGCTATTTAGAACATTGCGCAATTAATGCGTTGATTGCGGGAAGTCTCACCAATGTACACTTGATTTGATTTTCACAACGGCAGCCATGTCGATTGGATATTTTGAAGAGGTAGCGTCCAGAATATATGTGTGGTTAGTGATAACGGAAGGTTAACTTGTCGAATGAATGTAATGTACAATAGGTAGTGGGACTTTTGCTGTGAGCATTACCGGGAAATGTAAATACAACGACAAACAGTGACCAGTTCTAGGCCCCAAAAATAGTATCTGATATCAGACGTAGAAGTTGCCCTGAGGCAATAAAATAAGGGTCAGCAAGTGGCTGAGTGCCAGGCGCTCCACTGCGTCAAAGACAAAGCTCAGTGGAAAAGGTTGCCCCGATAGTGGATACAGGTCCAAAAGTACTGGTGAGTTTTTATATAAGTGGTAATAATTCTGATAAGAATTAAAGATGATGCTCGTACACCACAGAATTTCCTCTGGCGCGGTTTCAGGTGCACTGCGGCTGGACTCTGCCAAACAAATGCAGCGTCTCGTCTTACTTAATGGTAGTTTACCAAACATTTAATGGCACTTGTAGTGAAAATGCCAAAACTTTTAGTCAGTTGTACTGATCGTTAATTTCCTGGGTGAGTGGTCCCTACGAGTGATTGACAGACAACCCCCCCCCCCCGCCCGAGGTCACCGGTGAACCACCACGAGACAGCCCGTGTCGACTGGAATCTGTAAGCGGACAGGTAGACTTGTTCTGGACTGTCTTCTGTATTTGATTTAAGATTAAATTCATTACAAAATACAACTAAGTGAAACCCGTCACACACGTTGTAACCTTATATTGTTATAATACAGGTAGGCCCCTAAACCTAGCTAGTTGGCTTGGAATTGTGTCTCTAACCAGATAACAATGACTACAGAAGATAAGTGCTGGGTGGTCTGCACAGTGTTTTTTTTATCACACAGGCAAGTGAGCGGTCATAACGCATCGCTCTTTCGAAGCTGCTAATTGAGCTCCTGTGTCATGCAGGATTAAATGCAGTGCATGGCGTCAGGTGGTGGGCGTACATAGAGACTTGCTAAGCTTGCCGGCTTGTCGCTGATATGATTTATTCACTAGCAGTCTAGCACGTCACCAAAAGGCAGCTCTGAGAAATCTTGGGTCAAGCCAGTCATACCGACAGGTATTCTGGGACAAGTAGCACTTTAACTGACCTAGGACTTCCACAGCACGTTATTGCGCATTGCCACCACTGTCGAGTAGACTTAGTTGAGTTTTTGAAGTGGCTGATTCAAGGCAGTCTCAAATTCCCAATGTTGTTAATTTGCAAGCTGCCACGTACATTTTATCGTACCACTTGTAGAGAAATGTCAGTTCTTGCCGGTGGCTCTTTCGAGTTTGAGTTTAAAATGAATATTTTCCTCCTACGATGCTTTAAAGCAATGATCGGGCCATTCTTTGTGACAATTTGAATGGCATAACTTTGCAAAACTGCGCAAAAATAGGGTAATTTCATCGCGTCGATCTAGATCTTTCTTTTGTCTATGCACAATGTTGTTCATATATAGTTAAAACGCTTAGAAGTTTTTCTATTTTAACAACAAGCTCTTTCATCGGATGAAACATAAGTAGTTTAGGCAAAATCCCTCCAAAACTGCTTCTATTTCAAATAGATGTGTCGTTATTTTAGTCGGAAACTACCGAAGACGATTCTCCCGAATATTCTAGGTCAGGCAGCCAGAATCAATCACATGGTGTCCGCTGTCAAATCAAATGCATCTTTTTTCTACCAATGTTTCATTCCGGAGTACTCGCTACCTCGTGTTGTGAAGTCTTGCTTGAAAGATTGGTGACATTTGTGGGAACACAAGTGACAATTACGGACAATTTATTAAAGCAAAAAACAAAATTCAATGCTGTAAATTGGTCAGAATAATAACATACTACCAGTTTTTGAGTACAATAGAGCAGAAAGACCAATTTTTTCATGGAAAGAGAGTAAAATATGCCAGCTGCAGGGAAACATGGCTAGGGTGAAAATACGACTGCCGCTGGGTTGATCATGCTGACAGTTTGTCAGTTATTGCAATAAAGTGTGTTTATCTACTATTTACTGCAGCAACAAACAAACTCTACCACTGTAATTTAATGACAATTATGACAAACAACCAATCTTGAGAAAAACTTAAAGAGGAACCATCGTTCAAAATGTGCGGACCAGGACCCATGCAAGTGTATTCACACAGGCTTGACCTTTTTACTCAAATCGTAATTAAGATAGATATATTCTCTTAGTTAGGGTGTAAGGCACGAGTTTTTGTTTCAAATTGACAAATAAACACATCGAAATGTAGACAAGATGTTACCCAACAAAAGTCATGACATGTGGATTGTTTTGCATGAATTGCAAAAAATAAAAAGTTATGGCACTTTTACGCCAGCATGTCACATGTTGTGCAACAAAACAAAAAAATGCCCAGTGGCTGACTGTGCCAGATCCCAAAACTGCCCAGAGTGCTAGGGGTTAAATTGACACAACAGAATGACACCACTCAAATAATCAGGGCATCTTGAACTTGATCTAACCTCTGATTTGACTCCTTACCTCCCGCAAAGCCCTGCATGTTGTGACGTCACTCCCATCAAATTGATGGTATTCCAGAGTGGGCTTGTGAAAGTTTAACAAGTCCCTGATGTCGGCAGCTGTAGGCAGACGGTCAGTGAATAAAATAGCCAAGCATTCATCGAAGACCACTTGCCACTTAGCCTTATGACAATGACAAAGGGATTAGAACTGACTAGGACTCAATAGCTGCTACTATTCAAACCGGCACAGTGGTAGTGTCTACTAGTTAAAAAAATGAAAGAAGGGCTTTCTTAATAACACTTTACAGTGTAGTTGGCATTATATTGTACAGTTTACTTTGTGGAGAGGAAAATGTATAACATTTCTGGGTGGGCCGTGGCATGGGAAAATAGGGACATGCACCAGGGACTTGTGCAAGTGTAGCGGACAGGAGGGACCATTCTCTAACATGCAAATCCTGGGACTGGGCACTTCCACTTTTTTGATTTCCGATTGACAAAAAGGTATTTCACAACAAGTGGTTTCTAGGACCAGAAAGTGACTTCAGTGGAGAGAGCGTCGTACAAAACCAAGACGACAACTTAACCCACTCCCCAAAAATGACCGTTCAAAGGTAGGGTGGTGACTTTTGTATGCACACACCCTTCACAACTTTTTGGGGGAGAATTTTAGTGTTGCTCTGGCTGATTGGGTTAAATCCTTGTTCTTTTTTTCCGCCATCACTACAGACGGTGTTTGTGTGGCTAAGCATCATCAAGCATGGGAATTACCCGGTGGTTGATTGCAAAAGGAAAATTACCACACCTGTAGATGCGGCCTTCTCTTTCTGGACTTCAGAAAAAGAGAAAAAGGAAAGCGTACAAAAACCTGGTACTTTAATCCACGTTAAAACCACCAGTTTTTCTGTGGAATTGGATGTTCCCATGGTCTTGCAGGATCTTACATGTGGTCGAATGGTCTCCCATTACCAGGCAAATTACTTGGACATCCGGCAGTAGGGTCATTAGAATGGCTGTGTTGACATCGCCACATAATAAATTTGCCGATCCTGTGATCTTATCTGGCGATATTGGTCATCTTACATGGTCCTGCTGTGGACTGGTAGGTCCCCCTGAGTGCACATATGCAAGTTGTGTATTCCCAGTGACTGTAAATTACCCAAAATGGAGGACAGTTCCACACCATTGATAGCTTGTTTCAGGCTGTGATATGGGGATAGCTAGCGCCAAAATTCTGTTTGATTGGTCATGATTTGATCAGTCACTTGTTTTTCTCACGAAAATCATTGAGCTAAGGCAAATTGTAATCATTGTATGGGACTTAAGTCAGATTGTGAAGTTACTTGCACATCCGTTCTCAGATGCATGTATGACTATGTCAAAAAGGGCTGTTACAGAAATGGTGGCACTTGGGTACCAATCATTGCCAAATGCCTATTCCCGGTGGGTTTTTAGCAGCGGGTATGGAGTTGTGTTCTTTTTTTTTAGTGTGTGCATAGTCTCCCCTTTTATTTTGATATGCATGAATTTTGCTTGATACCCCATCCTGCCTAGTAGACTCTCCCGATTCCCATTAATGCAAAGAGGGGCATCTGATTTCCCATACAGCTGGCAAGCAGGCTTGTGTGACTTCAACAGGCACAAGGTTCTGCAATGGGGTAAATGCCTGAGCTCCAGGGAATCGCTTATCGATTGCAACTTCTGGACAAAGCCAGCATTCTTACCCAGTGAAATACTTGTTTGTGCCCAGCAGGTTTATGTACACTGCCCCTAACAAAGGAATTGGATATTACAGTCCATGGGCCACTCCCTGCCTCCTCTTTCATTTTGTGCATTCATTCTTGGATATGGACATGTGGCCTGTCCACACCAATTGTTAAGGGGGCCGTAAAACGGGTCCTGAACTAAATACCTAAAAACATAAAGTTCTTAAGCAACCAATCCACATTTATTGTAAGCTCGTAACTGAATTTCCATCTAATAGAGTTTTTAAGCAATCCATCTAAATTTATTGGAAGTTCCTAACTAAATTTCCACCTAATAGGTTTTTAGACAATTACCTGTCCTTTTTGGGTTCTTAGTGAAAGACCCCAACCATAGGGTTCTTAAGCAACCCATCAATATTTATTGGAAGCGCCCAACTGAATTTCCATCTAATAGGATTCTTCAGCAGCCAATCTACATTTATTGGAAGTTGCTAACCAACTTTTCATCTAATAGGGTTCTCAAGCAACCAATCTACATTCATTGAAAGTTCCCAACTAAATTTCCATCTTAAAGGGTCCTTAAGCAATCAATCTAAATTTATTGGAAGTTTGTCACTAAATTTCCAGCTAAAAGAGTTCTTAAATAATCACTTTTTCTTTTTCGGGTTTTTAATATAATACCTGAATCAAAGGTTTCTCAAGCAACCAATCAGCATCTGTCAGAGATACTCAAGTGGATTTTTAGACAATATGGGCTTTAAGTAATCAATCCAAGTTTATGCAAAGTTCCTAACTAAATTTCCATCTAATAGGGTTCTTAAGCAATTATCTCTATTTTTCAGGTTCTTAGTGAAGTACCCAACCAAAAGGGCTCTTAGGCAACCAATAGAGTCCATCAGAGGATCTTCATTAAATTTTCA
Organism: Hermodice carunculata; assembly: GCA_964020975.1. Classification (NCBI taxonomy): domain Eukaryota; kingdom Metazoa; phylum Annelida; class Polychaeta; order Eunicida; family Amphinomidae; genus Hermodice; species Hermodice carunculata. The sequence goes on from OZ026616.1 coordinate 68,869,465, forward strand.
TCCAATATGATTGTTAAGCAATTATCTCTATTTTTCAGGTTCTTACTGAAGTATCTGAACAATTGGGTTCTTAGACAACTAATATAAGTCCATCAGAGGTTCTCAATTGAATTTCTTACCAACAGGTTTCTTAAGCAATTATATCTATTTATCAGGCTTTTTAGTGAAGTACCCGAACCATAGGGTTCTTAGGCAACCAATAAAAAATCTTCAGAGGTTCTTCATTAACTTTCTGTCCAATAGGATTCTTAAGCAATTATCTCTATTTTTTGGGTTCTTAGTAAACACCTAAAGGTGGTACCAGACCGAGAGATGGCATGTCAATAGCTGTGCCCAAGCACCTCTCAAATCAGAGTATTATTCAAGGAACACCACCAGCTTTGCCTCCCACTGAATGTTGTTTGGGAAGTGGATCACATTTCAGACCCCCGGTATACGCGGCCTCCAGGGTGACCTCGGACCCTGGTGAATCATGGGTGAGAACCATGAAGGTCAGCATGGGGTGGCCAGCATGTAATCGCCTCAACGCCCTGTATTAAAGCTTGAGAGGCAGTTGAATGAGACACCTATGCACCCTCTCCTCAACGGGTTGACTTACATATCAAGAGGCAAAAGAGGGACTCCAGCGCTGTTTTGAGATAAATGACCCACCCATGACCTTGCAGTCCAAACTTCATGAGCTCTGTCAGGGCAAGAAGACCCCTTAGGGGTTTGCGGGGGAGATCTGTCAACTTGTGGCACTTGTATACCTAGACGCACCTGAGATGACTCGGGAACAGTTTGCAGTGCTCACATTTTTGTGTGGTTACAAAAGTCAGAGGGTTGCATATGAGGTTATGATCACAGGTCCCACCACTTTGATGGAGGCACTTTCAGACACCTGTGCAAGGTAGTATGCCTATCAAGCCACTGTTGTCAAAGAATAAGCTGCCCGTGCTAAGATGTGACAAAAAGTGCATTTTGCACCAGCAGACGCCCCTGGGGAGAATGAGCATCCAATGGAAGTAATGCGAGGGAATACACTGGGAGCCAGTGTTGATGAACTCCAGAAGACCATAGAGAGCTTTAGATAGCCTCTCGGGTGATTTGAGTCCGGAGAACTTGGAAAGATAGTGACAAATCTCACGGGGGGCCCACCAACCCTGTTTTGAAGGTGGGGAAGTAGGTCAGGGGAAGAGAGACTGCCCTAAATGTAGGTCACCCAGTCCACAGTCCTATAGGGAAAAAGGACAGGGGCTGAATCCAGGCTCAAGGGCTTGGTGCGTGCCACACTGAGAATGAAAGAATATCAGGCCCATCTATTTCCTTAGACTTCCCTGAAGTTAAGGTCAGACTAGCTAGCAGCCATGGTTTAACCTTGTGGATGCAATTAAAGACCGATGGGTTAGTGGTGGACACCATTGTTGATACCGTGGCTGAAATTACAATTATTTCTGAACATCTTTTCGCACAAATGGCCTGATTCTCCACTTAGCAGTCTAAAAACCATTTTGGGTCACAGGGTTTGACAAGGGTGCCATCATTAATGGCCATAGGGTTTTTAGCATGGATCTGACTTGGTCTACTTGCATTACTGCATGCACATACCCCGCATGAGACAAGATATTCTTTTGGGTCTGGATTTTTTGCAGGCAGTGTATGGCATGAACCATGCCTGGAGTGGACTTTCCATTGGGGATCCCCTAGCACTGACTCAGGTCATAAATGGACCCAGTTATAGGGTCAAAAGGATACTCCTGCAGAAGAAGGTAGCTCCTAAGCCAGAGTCTCACACTTTGGTTGCCGGACGAGCAGACAGTCCAAATGATAATTTACTAGCTGTCATGGAACCAGTCAGCTTCCGTGAAGCTGTCTTAGCTGGAGTCTCTTTGGTTAAGATAAAACCAAAGGTGTACACAGCAATGATTAACATTTCTTCTCTGGAGGTAGTTTTGCCAGCTGGGACATGCATGGGACACCTTATAGAGGTTAAACCAGGCACTTGTTTAGGGATTGTTATGCCCAGGAACCAGATCTCAGAAGGGGATGGAACTCTCAGAGGGCCCAGGCCCCCAAGTATTAAAGTGCACCATGTCCTACAATGGGGTTTTCCCTTCTAGCTGTGGTGCCAGTTTGGAGATGGAGACTCAGAAGGGGGTGGACCTGCATGCGGGATCACACATAAAGGGCCAGTGCCAGCCGTGTCCAACTGCTGCACAGCCAGAAGATGTCTCAGAACACCTGAGGCCCATGTTGGTGAAGGCCAGTGATCAGTTAAGTGCCAGCCAGCAGGAGCAGTTGACCGCCCTCCTAGGGGAGTATGAAGGTGTCTTTGCCAAACATGACATGGATCTAGGTCATTTCACAGAGATTGGCCATCGCATCGACACAGACAATGCTCTTCCCATAAAGGACCATGTTCAGCAAACTCCTATGGGACTCCAGCAAGAAAAAGAAGTGCACCTCAATAAACTCTTAGATGCAGGCATTGTTGAACCTTCACAGAGTGAGTGGACATCCGGTGTAGTCCTGGTCCAGAAATGTGATGTAGGTGTTTGGTGGTGCGTTGATTACCACATGTCAATGATGTGATGGTGAAGGACAGCTACCCTCTTCCAAAAATTGAAGAGTGCTTGTACACACTAAGGGGCAGCACCTGGTTCAGTGCTCTCGATCTAAATGCCGGCTAGCACCAGGTGGTGCTAGAGGAATGGGATCATAAAAATGCATTCATCACCAAGTATGGTCTCATCCAATATTGATACCTACTTTTTGAACTATGTAATGCCCCCAAGACATTACAACTAGACATGGAGTTGGTGTTATGAGGGTTACAATGGCATGCACTCCTTATATTTATTGCTGACACAATAGTGACTGGGTCAAGCTTTTTAGAACATCTACAGCAACTTCGTGAAGTCTTTGAGCAGTTCCAGTTGCAAAACTTGAAGCTGAAACCAGCAAAGTACCAGCTTTTTTAGGATCTGGTGGTGTTCCTAAGACATGTGGTTAGTAAAAACAGGTTTGAGACTAGCCCCACACCAATACAGGACATCTAAGAGTGGAAACTACTAGGCAGTGTCTGTGAAATCTAGGCCTCCCTAGGCCTACATGGCTATTACTGGTGTTTTGCGATAGACAATGCCAATATTGCTGGACCCCTCAATGAGCTGCTGGCTAAGGGCATGCCCTTTCACTGGGGAGCTACTCAGGAGTCTGCCTTCTGGGAGCTCAAATATTGCCTCACAAGAACACCTATTTTGGTCTATCCCAACAGCAGTGACCCCTACATGCTTGACACTGATGCCACCACAAGCAGTGTTGCTGCAGTTCTTTCACAAGTTCAGGAAGGACAAGAGAGGGTGATGCCTACACTGGCCTTTGTCTTGATGCTTCGCAACAGAGGTACTGCATGACTGCACGGAAGTTGCTGGCTGTTGTGAAGTTCACTCATCACTTCCGGCACTACCTTATGGGAAGAAAGTTTTTGGCCCGACAAACCACGACAGCCTGGCCAGGTTATTCAAGTTTTGATCACCTGAAGGGCAAATGACAAGGTGGCTTGAACAGAAAAGCTGATATGACTTTGTCATAGAGCATCATGCAGGCAGGCAGCATTCCAACATGGACAGACTGTGGAGAAAAGAGATTGACACCCCTGCTTGTGACTGCTTTACCATGGGACAGAGAGTTTAGGATTTACCTTGTGAAGGTTGTTCTCACTGGGCCAGAATACATGAGAATTGGGCACAAGTTGAGGAAGTTGCAGATGATGTGGTGCCCCTGGCAGTGCGGCATGTCAGACCTGCTATCAGGAAAAGAAAAGTCCCTGATCCGGAGGAAGATCAGGGCACCAACTGGCTGCCAGAGTTCAGCCCCTCTAAGCTCCATCACTCTCAGTTGGCAGATCCAGTTTTGAGTCACCTACATCAGTGGTGCAATGAGGGACTCCATCCCAAGGCAGAGATGATGGGGCAGAACCCAGCTCTAAGAAAGGTTCTGCTGTTTTGGGCACAGGTATAATGGAAAGGCAGAGTCCTGTACTATTCATTAGAGGGAGAAACTGCAACACACTTGCTCCTCATAGTACTGAGGCACCTCCAGCCAGATATTTTACAGGCCAGCCACAGACCACATCTCTTGGGTCACACATGTATGGCACAGACCATGCATATTGTACGGCTACATTATTAATGGTATGGCATGACTAGTGACGCCCAAGTCTATGTCAAGGCTTGTCCAGAGTGTGAGGCCCTGAAGGGGCCAAGCCGCCATAGCAAGGCACCTCTACAGCAATACCAAGCTGGAGCCCCAATGGACAGGGTCCAAATAGATATACTTGGACCCCTTCTGGAAACCGAAGATGGAAATAAATACATCCTGGTGATTATTGATCAATACACCAGGTATGTCAAGGCCTTTGCCCTGAAGGAACAAAAAGGCTGTCACAGTAGCAGAAAAGTTTGTCTACAAATTCATGGCCTGTCTAGGTACCCCCCTAGAGGTCCATACTGACCAAGGAACCAATTTCTACACAAAAACTAATGAAGCAGATGTTTGAGCTGCTGCAGATCACCCAGACCACCCCGTACAGACTGACCAGCAATGGAGAAGTTGAACGGTTTAATAATACTCTGCTGCAAATGGCTCGGTGCTTTGTTAATCAGAGGCAGAAGGATTGGGACAGATATTTGGCACTATTTGCAGCTGCTTACTGCAGCACCCACCCACCCCACCCCCCATCGCACCACAGGATTTACACCTATCAGGCTGATGTTGGGACAAGAAACCCACTGGCTCACAGGGGCCCAGCTGTCTTTTCCGAACCCAGAGGAGGATTGTTCTCCCCCATCCCAGTTTGCCTGGGAAGCAAAGGAGGCTGGAAGAGGTCCATGAGTTGGCACAGGAGCTATTGGAGAGAAACAGCTCCATCAAAAGGAGCATAACGACCTACAGGCTATACAGCACCAGTTTAGAACAGGTGACATTGTGGGTCAACAAAATACCTAAAGTATGGTAGGTAAGAGTCCAAAATTACAACCCTATTGGATTGGTCCATATGTGGTTGCCAAGCAACTTACTCCAGTATTGTACCGGGCAAGAGACCAGAAAGGGTCCAAGGTCCAACATGTGGAGCCTGTTTTGACAAATATAATATAAATGTATGCAGTCTACCGTCCAATTGAACGACCAGCAGTATGACACATTCCTCATTGTGTATAATTGTAGCATCAAAATTGGTGCTTTCTTTGGATATCATAAATTCAGATTTTGAAAAATTATCTTACATTTGATTGTTACAGCACCACAAAATAATATTTTCCCCATTTTGAGATATCTTGTTAATGAGGTCTTCTTTTGTTCTGGCCCTTGTGAAAAATTTAAATCATCCGATTGGCTAGAAAGAAAACCATCTTTCTCACAAAAATGTCATTCATAAAAATATTAAATATGATTGGGCCAAAAACAGACCCCTGGAGAATGACCTTGAAAATTGCATTCCAAGATGTGTTGACATCTCCTAATTTCATAATCTGCCTTCTGTTTGCAAGGGCTCCCTCTTGTAACTTAAACAATCAGAAAACACTTGTCAGCATCTACCTTTCTGGTCAAACATTGTCACTGTTTGTCAAATGAGACTCCATTCTTGATTTATAACCAGTCAAAGTGCTTCTACAATATGATTTAGTCTGAAAGCAAATGCACAAGCATTATGAACATGTGTTTTGATGTTTTGCTTGATAAACATGCCTTAGGGAACAGTAACTGTTTTGCATATATTAGTGCCTGTCATGCTTAAGAAGGTCCGGTGAATGAACGGGATGGACTGATTTTGAGGAAAGCGTCATTGCATAGGGACACTTCTGGGAAAAAGGGCTAGACATACACAGTACATGAATGACTATTACCTTGTCCCCACGGTTTGGGCACCACATACTACATTTTGCAGTTCACTGGATAACTGGAAAACTGTTACAGCCAGGATTTTGATGCTGTTGGTCTCTGAGTGGGCCAGATCTACACATTACATGATTAACCTACACTTTATTCCCAAGGTCAGAAGTTCACTGTCGTGATTTTTTCTATTTATATAATCACTTGAAGACTATTTTGGCTCCACGGACTTAAATCTATTGAGCCAGTTCTTTGATCTTTGGTGCTTACAATTGTGAAGGAAAGTGACCTTTAGCTATGTTCAAAGGTCACGAGACCACCTCGTTTTGTACAGGCAGATCCGCCCAGCACAATATTTTCACAGTCCCCTTGTCTTCAATCTATACTCATATATCTGTATGCTCTTTTTATTTTTCAGGTCATTCCGAAATGAGAAAAACAAAGTTTTATTTTTTCATAGTCTTGTTAATTTACTTCACCCTCCGTTTTCTGTTTGGTATTTGTGGAGCCACAACGATGAAAAAAAATGGACAGACAAGAAATACGAGAGCAAAGAAGCTACCTGAAGGTGATATATATGCAATCATTGTACATCATGCTGTCAAAAACGTGCCTTATATCATATTCTGGTGCAAATTGACTTGTTTGGAAAATATGAATCAAGTTTCGTATTGGGTCATTGCATTATGTTGATTATGGAAAGTGTAAAAGAAATTAATGTTGTACTTCAAAAGTAACTTATACATTGAAAAGTTCTATATATACGGCAAATTTTTACCTCAATTGCCGATTCAGTTGGCTTAGCGTACAGGGTTGTTATGCATTTTTCATCTTCCGTTCAACAGGTTACGTTTTGAAATTCTAAAAACCGTGAGCTATATCTTCTACACACTTCATACCACTTGGTATCTTCAATTCACTTATTTCAATTTTTACAATGGATTTTTATGTCTGTTGCTGTTTTGTGCAAACCTGTGAAAAAATGTTTTTCCTGTAGCATCGCTTCATCAGTTGCTTTTAAATTGCAGGTGAAAATGTCCCCGTACTCCTGAAATTCAATTTTACAGAGGGTGATGCTGTACTTACATACTTACTTATTCGTCTATCCACCCATCCCATTCCTTCATTCCTCCCTACCTTCCTTCTTTTGCGTTTGGGGAGAGTATTTTTGAACCAAAATTGGGTTTCTGCAAACAAGGTGCACATGTAATTCGACCTGGTCTCTGTCAAACTTTTATAAAGTACAGACCCATATCTTTTGAATGGATTGCCAAATAGATCAAGCCTTTTCTCGCTGTAATGCATCTTATTTTACCTCAAACTCCATGCTCTTCTGGAACCCATCATTTTTCTCGTGATTTGTCATTCAAAAAAAAAAAAAAAACAACGCATAAGTTTACAGAGGCTGCTTTTCTTTGCACAGAGTGTGAAAAATACAATATCAGTATCATATAAATGCTCGGATGAGGCCTTCGCCTAAAAGAAAATATCTAGCATGTTGGTAAAATGGAGAATGCAACAATGTATATTAGATGCAGAAACTACAGCATATATATATATATATATATATATATATATATATATATATATATATATATATATATATATATATATTGTGTGTGTGTGTGTGTGTGTGTGTGTGTGTGTATGTGTGTCTCTTTCGTACTCTAAGTACATTGGGAAAAAAATGAAAGAAGGGTTCACAGTTTCTTCAAATTGGTAATCCGAAATGGCATTTAAAACTGTCAACCCATTTTGTAGGCCTGTACACATATAGGCCTATATTACGTTCGCTGGGAACTGCTCTAGAGTATGTGTTATAGACACAGTTATTAAATTTACACTGTCCAACACCACCGGACATCCATCATTCAGTCTGCTATCATTGGTATTGTTTTGAGACCTGGGTGATTATCGATGTGATCAGCTAAATGGTTAGGTAAATACCTATTTTACTGCAGATTTTTCATTTTTCGGCCGCAATATTTACGACATGTTACCACAATTTTTCAAAATATAAATGCAGGAAGCTAGGGGTGCCTATTTTATGATCCTTTGCCATAGCGTATTCGCAATCAGTGAACTAATTTATAATTTGAACGTCTCTTTAAATAAATAAATGAATAAATAAATGAATAAATAAATAGATGAAACAAATATATCTCTCGAACCTACAGGTGCCTATAGCTGAAATTTTAAGTTCATTAATTTGGACACAATTTTTGACATCCTTCCTACTTAACTTATGTAAAAATTCCATTTCATTGTTGGCCTAGGTCTTACCTTGACGGTTTTACGCCATAAGCAAAACCAGGGGCACTAAAAGTGTAGCTAAACTAAGTTACCGGGATTTACAGTACATAAAAAGTGTGTTTGCTTGCAGGCCAACTCTTGGTACCATGTCACGTTAATCTGTTCAGTTGTTCTACTCAGGAATTCTGAGTGCGGTGATGTTTCTGAGCGGCCCAGGGGGTAGCCTTCTGATTAATCTTTGTGTGAAAAAATCCGAGAAAAGAGGAATTCAGGAGCATGGCAAAAGTGGAGAAAGGGTTCCACGGACCAGTGACAATGAGGAAACTGCATATGATAGCTCAGGTAGGCCTATATTGTTGCCCAATAATTAGATACTTAAAGACCTCAGCAGGTCTCAAATTAACTTCAAGTTTCGGTTTTGTCAAGCATCGTACTCGGATAACACGCGTATATTTCTTCGCGCCAAGTATGACTGGGTGATGGTTCTCTATTGGCTATAAAACACCCCTTCACGGAAACGGTCCATGATTGGGTTGCACACTCGTGACCTAACGTGTGTGACACTTTTCGAGTACAGAAAGCAAGTCAACATGTCTAACTCTGACAGATTCCGGTGTCTCAAGAGGATGTGGGCTTGTATGATGGTGGGAGGAAGACAGATTCAGAGGAATGTGGCAACCTGCCACTAGTAAAGTGGCGGCATGAGCCAGTGGCCAGAGTTGCCGGTCTGGAAGCTGTGGAGGTTTGGGGAAAACATGAAAGGAAAGTACGGCTGGACGCCTGGGGAAGACACAGATTGGTAAACGAACAAAATAGTTTCATATTATATGACTTTAAATCTACAAATCTATATTACTAAAATATTTTGATCAATGCCTTTGTTTAAAAATTGATTATATGAATTATATTTATGGTTACCTAAGACCAGCACTTGAAAAGTGAGAGGTGCGGGTGTTGCTATTTAAATCAGAAATGGAAAGAGTCACATGTATGAGCTGTATTGCAATACTCGTTGTGGAAGTCGTGGTGTGGATATCTCGACAGTTCAGAAGAGTAGGTGAATGAGACGAACAAAGAGGATCAATAATGCAGTACAAACCAAAGACAACCAGTAGTCCAATATGTCCATTTTGCGGCAGTTAGCTGTAATAGGTTGAGTAGGCCTAAAGTCATTGTTCAATTCGTTGGCCATTGTCGCAGGCTCAGAATTAATATCCTACTCTTTCAATTTTATCATTTACATTTCTGGACAGGTTTTGGACTCACGATGACCTGATGGTAGAATGTTAATATCTACTTGTAAACCGGTGTGAGTACAATATAAACTACTGCATGTATGGAGTGGTGGTAGTAATGTGCTATAGAAGCCTACCATGGCATGAGTAGTCTTTGCTTAATTTAAACGTTTCACTGCAGTTTAAGGCTGCCAAGTAATTCTAGTAATTTCTGAGATTCGCTGGCACTGTACATCACAAGCACTGACCCACAGTGCTAGTATCTGCTTGGTGAATATGTGTGTGTCCAACTTAAATTTTGATGCATCCATCATTGCAATTTCAAGCAAGACATGGGTTTTGAGTTGTAAATCATTACTTTTATACAACTAGTCTACATGTATACCCTCAATACCAACTAGGAGCCTAGGCTCTTTAATACACAGTTAAATTATGGGATTACAAATAAGTGAAATATAACTTTTAAAGAATAAACACTTTTTTAGTTCCAGTCTCCTTTTGTCATCTCTGTTCCAGTCAGATAGTAATGCTGTTATTTACCATTTGCATTTGTTTGTAATTGAAATGCTAACTTTTTTTAACATGCCACTGTTTTGTATTGATAACAACCCTTCAATTCTTTGGTAAACTGACTATGGAAAAAAGGAAACACTTCATTCGGGCCCATCCTGACTGTAAACATCAATTACATGTTGTGTCATTATAACATGAAGGTTTGAGTGAATTCAACTGGTGGTACACACATTTTCCACAAGTATACATATATAATAATGCTACATGAGTCCCATTTATACCAGGCCTTCCGCCAAAAACTGACAGTTTGAGGCACGACTGTTTAATATGATCTGCCAGTTCTGGTGACTGATGGAACTCACTTAGAAACATTTTATTTTGCCCAAAGGTTGAATCAAATACTAGTCTTAAATATTAAACTTTCATCAGTGTTTAACAATTCACTTTTACAAAAAATATATACAGTAATTATATCCACAGAAAATATAATTTCTATTAATTTTTTTTTTTTGGGGGGGGCCACTAACAGCGTTCGACATAGCCGTATGCTACTAAAACTTCAGAACGGCTGCTCAAAGTAGTCAATGGCTACTAAAACTAGCAAATGGCTTCTAAAATATGCAGAATTTAAAATTTTTTGTGCAGAAATTTAACAAAATTTCTTGTAAAGGTCTTTGTAGGTCATTAAAAGAAATTTGAACTTTGGTTACTGATTTTAAATTCCTTGTGCTAACCAAGCAAAAGACATCACTGGTGTGTCCAAATGTAGTCATTTATACACTATCCGTCACTAAATGTAGTATTCCCATTACCTATTTAGGCATACTTGAAGCAAAAGCACTGGGGATGAAAGTAGGTTTCAAGTTATTAATGTAACAACGACGACTTCTAAGGTGTGAAATTAAAAAATCTGACCAAAGACTTCGGACCCTTGATGACATTATGGACTTGCCCATTTGGAAAACTTTTGAAATAGCTTCCTTAATTACTACAAATCTGATATTTAAATGGACGCCACAGTGTATTTCTTTGTTGAAAACTCCTTCAAATACATGCATACATACAGGAATGGACATTGAAATGTTGTTTTCTGCTTAAATACAAAAAGTACAAGTATAGACTGTAGTATATGTACTCCCTTCCAAGTCTAAATCATTCTTTTCGTCTAGTATTTACTTTGAACCCGCTGTGCCCTGTGTGCCATACATTGCCTTGGGATCCTCTTAGCTGACCCTCTGATTAAGTGGACATTTATGTTGAGTTCTCAGTTTTCATGTCCTCTGAGGACAGTTGTATAATAAGCCTAGTGCCGTTTTTCAATTCCAGGCTACAACGGTCACAATAAATTTATTGCATGTTTAAAAGCAAAAACTTTCTTGTGTTTTGAAGTGATTTTGTGCTTATTGCACATCTCTGTCTGAATTTTGCTGTGACTAAGCTGCAGTATTCATATTTGTGTGCATTTTATAAAGAACCAAATTCAAATTTGCCACCTGTTGGTAGCCAGCGGCCACCAAAAACCAGCACTGGCTACTAAAATTAGGCAGTTGCTATTAAATTTAAGTATGGAGTCTGATTACATCCATGAAGGATGCTGGCTCCTAAAAATGCCTAACTTTGAGCCCTGAGAAGCAGTGTCAAAATATCACTTATAATTTTTCTCAAAAAGTCCACCATTTTTAAAGCCATTGTTTCTTATTGACAGGAAGGCCATTGACCTTTATTTTTAAATGAAGTTAGATGCCAAACACGTATTTATACACTTCTAGTTTATGATAATGAAAATTACATCTACATGCGTGTGGAACATTTCATCGATAAATATGTTAATCACATACTAATTGTATTTGTGCCTTTTTATTTAGAAACACTTCAAGTAGCCATTACCCTATTCTGCAGTCCGAACTCTTTATTTTCCATCAGCTTATCTGTCACTGTCTTACATATATACATATGGAAGTATTATTGTCCATATTGCGCACGTTCTTCTGTACAATTTTGACATAAGCTGTGTGACTCCAAATAGACTAAAAGGTCTTCAGCAGGTAACTCCTCAGAACATGTTTGGGAGCCTATACCCATGCATGTCTCTCTGATCAGCAGCTCTTTGTCTTAGCAAAATATTCAGCAGAGACACCCATATAGTAATGAATAAATATGAATGTGGCAAATGGTGAATTCGCTAAATACGTGAAGTTTAACTCACAAATGCAGAGCTTCATTATGAAAGAAAAATACCCGTCAAACCAAACATAATTACAAAGTTTTAGTACAAGTTCAGATAAGAACAATTTGACTTACCCCTTAACCAGTATGTACCCCTTCTACCTGAATAGCTTATCTCAACCACTATGGCGCAATATGGCTGCTCTATTGAAACGACTTAACCAGCCGCAAGGTGCACCGGGAAATGACCCTGGCGCTTTAGCGGCTACCGACGGTACTAGCTAATTTGAACCTTAGGTATTACTACCATCACACAAGAAATCTATTATTATACTGTGGAGAACGTACCTTAAACAAAATGACTGTCATCCTTATTATATTGAAGATTTTCGTAAATGGGTCAATGTTATTCGACATTGTGTGACAAATAATGGGTACATATCATCCTTTTTCATTTTGCATACAGATGTACGCCAAGGCGCCCATTGTCGCCGTTTTATTTAGATTAGCAGCTAAATTATAAACCTTTCACATTAGAGCAAATCCGAAAATAATAGGTATTACTATTCGGTCAGAGGAAATAAAATGGAGTCAGTTTGCTGATGACACCACATTCTTTGTCGTAGATGAAGAGTCTGGCAAAGCTGTGCTGGAATTTTTACAAAACATTGGGAATTGCTGTGGGCTAAAGGTAAATTTATAGAGAACTGGATTGAGATAATTGGATAGCAATGTAGGACGAGAGCCAAGTTACCTACCTGGAAAATGGAGTAAAGGTAACTTTTCCTCTTTGGGTATTACATACCTTACAGATGAACATGCCACGCACTTTGATTTGGACGACAAATTTCAAATTAATGGCAGTGCATTCCGAAGGTAAGGGAGATATGTATTTAAAACTAGAGAATGGTGGACTGAAAGTACCGGATTTGGGGGGGGGGGGGGGGAGATTTCATCATTATTAATCACTTGGATCAAACATTTTTTGTTTGTTTGTTTTTTTGTTTGTTTGTTTGTTTGTTTGTTTGTTTGTTTGTGGAAAAGGCCAAGCAAGTGGAAGCACAACAGTTTTTTTCCTGACATATATTTATGATTTTTTTCAAAGCCGTTGATCTGTTGGTCATATCTTGGAAACAGCTAGCTTTATTTTGCATGCAAGTTACGACTATATAGATTAAGTTCAGATCTATATTTCAACTGCAGGCATCTGTTTCAGTCAGAAAAGAAACGCTTTGGTTCGATGGAAACATATATGTGCAAACTGTGCAAATTTTCAGCTCTGCTGACCTGAAGTCAGTGCAGAGCGTATGCAACTGCTCATGTCTGCTCGTCAGTAAACCTTTGCTGGTTAACACGATACCATCAGCAGTTTTGAAGCCAACGAGTAGAACTTTCACGACGAATAGGGTGTATGAAAACCAAAGTCCCTTTCGCTCTTGGTGGTGCCACCTTAAGTATTATGTAATATATGGGTCAAAATATGAAAATCTTGTGAATGCTGTAACATCTTAAATGGATTTTAAGAAAATGTGGTGGGATTATGGGGAAGGTCGAAGTCTAGGCTGCTCATGATACTAGTGGCGCAACCTATAATTTGACAAATTAAAATGTGAAATTCCATATATGTAATAGTAATTGGGCTGAACGTGCCAACTTTACAGGGTATATATACCATGTTCAGTACTATAATGTTATGCAAAATTAGTGACCTTGACCTAATTTTGTGAGGTCACCATGCCTGTAAACTTTAAAACAGGTGATTTTGTAATTTCAAGGTGCACCTTGGACATCAATGGCAGAGAGAATTGAGCCTCCAGATCAAAATTGCACTTGATTATACTCTATATAAAACTGTACATGGTGACCCAGTAATTATGGAGTTCCGCAGTTGTCCAAATCTTTTATTTTCTTCCATAACTTGAAAAGTTATTACGTGCTTTGAAAAAACAAACCATGTATGAAAAGCAGAATGTGTGGCGCATAATTTGAATATAACACATTTTCCATCCGAGTTGAATGTCAAGGTTAAATGGCCAGTTTGAATGTATGTGTTATCTTTTAAATGCTCTGCGCCCTTAATGTTTTAGATAGGTTCACATTATGCGTAGAAGTTATAAGTGTGTGTGAAAATCTTCGTCAACATCCATGTTGTTGGTGCCACCTATAGTATTATGTAATAAACAGGTCAAAATCTGAAAATCTTGTGAACAGTCCAGCATCCTGAATTTTCGACGGATCTTCGTGAAATTTATTAGGATTGTAGAAGAGGTCCAAATCGCATTTGGTTATGATACTAGTGTCGCCACCTATACTTTGATGGAAATTTTAAGTTAAAATGTCTTGAAAGATACAAATTTCCGTATCTGGAAAATAAAAATGAATTTGACAAGCCAAATTTATAGAATCTATATACATCATGCCCAATGCTTATATATCATGTTACATCAATGACCTTGACTTATTTATGTAAGGTCACCAGACTCGTCAAGTTGGAAGAGGTGATTTTGTAATGGTAGAGTGTGGTGTGGATATCAGTGAACGAGACAATTGACACTCTAGATCAAAATCGGACTTGAAAACATTGTATAAAAAACTACTTGGTGACGTACGCAAGAGGTCACTATTATCCAATGATGGTGTGACCTTAAATTATTTTTCAAGGTCATAAAGCACTTAGGAAAGGGACATTCCATTAGGTTTCTTCATATGGAATAAGGCGCCCCCCCCCCCCCCGAGAAGGGGGCATATAGCGATTACTTAGTCTGTGTGTCTTTGTGTGTCCACACTGAAAGTTATCACGCGATAACTGAAAAAGTTTTTCACTTTGGTCTTTCATATTGCATATGGTTATAGTCCTAAATAAGGTCTCAGACGAGTTCGAAGATAGGGGAATTTACCTAAATTCCCAAGGTAACAAAGCCATTTTAGTGAATTTGGTTTCCAATAACTCAAAAGATTTGTCCTTCAGGGCTTTCATATTGCACATGCTTATAGTCCTACATAAGGTCTCCGCGAATTCGAAGATGGGTGACTTTGACCTGAAATTGCAAGTTCACCAAGCCACTTTAGTAAATTTGGTTTTCACGCGCTAACTGGAAAAGTTTTTCGCTTTGGGCTCACCTATTGCACATGGTGTTAGTCTTGCATCAGGTCTTGGTCGACTTTGAAGATAAGTGACGTTTACCCAATTGCCAAGGTCACAGAGCCTTTTTAGTGAACTTGATTTTCACCTGATTACTCAAAAAGCTTTCCGCTTGGGGCTTTCATATTGCAAATGCTTCTAGTCCTGAATAAGGCCTTAGATTAGGTCGAATATGGGTAACCTTGACACAATTTCCAAGGTTACAGAGCCATTTTAGAGAAATTGGTTTTCACACGAAAACTTTCAAAGGGTTTTTTTTTTTGTTTTTTTTTGTTTTTGTTTTTGTTTTTTTTTGTTTTTTGTTTTTTGTTTTTTTTGGCTTGCCATAGGGCTATCCTATTGGGCATCATGCTTAAAGTCCTGCGAAAGGTCTCAGAAGAGTTCATCAATGGGTGACATTGACCAAATTCACTAGGCCACAGACCCATTTTTATGAATTTCGATTTTACTCGATAACAAGTTTGGTGCATGGGAGTTTCATATTGCTCGTGGTAATAGTCCTGCATAATTTCTCAGATGTCGTCGACGATCGGTGACCTTGACCTAATTCCCATGGCCAGAGAGCCATTTTGGTGAATTTGGTTTTCACACGAGCAATTGAAAAGGTTTTACCATGGACCTGTCTTATTACACATCGTTTTAATCCTACATAAGATCTCAGACAAGTTCGAAGATTGATCACCTGCACCAAAATCCCAAGGTCACAGTGTGTGTGTGTGTTGGGGGGGGGGGGGGCTAGATCTAGAAATCCCTGATTGCGTGTCAATACATTTTTCAAATCCGTCGTTTGACTGCATTTCAGGAAATGATATATGGTAATGGTGGTCAGCAGAG
The DNA here is from genome assembly GCA_964020975.1 of Hermodice carunculata. Lineage (NCBI taxonomy): Eukaryota > Metazoa > Annelida > Polychaeta > Eunicida > Amphinomidae > Hermodice > Hermodice carunculata. The sequence continues at coordinate 68,885,482 of OZ026616.1, forward strand.
CATAAGGCCCATGGGTCTCTTGTTTTCAAAAAATGGTATAACATAGCTGTAAAATGTATTGTTGATATAGTAAATGGACATGGAGAATTTCTTAAACCAGCAGAGATCAATGCAAAACTTAATTTTGAACCCAGTTTTCTGGCGTACTTGCAGATCTGCTATTCCAGATTAAGGAAAACAAATTTTGAGAAGTAAACAAAATATGCGTGTAATGAATACTTCCTTAAAATTTTGTATTGCCGGGCAAGATTTAAAATCTGTGGAACTGAAATGCAAAGATATTTATTGGGTATTAAGTTCAAAATGGCAATACAAGTGAACCTACTTACATGTAAAAATGGTTGAAAAGTTCCTAATAACTCCCTCCAAAAGTTTGGGGAAAAGGTGTTCTCGTCTTTCAAAGTTAATTTTACGACAAGGTTGCACGCTTTCCAGTTTTAACTTTTGCATTAGATTATAGTTAATTAACATTGGTTATGCACAGTTGGTATTTCTGGTGATGAAAATTGTGAAGTATGTGGAATGACTCCTGAAACAATAATTCATAAATTTTGCGAATGTCCCGCTTCATGCAACTTTTGGATCCAGTTTGTAAAGTTTAAGGAGATGCATATAAGAGTAAACAATTACTAGTGTAGATATCAGTGGCCGAGACAATTGACCCTCTAGAACAAGATTGGAGTTGAGTACATCTTATATAAAACTACTTGGTGACGAAGGTATGATAACTGAAGTAACCCGAACCTTTTCCTCATACAGTATCTTGTATATATACATGTATTCAATAGATTTACAAGTGGGTAATTGTTTGCTCTTTACCCTTTGTTCTATATCACGCATGTACAGATTCCAAAGAGCAGCAGGCATATATGGAAATCAGTTTCTTTTTGTGGGAAAACTTTTTAAAGTTCCTTTGTGTACGATCAAATTTCATACTTAAAGAGAAGTGCAATCAACAACCACTGAAAATTGTACCTGTGTTTCATTTTCATAATGGCAATTAAATTTAACAAATAGAGCGATTGCTTTCGTAGACAGACCCATACTGCCATGCTATCTATATTGTGGATTTCTATTGACGTCGTGACCACGCCGCCACACTGTACATAGTGGTATGTGTCAATTCAGTTCATCAATTGTATTAACTTCAAGAGATTTGCAAGACTGTTTGCAATGACTCCTGTCAGGAAAATGATAATAAATAGTAAATTTTCAGTCGACCAGATCGCAGACTGATATCATCAGTGACATTATATTTGTATCTCATGTAAAGCCTTGATGTAAATAGCCAAGTTTTATACAATACAGTAGCAGAATACAATGCATAACTTTGGATAATTCAAATACCAATACCAATACCTATACCTCACAAAAACATGTACAAACCAGTTCTCATGTTCCTTGTCAATGATTCATTCTGAAGGAATATGTACATGAATTATTCAGACGAATTTTTCTGATTCAGTTGCCTGTGTCTAGGTTTAGCATGGCCCTATAATCGGGTTATAGCTCCATGGGTTGGGTAACGCACACCATTGACACTTACAGTCCTCGTCTTGACTTGATGCACTTACGTTATTGATATTTACATGCCGGGACGAATTCTAAAGGGGATTTCTCGTACATTTTGAAACCATATCGACATGTTTTACTCTTTTACCATAGAGCTACTGTTAGATGGAGGTACAGGCAACACTCATCAATGGAAATAATAGTAGCTCCAGCTTTTTAATTATGTCATGTTAATCACATTGCGTTATGAGATTGAAAACTTTGACCTTGGGCTTTGGGCCCTGGCTCTTGTGTGTCGTGTCTGTACCTGACATAGTCTAAATCGACCACGTTAGGCATGGACCTATTAATTACATTTGAATTATGTGATTGAAAGGGAATCTGTGGGTTTTGGTTTCCGTTTCTGAGTTCTCGTTAATAGGCCTACTATGTCCATGATCTGTGCACATAATATGTCCTGACCCAGGCACCCAGTCATCGCTTCTTCTATATTTTATAAGCCCGACCCATAATTCCTACAAAGTGTCATCCCTTGGGAACCGAAAGAGGGACACTCCGTCCAAGTTTGTTTTGCTACATTATTTGACGCAACAGCGTCTCCCATCCTGCTTCGCGCGTGCCACCATTTTACATGGAAAGCCTTGGTCACATGACCTATTGTTCATGAATATTCATAAGGCGACCAGAAAAGCACGATCTCCGCTCTTTGTGTACAAGGGTACAAGCAGCAATGTTAAAATCACAATACCTTTCTACATAGAGCCGAAAATCGTGGTAATATTCATGTTATCGTAAAGAGGGGAGTCATTTTAGGCGAAAAATGACCGGTTTTGCATTTTGAAGCCTGACCATCAAAACCATTCATGTTTTACGAAACATCAATGTTTTAAGATAACGAAGACACGCAAGACACAGTGTTGCTTTGATAGCTTTTTATCATTCCACTAGGCTAGATTTGAGATAATTTCTGAAAATACACAGCACGTGCATAAATGAAACTTTTGGTTCCAGTCATAATGTCCTAATAACGTTAATAAAAGTTATAAAAAAAATAAACATAGCTATGTATATTCATGCATGTGCTTGATTCTTTACCAATGCAGATGTGTTATAGCCCGTACTGATATGCACCAAATTTCCTGTTTCCTGAGAATACACACAGGGGGTTAATTGGCAGCATTATCAAATAAGCAGAGAAGAATTCCTTCCTATATGTATGTATATGTCACATTCATGGGTTGCTTCTATTGAAAATATACTTCTTATTTGAATGAAAGATGAAAAATAATTGGGTACAAGTTTAAATATTCGGGTAAGTTTAGCCTCTACTAGTTTCGTTTAAATAAAACATTCCACCAGGTTGTAAAAATCGATAAAATGTTTACGTTTGTGAAAGCAGATACCAGCTCATACAATGTGACACACGTTTCAGGGAAAATGGATGTCAGCAAGCTACCAGTATTGGTATGGGGCAGCATGATTTTCCAAGACACATGCATGACCATTGTCTGGGCTCTGTTAACAGTGGGGTTCTACAAGGCAGGTAGGTAGCTCGTAAAATGCTTCAACCAGCAAACCCCATTCGCTGTAAATGTACGAATGAGCTATTCAACGAGCAGTGGTCCCAGTTTATGTGAGTGGTTATCAAAGTTCAAGACTGAATGGTTGAAAGTGTGTCTGTCATTTTATTTGCACAGACGACGTCGCAAGTCGTCAGCTACAGTTAGTACGAGACTTGAATACAAGTTTTCGACAAAAGCTCGGACCTTGTCACCAGGCAATGGTGACAGTCAGCTCCCATAATACGGGCATACTGGTGAAAACCAAGCCCCATTTTACAGAAAGCATGTAGTATAGCTTTGATCATGTTGGACAGCCTGTCTGTTGGTTTGACTTTCACTGTCTGTAGACTACAGTTTTGTCCAATAGTTCAAAACATTTTCTATTAGGGCTACGCTATGCTTTAACATGGGTGACCTTGACCTTATTCCCCTGATCATAAGGCGATCTGAATTTGATTAAGGCATGTTAGTAACCGTCACACTGCACAGGTTTATGGTCCTCAATAGGGGCTATAGTTTACGTTTGAAGATGGATGACCTTGACGTAATTGCCTGGCTCACACTGCTACTTCAGTACGTGAATGTAGTTTTTGCAGGATGTGTATTGTTTCACCTGCCACTTTCATGTTACACAAGTTTGTAGTCCTGTAGAAGGGCTAAGATAATATGAACAATGGTGACCTTCAACCAATTCTCAAGGTCACGGAACCTCCCTGAGTTTTCAAGTTGTATTTAGCCTGGAACAGATGCCTTGAAATATGTTAAAGAAAAGACTGTCGCACGACTATCTCATCCGTTGTTATTCCCCTGCTGGCTGTCAGCAAACCACGGGACCAGTTTCATCCTCTTGTAAGTCCTCTCTTAGGGCCAGATTAATTCAAAATGTAGACGACTTTAATATATATTTGTGCTTCTTTCAAAGAACGCAGGCAGGGGCATTTATATTTTTGCCAGACTGGACAGAGTCTGGCACTGTTTAAGTTTGAGGGATTACGACCTCTGGACTCAATGATACCACTTTCAGTTTCATATTTCTTTGTCAAAGACACAGTGCCAAAAATCCACTGCAGCCCATTCACAAATTTTGGTAGTCCATCGTAAATATTTTCCATATATTCTCAATGAAAATACATCGTTTTTATGCATATCTTTCTGAGATTTATGGTGAATTTAGCCAATCACTACCCATAAAGGTACGTACATCATCCCTGTTTGCTTGACCATGAGCAGAAAACAAACATGCGATCCCGCGCACATGTCCGATTGCTTCGTAATCACATTGACCCTGTGAATGATGGTACCTGTAGGTTAATGTTTGCATTCCTATTGATTAGCATGTAGTCAGTGGGGAGTGCAATGGGAATTCGTAGTCTATGCATGTAAGATAATCGTAGAGAAGGCCTGTAATGGTTTTCATATTTTTTGGATTTTGTGTGAATTTTTGTGCCTTTTGGTCAAAATTAAAAAACAAATCTTAGTTGAAACCGCATGAGCTATATCGTATATGGATACGCCAGGGACTCTGAAACCTTACTGCTCTACAATGCATTTATTGTCACATTATTGGCAGCTGTGGATGGACTTTTTAGACAGCCCTCTCGTTCTTGTTTACAATTTAAAGTGACACATTATTCTATCCAGGTGAGTGTCTTCCCAGTGACTTACCTTTCGTCCTGGTGATGTTCTTGGTTTACCTATGTTACATCTCTGGGCTCACTATTTTGGCTTACCACTTAAGACAGGTGGGTATAGTCGTTCTTCGTTTATATATGATCTGCAGGTGCACCACGTTACCATGGTTTCATTCTTGCATTGCATTCATCTGACAAGAAAAAGTTAACCTTAATAAATAATAAAAAAAAAAAAAAAGACTATAGAGTTGTTCACATAATTCGAGTGGTTGTCACAATCGCTTATGTGAAGTTTTTGCAGTTCAACAGGAAGAAAATTGCTCAGATGTAAAAAGGTGCCTCATTATCTTCAGAAAGTTGGCTAAGTACAGAACCGAATGAGTGAAACTGTAAACTGACGTTATCATTTTATCAGATAAAGGCAATATGATTTGACTCTTGTCTGTAACGATATTTCAAGCTTACGCTATTTTCTTAAGTTGGGTTTTAGTTAATGTATAGGAAACATCTTTTGTGCCAGAGTGACTGTTGCCGACTTCGTTTGCTTTTGATACGAGTGACACAGTTTGACGGAGCCTATGAGCCAAAGTGTGTTTAAAGGTATACAATTTCACATGTAAAATTAATGTATGGCTGAAGATAAAGTGTTGTATATGAACTGCCAAGTGTTTGAAGTCGTGGACCACTGAGTTAGCAAGTATACACCGTCACTGTGCTCTGATTTGAAATTGGCAAAAGGTCTAAACGACCTTCTGTTCCCTCATACAAAAAACTGAGCGAGAAACATCTGGGAGCTGGCCTTGGTGCTCCTGCCCCAACGACAGGTGAGGTCCAGGTCTGTCATAACCAGAGTGTATAGAAAAGGTGAAGGGATACCCGGGCCAGCCATTCCCTGGACTATATACAACATGTATGCATGTATGTATGTATGTATGTATGTATGTATGTATGTATGTATGCATATATATATAATATAGTATAGTATAGTATAGTATTGTATTGTATTGTATTGTGTTATGTTATGTTATTTCTTTTTCTGTTCTGTTCTGTTCTGTTCTGTTCTGTTCTGTTATGTTATATAATATAATATAACATTATATTATATTATATTATATATTATATTATATTATATTATATTATATTATATTATATTATATTATATTATATTATATTTGCAGGAGACCAGATGGGGAAAGTGGAGTGGTTCACAGCAATGCTTGAACGTGTTGGAACAGCCGACAACATGTCGTGATACAGAAGTGACTGGAGATATTTGAAACTGTGGCCGCAGCAGCCTTATAAGAGGAGTGGCTCTTTTGCTACCCATCATATAACTCTGGAACAAAAATTAAATGAAGTCTTAACTTCCACTCTAAAAGAGCAAAGTTTAGAGCCAATTTTAACAAATCGGAATTCCATTTCTCAGAATATTACTTACCTAAATACCTACATCCTTGTTGCACAATTGGAAGACTTAAATATAGTTGACTTAATGTCCGCAAGGGAGCAAGCACATAGCACCCTCCAGGGCTAGCACAGTGACAGTTTGATTTAAATGTAATCAAACAGAGTGGTGATGCAACATCATGAAACAAAAACACAAAATTGATATGCATAACGCTGGGTTTTCAGTTAAGAACAATTTCCATTTACTTCAGGACCACAATTACACCGCAACGCCGCACACTAATACGGATATTTGGTATATTATCAGTATCACTAAATATACTTGCCTCTCGACCAACAATGCCAAGACCTACGAGGTGGAAGCTTTTAATGCCTCCTGGTGCACCCTGCAGAACATTGCGGTTGTCGTCATTCTGTGGACCTGCCGATGGCAATCCTCTACGAATTTCGCTGAGCACTACTTGTGTGACATGATAGTGCTCGAGAATGACATGCAGGCATTTGCGGGTGTTACCAACCCCTTTGCTTATGTTCTGATACTTGTTCCTTAGGCCTTCCGGATCCCATCAGAGCTGCCACTGTGTTCCAGCTTATGACACTCTCGTGGTTCAATCCAATGCAGGCCTATAGGTCGGCGCATGTATTAGAGGGCCTTTCAGGCCTTCATGCCTTGTAGACCTAATCTCGAACGTATCAGGCAGTTTGTTTGTAGATGTAAAGTCCTGAAATTTAGAACAAATACAACCAAATCTCAAAATATGTGACAAAAAACGTTTTATATCCAATAGTTTCTAGAGCCTGACCGAGCATGCATTTTGAAACTGAACCAGGTACTCGGTACTCGGTAAACATTACCGATACCGAACCGGGCACTGTTCGGGTTCGGTATATGCAATTCAAACATGAAAACTTTTGACAGGGGTTAATAACTGTTACCCTTATGCACAGGGGTATCACTATTGTTATGTAATTTAGGCGATTAATGCAACCCATGTGATACATGCAATTGCAAAGTATCTTTTGTTGCATTGTTTAAAGTTTATACAAGTAAGAAAAGTAACCTCAGTGACATTTTTATTTAACTTCATTAACTTCATTGCTAAGATTGACAGTGATAACCGAACCCGAACGTTTAGAGACTGTAAAAGCCAAACCCGAGCCGGGCTTCAATCCTGAAACCCGGTAAGCTCGGGTTGGTTATTCAGGTTCGGTCAGGCCGTAATAGTTTCCGAAATATTACTGTCCGGGAAAGGATAATTCACTACTTCAAAGTTAAACTCATCTATTTTGTGATAGACTTTAATACAAAACCTGTCATTAGCGACCTGAATATCCCAGTCCAAAAACACATCTGTGAAACCATCTGAATTGTTACCCTCCAAAGGGATATCTTTTGGGTAAATTTCTTTGCGTTGTTTAATGTTTTTGTAACCATTTGAAAGTCCCTTTTCCAATTTATCCATATACTTAAATTCAAGGCAGGTTAAATATAAATCTGGCAGTAGAGTGGAGCAGTTGCTACCCGTTGGAATGCCTTTTATTCGTTGGAAAAACCTATGGTCCGCATTGAACGAAAGTATTATCCAAAAGAAATCTTATAGCATCTATCAAAGTTTCAACGGTGTAAGATTTAACGTTATTGTTTTAATATTTATTGTATGACCACTATGCTTTCTTTGTATATGAATTAATATTTCTGTATGTTTTAACATTGGCTTTAAACATTTTGCTTGTTAATTCTGAAGGTGAACTGTTGACTTCATCTATGGGTAGATTTGTGTACAGTGTAGAAAAATCAAAACATTTGATATTTTTTTTGCTTTTAAATCATTGGTATATATATATGTATATAAATATATATACATATATATATATATAAATGATATATATATATATTTACATCTTTGATATATATATATATATATATATATATATATATATATATATATATATATATATATATATATATATATATAGTATTCGTTTGTAATTGATTAGATGCGCCTGCAGCGCAAAGTTATTAACTGAAATTGGAATGGCATCTTAACACATCCTAATTTTGAACATATTCAGCATTAAAACCTTTAAAATGGCCTAATTTATATGAATTAAAATCCTACAACTTTTGTTTGTGGTTCATTGAATGCGCCTAGAGTATGGACCTATAAATTGACATTTGAATGGCATATCTACTTATGATAGTTTTGAAGACATTCAATCTTCAAAATTTCAAATGCCCATTATTTGCATAATTTTAAATGAACTGAAACATTTCTGTTAAAAGGCTCGAGCTCATGTATGATGCCTAATCAGACCAAGTTTTAGTTTCTAAGTTTAATAGGGTCTGAGAAAATTGTCAGTTAAAATTGCTAGCGAAAAACACTAGGAAGTAAGAAAGAAACCCAACAAAAACAGATGTCTGTGTTGGCACACTGACATAAAAATACAAATACAAGAACTGATCAGATACTAGAGCACCCAAGACCATTCATCCACATACTTAGTTGTTGTACACGCCAGTTCTGTGGTTATGTATTAAACTAAGAATGACACTTCTATTTAGAATAGTTTTGTAGTTATGGGACATTTTAATAAATGTCTGTTGCCTCTAGGTTGCCTTGTTTTGAAAAAAATGAAACATTCAAAATCAGAGTAGGTGTGTGTGTGTGTGTGTGTGTGTGTGTATGTGTAACGGCTACTAGATAATTAGTTTACGCATTCCCGGCCTGATCAGTCACTTACCATGAAAACTTTTCAACTATGCAACCGCTGATGAAACAGGTGACTGATCCTTAAAAGAACTTAACAACCATTTTCAGCTTTTGTTTGGCCTGGATATTTGCTGTATGCATGGTGAAGACACAGGACGCAGGCATTCCATAACCCATCTTGTTCCAACTCAGTACAAGGTGTGAAATACTGAGTAGCTGCAGGATGTTGAACTTCAATTGTTGTCAAAATGTGAAAATAAAATTTTGGTCATTTCAATCTTCAAGAGTCAGATGCCAATTTATGCCCTGGAGACATTTCTAAGTATGACTTTCCTCCACACAGCAGGGCATACTACAGCTTACACATGTGACTGGCTCTGTTGCCAGCCAACACACAGACTGTGGATTATAGAGTCATTTACATGTATTTGCTCCTGTAGTTGCATGTTTTCTTTTTCATACAAGCTTCTTGCCTAACTCAACACTACAGAGAGAAGTATTGACTTTTCCTGTCCTTAGCTTGCCTTCCACGTACAGAGAACTGGTTGTCTAGCATCCTCCCAATACCCTGAACTACACTTCTCAGGCACCAGAGGTCACAAGATCCCAGAGCAAACCAGTATGTTACTTGCCATAACATGAACTGAACTTTTCAGTACCACAAACCACAACTACGACTCCCGTTTTGTGGATTCTAGTGATTCAAATGACTGTAATTTGCATATTTTTCAAAACATTATTTTTTCATATTTATCTTATTTATTTTTTTATGTTTATTTTACTTATTTTTTATTTCATTTTATTTTATTATTATTTATTTTTGTAAAAAAAAAGGCTTTACTAAATAGATGGATCTAAAATTGGACCATGTTTGGAGTTTATAAATGTAGCAGTGTCCAAAAAAAATTGTCGGACAAAATTATTGATGAAGAAGAATCCAAAAAAGAAAAAAGAAAACAAAGAAATTAAATAACACAACAAGAACAGAATCTATGTGTTTTCACACAGAAAAAAAAACAGAGAAAAGTAGTTTACTATCAACGGAGGTATAACGATAAGAATGCTAAATGTATACAGACATGCATATATGTGTTAATGACATTATCAGAAAGATGGAAGGTATTGTAAGGAATTTCAATAAATTTAGTACAAATCAATATTCGTCTACTTTGATTGGATGTCATTTGGGTTTCTATGGTATATGGTACAAGCCAATACAATGCAGGGAAGTTGCCTCTACAATTGCCTGTAATTTGCATAATTTTTAAAAATATTATTCATTCCAAATCACTGGATAAAACTGAGTTTACTATCAACGGAGGTATAACGATAAGAATGCGAAATACATCCAGACATGCATATATGTGTTAATGACATTATCGGAAAGATGGAAGGTATTGTAAGGAATTTCAATAAATTTAGTACAAACAATATTCGTCTACTTTGATTGGATGTCATTTGGGTTTCCATGGTATATGGTACAAGCCAATATAATGCAGGGAAGTTGCCTCTACAATTGCCTGTAATTTGCATAATTTTTAAAAATATTATTCATTCCAAATCACTGGATAAAACTGAGACCAAATTTATGTAGCCTATATATCAATTAGAATTTTCAAGGTGAGAATATTGTCAGATGTCCCACTGGGTTTTTTTTTGTTTTTTTTTTTTTTTGTTTTTGTTTTTGTTTTGTTTTTGTTTTTGTTTTTTTTTGGAGCCAAATTGATTCGGTTGCATGATGTCATTTGATTCGAAAAATCGTATACTTCCAATTTAGTCTTCAGGGGAATGGGCTACAAAAGTAGATGACAGGACATTGCCTCTAGTTCTCTGGCTTGTGTGCTATGTCCTTTTTTAATGGACTGGAGTAAAGGACACTTTCCCACCAAGATGTGGGGCATGAATCAGTTTTGAGAATTTTGTTGAAGACTCCTTGTAGCAAGGAAGTTAATATACTGCCAGTCAATGAAAACGCACAATGGAATATATATTGAAAATTTTTATTTCATGCACACAAGTTACTCTTTGCCATACATACACTCTTTTGAACATTTTAATAGGTCATGAAATGTCCACATGCATTGATGCGTGACATATTGTGAGTAAATCAGACTCTGTTAATGTTCTCTCAATTTGCAAGTCACATTTCAATAGGCTGTGTAGCCACCACCAGCAGCTACACAGGTTTGGCATCTATGATGCATGCTTTGGATGAGAGGCTTAATTCTATACTGAGGTATGTGGTCCCACTCTTCTGATAAATCCTGGATAAGTTGTTGTCGGATGATCAGTTAGGGCATCCTTCTGGACAGTTGCTAGCCAAGTTGGTCCCACAAATGCTCGATGAGACTCATCTGGTGAAAATGCTGCCCATGGCAAAAGTTCAATGTTGTCGGCCAGGAAGAGGGCCATGGTAGCATGGGCTGAGTATTTGCGTGCATTGTCTTGCTGAAACAGCAAAATATTTTGGTGTTGATGAAGAAAGGGTGGAAGAGGAGGCTGAAGGATAATGTCAAAGTATCACTGAGCAGCCAATGTGTCATCCACCACTACTGAAGGAGTTCTTTGATGTATGGAGGTGCGGGCCCATACCATTACATTTGCAACACCCCAGCTGTTGACTTTGCCAATGCAACAGTCAGCATACCTGCCCCTGTGTTTATGCTACACACGTTGCTGCCTGTCCACCATTTCCAAATTAAAGTGAGATTCATCAGAGAAGAAAACCCTTCTCCAAAGCACTTGGTTCCATTGGGCGTGTTGGCAGCACCAAACCAGGCGATTTTGATGGCAAGCAGAGGTCAACTGATTTCCCCTAAAAGGTCTTCTGGGATTGAGGTTACTTTTCCTCAGATGTCACCTAACTGTTTGACTGCTTATTCTGGGGTTCGTTCCCTTAGGTGTTTCTCTAGCTGCGCGACTGGCAGTTTGCAATCTTTCTTGCAGATGGAGGAGCCATATATACTTGTTTTTTGCTGCTGTGGTTACACTTTCTGGCCCAGGATGAGCCCTGCCATCTATGGATCCAGTTTGCTGATGATGAGGTATCAGTCTGTTGATTGTGGTGTGGGAACAGCCCATTTGATGTCCCACCTCTGTAAAGGAAGTCCCGGCCTATATCATGTCATGCCCAAGACACAGAAGCAGTCATTGCTTGGCAATCACAGCATTGTGAAGTATGGAAGAGTTATTTTTGTGTTTTTCTGGCAGCCCTTATATACTGAAATTAAGCCATGGTTGTAGATCACCCAACAGGTCACACCCACAAGAACATTGGTACTCTTGGGCAAAATTGAGCAATACATGTCTGGAGGCAATGATGCATGTGAAGACAAAGTTTTTTGATAAGTGTTCATTCAGTGTCACCAAGGACTTCAAAATGTTGGCATATCTGACTTTCTGCAAAATTTTACAAAACTACATGTACCTGTGCGTTTGCATTGACTGACAGTATATATTTGCATCACTTTTTATCTTTTCACTAATGATACCATCTGTTCCCGGGGATTGAGCCCTTCTGTAATCCTTGGATGGACAAATAGATAAAGCTATTCACTTGTAATTTAAAATTATGTTCATTAAATATTTTATTTTAAATTAAATTAATATAACTATTTGTTGCCTCATTTAGAGGTCACTCGTTGGTATTATAGGATTTTAGGAAATGCAATTCATTCTGTGGTACTAATGAGTTTGAAACTTTTTATTAACACAATTATGTAATGCAGCATAAAGTTTCTTGAAGGCTGAAGAATTATTATTGTCTAAGCAGTCGTATTGACTGTTTAACTTATTTTGGAATGGTGACTTCTTTTAGTTGAGCAACATCTTACATCGTTGTGTTTCATGCCCATATTTCTGTTATGGAGTTTCATCGAAAGGTTGTGCATGCAGGGTAAAAGCACTAAACTCTTTTTAGGTCTTCGTAAAGAGCATGGCGGTCGAAAACGTATCATTGTTCCGTCTCTGATATAGTACTCTATTTCTTTCTGCATTGCTTGATGAGGAGACTTTCAATATAAGACAAAACACCAACATGCGTCAACATTTTTATAGCATCTGATACCCAATGATTCACTTCATAGCCTGCATTATTAATTTTTATGATAATTTGTTGCAAAGTTGTCTGTATTTTATTGGTGAATAGTGCAGCTTGATATTTCATATCATCCCTTGGCTGAAATATATCTTTTCCCTTGTCCTGTAGGCATACTTTGCACCCTGATTTCATTCTGATCTGTAAGAATACATGTCGATAGCTTGTTTTGTTAACAATTTGCTGCACCCAGTGTTTTGTGCCATTACAATATTGGTTTGCTATACGTTTTAATCATTGTGATGATTTGCAAAATCCTGAGTTTTGCTGTAACAACACTGAGTATTGTAGTTGCTTTGTTCAATAAGTTGGAAAAGAGGCTGTAACGGTCCAGTGCTCAGGTGACCTTGGTTGTACAAACAGATGTGTTTCTGTGATGTTTGGAACAATATCAAGGTCACTTTTGTTTAAAACCATCATCACTACAGTATATCCAATATCAGTCTTCATTTGTTCGGTTCAGGTTTATTATTTTAATGCAAAAAATGACAGTATGTCAATTAGACCTTTCAGGCTGACGCAAACTCTACAAAAAGACCGTGAGTCCTTTCCTTTTTATTGGTAACAATGGGCATGGAACCACGGGAAAACAATTACCAACATACAAGCCAATATATCACTTTGATCTTTAGAGATCGCTCAAAGTCAAAATTAACAACACCAAGAGGCACTTTCCTTAATAGTAACCATGGGTCTAGGATCCAGCACTACTGAAATATAAGCTAAGATGTCAAATGCTGTTATCCACATTGTTACAATGCCGTCATCATATATTCCGTTACCGAGTTGTCCTAACTTGGGTAAGTTGCACAAAATCAGAAAAATGGCGACAGCGCCATATATACTGAAAAAATGGTGGAAATCGAGTCCAGGTACATTCCACCATGGTTTAAGTTAATCGAGCATACAGTTTTGGGGACAAAGCGAAATAGTGTTACTGTGTAAGTGCACAAAATATCATAAAAATAGAAAGCATATGATACCACCGTCGGCAGAACAGATTAAGGTTTAAGCATTCCCCAAAGTGTTCCTTTGATATTTCAAAGCAATTGGTTCAGCAGTTTTGGTTGCTCTTTAAAAACGGATTTTACCAAAAAAAAATTCATAAATTTGTAAATAATAGGTTTGAAACGAACAAACATTTGAAAGTGTCAAAACACAAAAATAAGACACATAAACTCTGACTGCAAAAATTCTCCATTTTCAGCTGGGATTGGATTCAATGTAAGTAACAACTTAGTTATTAAGTCTCAGTATGTACTGATTCCCAAGAAATATATATGTATATTCTTGCAGTATGTTGAACCAGACAACATTAGGTAATATTTAGATGGCGGTGGTTGTCTAATGACCCAGAACTGTTACAATACTGGGCCTGTGGCCCAGCATGTTCGACAATACAGGGTTTTTAGTGGGCCAACACTGGTCCGCTGAAGCCAAAATATACTGAGCCAACATAGACTCGCTAAGCAGATCATAGCTTATAATCATAGCACCAATATAATGGCCTTTGTTTCTATAATTTTGAATTTACTATAAACTTAAAAGCCGCCACACAAGGCTGATTCCCTGTTATAGGCCAACATTAACATCATCGGCTATGGAGCACTGATAACGTATCTGCATTTTCCCTTGAATTGAAACCTTTACGTTTTATGTTGCACATAGCCAGTGCATAGCCTTCGAACTTTGACATGTGGCCATACAGTTCTGCAGATGATATAATTTTCAAATAAACGATAATAATTTTCGTTATCTCGGTTGAAAATATATGTTAAATCAGCTTAAAGTAAGTTCCTGAACCATATACATGTATATTGATAAATTTGTCCAAAATAATCCACCAGAGAGAATAGTGGAAGTGTCTTGGCTGAATCAATACCACGTTTGTTCAAATGGACACGCTTCAAAGATTTTTTTTTTGTCCCCTTATGTGAAAAAAATCGCAGAGAATCTCTCCGTAGCCGTGGTGCCAATACTTAGAAAGTGCACAGGGGCACTTCTGTGGACTAACAGACCTTAATTAGTTCAAAAGTCATTTTGTTCTACCTTTAATGAATTTTTGTGTGCTAAAGGTACTTTATGGTTTGACTTCCTCCAAAACTGTCGCTCAGATTGTGCTGACACTCGGAGGATATTTGTTTTTTAGAAGGGGTAAAAAAGTTGTCAACTAGATGGTAATACTTTGGATTCCTGATTGTTAACGAATTTATGAATTCAGGTGTGTCTTGGTAAATGCATACATTCCTAGTCATCACTAGTTAAGTCAATGGGGAAATCAGCGGAATTCACATTTGTTACTTTTTCTCCAAAGCCGTGATCCAGATTCACTTCAAACTTGGTGCAGATGTGCCTTCAGTACCTTTCAATGAATTTTGTTCAAATGGTCAAACTCCAGTGATTATTTTAATTGTTATGAATTTAGGAGTTCAATTTTTTGGTCAAATCTTAGACAATCCTCTCCAAATGGCTCAGCCAATTGCTTCAAAATTGGATAGGGACACTTCTTGTGACTCCATAACCTTACTTTGCTGAAGATGTGGCGCTGCGATGTTCTCTATTTTTTACCCTTTCTTGTATTGTAAAACTATTTTCCACTTCTCTAATACTGTCTCTCAGATTATGCTGAAACCACATTCACTTAAAATTTGGTGCGGATGTAACTTTGGTGGGTCCCCACCAAGTTTTAAAAAATGGCTGTGCTTCTTAAACTGCCCAGCTAAGTTTTTCAAAATTGTATAGCAACAATTCTGGGGCCCTTTTGACCTTGATTTATTCGATAAGTGGCATTTTGATTTTCATTTGTTTAACGAACCTTTGTGTGTTTTCGCTATTTTCGATTTGCATTAGAAAACCCTCATGTAGACTCTCTTGGAAACGTGAGAGGAAAGGTAAAACTATATAATCACCAGCGTGACAGCCTTTTGAAATATTGCGTCTACTGTTTGTTTAAATTTGGAAATAAACTGCTTCTTATTTGTGGATCCCAATTCACGATTGCCACAGAGGGGGAGACACATTGCGAGCAAAGTTAGAACTCCAACTGTGGGTCGCTTCCTGCCCAGTTTATTTGTTTACGTTGTGAGACAAACAGATTTGAGTGAAGGTATCCACCATAAAACAGACGCATTTTAAATTTAAAACTGCAATTGGTTGATCCATAATGGCATGTTTGAAAGATCTTGGGCCTTTTGAAGGCATTGATTGCTTGTTTTTCCTCATTGTGACCGGGTCATTTTGGCTGGAGTAGTTGGGGGTAATTTATGTCATGTCAACACGAAAAGCCTTCAGGATTAGTTTACAGAGTAAGTACACAACATCATATGAACTTTTTGTCCAAAAAATATTTGAATATTTGATTAGATGCTCCTATTTCAAGACGTCTGCACGCATGTAAAGTACTACGGCACTAGTGTCATCGACTGATCGAACAAAATATCTGCTCTAATAGGTAATAAATGGGAGATTATGAGCCATATATTCTGGACGATAAACATAAATGTTTCTTGTCATAGAGGTTGGTTGTTGTACGCTAACGATACAATGCAAACATCAAGCAGATGTGCTTGCCTCTTGTCGCAGATGCCATTCTAATGTACATGTAGTCAAAGCTGACATTACGATGCATGCGTGAGGAAATCGTGTGTTTTAATTGTTCCGTACGTAAAAGTTAGCTCATTCCACCTGTATAGGCAACTCTTTACAACTGTAACAGAACTCTGCATCACAGGGTCCACAAGCTGTTTTAAATGGAAACACCCCTACCTGTCATATTTTGTTCCTCCTGTGGAAGCACTGGATCGTGCTATTGACATGACCTCGTAACCCAAGATTTGGCAGAAGTTTCGTTTGCGAGTTCAGTTAGCAGCGAAAATTGTTGAAGATCGGGTCGCCAGACTTGAATAAACTCACTAATATAGGTGTCACGGAGCTGCCTTTAGATTACCAAGCTCATATGAGCCAAAAATGCCATTTCCTCTATTTCTTCTGTATGTCTTACACTACCACCCCCCTAAAAAAATAATAAAATTAAATAAATAAATAAATCAATCAATCAATCAATCAATCAATCAATCAATCAATCAATCAATCAAACAAACAAAAACAAAAACACAAAAAACTAAACAAACAAAGAACAAAAAAAACAACCAAACAAAAACAAAACATACAGAGTGGTGACTTTGGAATGTCCATATTAAAAAAAATGTTGGTAGGATAATTTTTATCCAGTTTGGTTTCGGGCTGATGATGTCGCCACTTTGCACCCGCCCTGTTGTTTTCCCTGGCGGCTTTAGCGGTGAATTATTGAACATTTTTGGCTACCGTCTCTGAGGTTACAACTTCTGTATACCACCCAGATTTGTTTTTAGTTTCTTCAATAGAATTACTTGTTCACTCGAGAAAAATGTTTGTGAGTGGCAAATGAAATTAAGACGTCAGGGATACATTCAAGCACCAGAAGCTCCAAACCTGAAGCAACAACCCTGCTTTTTTCCATTGCTGCTTAACACAATACATGACATAGCAACAGTGAGGTGGCAATGTTGGCAAGAAAAGTGGACTTCATGATAAAAGCACGAAGCTCGGCACAAATATGGAAAGGTATATAGCAAATATTTTTTATATAGAGCCAACTAAAATTTCTGCTGTGTTAGGAATGAGCACCCGCTTCAAAGTGTACCTTTGTATTCACGTTAGTTTCTGAAAGAAAGTCCCACAGGTGACCAATTTTGTGTTTATTTTTTGTGATGCTCTTAGTCACTTGACCTGTATATTTAGCAAAACATTTGCAAATATGCAGTGCAAAAGGTCACGGACATCTATATACACAAAATGGTGTGGGATAATTATCAATACAATCTACCCTTTATAAACTTGGTTTGTCACATTTGATAGTGGCTTCAAATGTTGCATCATCACACAAGTATTGTTTCTACTACTATAACGCATAGCCAGCAGGTGCGGCTTTGGCAGAGTGAGGGAAAGATTCTGTTACACTGGTGTCTCACTTTTTTGCATGAAATGGGCTTTGAATTTATATTGGTTAAGATGAATTTGTCGTCCTTTTTCTATCTGTTTCTTGCAATTAGTCAAAAACATCTTCTCGTTGTCTTTGTGTTTTCCGAGTTTTGTTTTTCTTTTTTATTTTGTATTGGCTGAGGTAAAATTAGTTCAGGTCAACAAACTTCATCAACACGTTCCTGAAACGAGGGTAACAAATATGTTTTCCGTTTCGACTGTTGCCCAGCAGAAATTCAGTTGCTGTCCTTTTAGGTGTTTTCATATTTTTTCATAAAATTTTTATGCTGTAAGTACAGGTTGACCGGGTCTTGAACCAGAAACTAATATTCATTTGAAATAACTGGTACAGGACAAGCTTTGTTTATAACATTCTGTTTTTTCAATCTGGGTTGTTTTTCCTGAACAAGATAGACAAATTCCACTTTTGTTGCTTTTGTGTTAAAAGGCCACGCTGTGTACATCTACCTGTATAACATGAACAGATGATCCATTAAACACACACACACACACACACACACACACACACACACACACACACACACACACACACATACATACATACATACATACATACATACATATATATATATATATATATATATATATATATATATATATATATATATATATATATATATATATATATATATATATATATATATACAGAGCCTAGAGACCCCTGATATTCCTAGTTTCAAATATTTGACTTCCTCTGACAGTTGAGTCACAGAGTATTTGAACTAATTTTTAGCATCTGCCGGAAGAGCAGACCTCTTTGGCAGGCGTCATATATCCTTGTTGACCTGCTGAACCTGTGGCACCAGTTCTGCCAGATGGACCAGTAGCACCAGTGCCACTTGCTGGACCTGTTGCACCTGTACCTCCTGTCCTGCAAGTTGGTCCTGTTGCACCAGTGCCTCCAGTCTTGCCACTGATATTGTTCGTACAAGGCACGTTCATTGCCTGTGCATTGTATATTTTGTTACATTATTTGTATGTTGTCGTGATTTTTCAGACCTAGAGCATCATCCACTGAGTCTTGATGGCAGGTGTAAGGGACAACCTGACAATGTTCTTTAGTTTAAGTACTGGACAACTGTACTTCATATGCAGTTCTGCATACTTTCCTGTGCTTGTTTCATTTGCGTGGCAAACTTTGCCCTATATATCGATTCTTTGACAGCACTTATGTCATGGTTCTTTGCTTTGACCCACACAAACTATGCACTTTGGATTCCTGAGCAATTGCGAGACATGATAGAACTGGCAATAAAACACCTTCAGATTGCAGAACAATTCAAAACTAGAAAAGAAGATTTGCTTCAAAGCAAATCTGACTGTGTGCCTTCAAAAGTTGTAAATATCAAATGCTACAATTGTATCCTTTGGTAATTCACATTACATTAAGATTATGGCTGGATGCAAATTTCCAAGGCCAAATGAACTTGACCTTTGACCTTTACAGGAAGCAGCACATATAAATTGCTCAGTGTTACAATACCCACAATATAGGCCCAACAAAAACCAAATCGAATGAAAATTGAACAAGTTGTGGCAAGATGAAACTTTCATAGGGCCAAATGGCATTGAACTTGGCTTTTGAGATTACATGATCTTATAAAAATGTACAGTGTTGCAATACCTACAATTTGAGTCCAGCATGATTAGAATTTGATGGAAATTGGCCAAGTTATGACTGGATGAAACTTTCAAAGGGCACAATGACCTTGACCTTTGACCTTTAGAGGTCACATTTAAGTTTTAAAATGTGCAGTGTTACAGTAGCTACAATGTGAGCCCAACATAATTAAAATTGGATAAAAATTGACCAAGTTGTGGCTAGAAGAAAGCTACCATCAAAAAAGGCATTTGACTTTGAAATGACCTTTTACCTCGAAGCGACCTCTACCTGAAGTTAACCGTGACCTCGAAAATGACATTTTGGCCTAAAATTGACTTTTGACCTCGACATGACCTTGACATTTGAGATGAACTTTACCTTGCTTTTATTGAATATCCATTTACTCAGAACAACATCTACCATAGCATATAAGATATTGAAGATTTGAAACTTTAATTAGCCCTCATTTGCAGAATTTTGAAAAGCATGACTTCTCATAATAAAAAGGCGAGACTTAATCTACAGAAGTATAATTGTGCCTCGTTTGGAGTTTCTAAGTGTAATACTTTTCAAATCAAATGTAGGACAAATTTGTGTGTAAAGAAAGAAAGAAAAAAAGAAAGAAAAAAAGAAACAAGAAAGAAAGAATTCCTAGATAAACAATATGTCTGTGTTGGTACACAGTCATTATTGGCCATTTCACAGCTAAGAAGATTCAGTGCATGTTCTCTGCAATACCCATTGACCAAACACATAAGCAAAACAATGCTAGAATCAAGGGGATGAGGGCGCAATTGGCCTAACTGAAGCCGCTAGTGCTTTAAACATTGGATGGTATCAGGGCCAGAAGGTGTCTGAGTAATCAGTGAGTTTGAGAATGTACAAATGCATTGGGCGGCTTTGCAAGCAAGGTACTGGTTCTGTCCATTGTATGACACTTGGGTAAATCAACACGGTTTGACCTCATATAGAACAGATACCTTGTTGACAGCCAGAAAACATTGTCTTGTCTAAATGGGGAACAGGAATTCACAGAATTGCTGGTTCTGTTCTAGCACCCGGGAACTGTCGGAAACGCCTAAATGAAGAGAGCAACAAGCAGGAACTGTTTAAATTCCTTTCAAACGCCACTTTTGAGTCCATACACAGGCAACTTATGCTATTGATTACTGTTGAGGGGGAACAGGTGGCCATGTATCCACCAGAAGCAGGGATTCTAACTTCACTTGCTCCATGTTGTCATGAAGAAGCTAACACTACTGTATATTGCTACATGTGACACATGCTGCACAACGTGGTCACACTATGATAATAATTGATACAGTTGACACTGTTGCTGTACTTTCCATTATGGTCTATCAGCAACCGAATGAAGTTGATAAGCTATGGATAATATTGTGGGCAGGAAAAAATCTGCTTTCTGGCAACCCATGAAAAAGCTCTCACTCTTGGACCAGGCAAGTCCCGTGCTCTACCAATATTCCACGTTTTGGCTGAATGTGATAGTGTCTTTGCTGGACATGGGAAAAGAACAGCTTTGGCTTTTTGGGCTGGAATGTCCCCACTCACTGATATTTTACTTAGTCTCTCTTCTGAACCAAGGCTAATATTGAAGCAAAGCATGCATGCAGTTGAGAGGTTCATCATATTAATTATCAGATCAAGTGCTTGTTTGGTTATAAACAGAACAAGAAAGAATATTTGTGCTTAAGAACTTCACCATCTGCTGCAGCTCTTGAGTAGCATGTTAAGCAAGCAGTCTTTCAGAGTAGCTTCATCGGGGGGGCATCGATTGCACATCCTAAGCTCCCACGTACTGGAGCATTCAAAGCTGACAGATTGTATGTGCCATATTGGACGTCATTTATAGAGGTCTCCAAAAGACATTACGGGTTGCAAGTGCAAATTAAATGCACTGAAATGCAGGGCCACTTGCTCATGCAAAGGTGAATGCCAGTAAATGAGTATAACTGGATTCCACTGCTCCTGATTATGAATCTGCTTGTAATTCTGCATGCGTTGTTGCGTCCATAGTCTTGAAAGCTGCATAAGGGTTGCTTTTCAATACCTTTTATTGTGGTTTAATGATGGTGCATGATAACAGCAATGTCCCATTTGCAGCTCCAATGGTTCTGTAGTTACTACGGAGGAACCAATGTCATAAAACATTCTGTGAGCTGGAAATCTGGGACAAGATTGTTTGAATGTATGGGGCTCGTTAACCATGACAAGACCCTTAAGTAGGCATGATTTCAAGTTTAAAAAAACCAAATGATTGTGGAGTTGTACCATTAAACAACCGAGTCTGACCTTCCATATGATCTTGAAAGTTATTTCAAGGTCATCTGTGGCGGTAAGCGTGTAAATGGATAATTAAACATTCCTTTTGTATTTGTGAAAACAAACATTGTTTTCTGATAATTTTTAGCTCAGCTGACTTGTCAGTCAGCTGAGCTTATAGGGTGGTCCATCTACAATTCACATTTTTGACTTCTTCTCCAAACCGTCAGCCAGATTTACTTCAAACTTGGTAGGAATGTATCTTGGGTGGGTCTCTACAAAGTGTGTTCAAATATCATGCTCCATTGATTTGTGGATTTTTTTTATGAATTTTTTTGTTCTTTTTGGGGGGATATCTGAAAAAATCGTCTCTGAAACCGCTCACCCAACTGCTTTGATATCACATAAGAACACTCCTAGGGACTCTTAGTTCTTAATTTGTTCACCAGGAGGCGGGGCATTTTTTTTTTCAATGTTTTATAATATTTGTGTGGTTTTGCTATTTCTTCTCCAGAACCGTTATTCACATTAAGCTGAGACTTGGTAGATATGGTCCTTGTGGAAGGGTCAAACAAAGTTGTTCACTAGGTGGCACTGCTGTGGATTTCTAATTTTTAACGATTTTGTTTTCAATTCAGGTACTTATCAGGACCTGGACCTTTCCTATTTATCACTATTTAACCCAAGGGGCATTCTAATGCCAATTCACATTTTTGCTTTTTCTCCAAAACTGTCATAGAGATTGACTTCAACCTTGGTGGCAATATACCTTGGGTGGGTTACTACCAGGTTTGTTCAAAGAAAATGGTCACGCTCCAATGATTTTTTTTTTAATTTGTAATGATTTTTGGGTTTTTTATTTTTTTTTTTTTTTTTTTTTTTTTTTTTTTTTTTTTTGGTTTTCGTTTGTTTGTTTGTTTTGTTTTTTTTGAAAAACATAACAAAATCTGCTTCTCCACAACCGTTCACCCAATTGCTTTGATATTACAAAATGACACACCTGGGGACTCTTGGTTTTTAATTGCTCACCAGGTGGCGCTGCATTTGTTTTTCTTTTTTTTTTTATGAACTTGTGTGTGTTGCGGCTATTTGTCACTTCTTCTCCAGGAGCTTCTCTCAGATTAAGTTCAAACTTTTTGGATATGTTCCTTGTGAAAGGGTCAAGCAAAGATTATCACTAGGGAGCACTGCTGTGGATTTCTCATTTTTAACAATTTTTTTTTTTTTTCAATTCGGTAACTCATGTGTTAATGCACCTTTTCTAATGATTAAGATGCAAGTCAATAGGCATTCTAATGCATTCTAGTGGTAATTCACAGTGTGAACTTCTCTGAAGAAACTGTCAGATTTACTTCAAGCTTGGTAACCATATACTTTGGGTGGGTCTCTATGAAATTTATTTAAATGGTTATACTCCCGTGATTTTTGGATTTTTTGCTTCAAAAATCTTGAAAATAGTTTTAATAGGAAAGTTTAATATGGGAATTTCTTGCAATAATTATAACTGCAATAATTTGGGCCAGATTTGTGTCAAACTTGGTAGGAATGTACCTTTTATAAGTGTCTACCTGTTTGGTGCAAATGGTCATGCTCCAGTGATGTTTGGACCTTGACCTCGTTCCCAAGCTCACAGTACTCTGTTTTGAGTTGGGACCTTGATGTTGCACATGTTAATGTTTCTCTATGCAGGTCATGCTTGGACAGTACATGAGTGACCTCGACCTAGTTTGTGGGGTCACAGTGCAACATACATTTACTCTTCACTATAACTGCAGAACTACTTGAACTGGGACCTTGATGTTGCACATGTTAGTGTTCTTCTATAAAGGTCAGACTTACTCAGTAAATGGGTGACCTTGATCCTATCCCAAGTTCACAGAGCTGCAAGTGTGAGGAATGTCTACATGTAGGTCAGCTGAGCATGGGCTGTTCAAACAGCCCTCTCTTTTTTTCTGTTTGTTTGTTTGTTTTTTGTTTTTGTTTTGTTTTTGACAACCACGTTAGATGCACATATACATGCGTCGTTATACAGACATCTATAAATGCTTTGTTGGATGGCACTGAACAAAAGATTGCCCGATTCAGCCTAGTAGTACCATCCATGGTATCTGGGTGTGTAATTGTTGTCAAATTGAGAAAGAGTGTTGGTTATGTCTCATCATGAAAATGAATCCATTGTTCATGCGCCTGTGATATTTGTTATCAAAAGTAAAGACCAATTGTTCCCTTCTGAGCAGGTTTTGTGCCACCTAGGGAATCCTAGTAAATATAAAGATATTCTGTTCTCATTCTGCTTCTTCAGCAATGAGGCAAGCCTGATCATTTTCAAGAGGGGTCAAATCTAACAGTAATGAGGGCATACCAAAATTGGTACAATTTACAATCTTTACCGGTGGGTAAATATATGTGTTGAAATGCTGCCTGGCAAAGTGCTGTATAGCTCTAAATTATGGCAAAGTTTTTTACTTTTATTTTAATTTCTCACATTTGATGCTGGTGGTTTCCATTTTCACAGAGTGAGAGCATAGGGAACACAACCCATGTCTTCAGAGACACATCGAAAAAAGAGATAACATTGTTAATGTGTTTGCAAATTTGATTGGCTGGGCTTCTCAGAACAGGGCACCGTGGGTTGCAGATGAATGGCATGATTGAAATTCTTCTACGAACATGTATCTTTGTCTTTCCTGAATGAACTTCCATTAAAGGACATGCCTGCACAGATGTCTCAAAAGCTGAACAATTCCAACTTTTACACTGAGACATCATAAAGATGCCTGAACAGCATAAGTTACAAGAAAACGGAAATTAATCTCAAAACTATCATATCTAAGTGCAATTATGATAAGGAGTTTGGAAACGTTGGTGTAGCATTCTTGTACTCTTGTACATACCTTGTACAGTGTTTTAATAGTCAACAGCTCAGACCATGTGGTCTGAACATTTACACATAGAGCTGTACAGCCTAAAACTTAGAAAAAATAGAAACTATCGTACATATATTTGAAATAGCACGGACCCTTTTCCACCTGATCACTTTAGCATAACTTAAGCTAAATATTGTCCTGCCTTTCACTTAGTAATACTTAATCCTCCTGATGCAGGAATGATTGGACGACTATTGAGTAAACTTATAAACCAAATTTTTGTTGACTCTTGTGTTGGTCTGTTTATGCCATCTAGTGACAATTTTTAACATTTAACAGATCTCAAAAAATTAGCTGGTAAAGGTAAAATTTTTATGTTTAAGCTTGTTTTAAATGGGAAAAATATAAATAAAATCAATGAAATTCATGTACATTGCTTTTATGATATAGCCTCCAGAGGTTGACAGGTAGTTTGAACCACAGAGCACGTTAACACGCTAAATGGCAAATGCCTGTCAACACCTGCAAGCTTTGTGAATGGAATGCAAATGGTGACTATCTCTTAAAAATACTGGTGACTTTGGTTAACTTACTTTGGCAGTTGGCTTAATTTTATGTTATATTGGCCATTAACTTCGAGCTATGAATACATGTTCATGTCATTTAAAATTTTAGCATGAAGCAGCCAGAATTAAAGGTTTTGTGTCCATCATTGAGATGGCACAGATCAAGGGGACCTATGTTAGTTGCCCTTTATGTTTCATTGTTATGACATGCAGCTGAGCTACCTCAAATCTGATCCTTGCGGCAGTAAATGTATCAGGCTAAGCCTAGGTATGTGTGTACCAAAAGTGTTCACATTATGTACTGCACAGTCTCCACTGTAAAAGATACCCTTTATTCATTGTTATCTAGCAGTTATCTGAATTGCAGTAGGCCTTATCTACGACAAGATTAAAATTACCACATTTACACAAAAGTTACACTTTGTTCTGGATAAACAAATATGCTTTGCACATTCTCAAGGTACTCTTCTACTTGCATTTTAATGTCATGGTTGCGGTGTACAGTACAACTGGAGCAGTGGGTCTATCAATCATTCCCTGCATCAACCACACAGTGTCATAAAAATGTGGCGCTGTTTGCATAAAGTGCACTAGACTTGCTATTGAAAGGCACAAGACCTAATTCATGTAGCATCCTGGCTTCTCTGGCAGCGTCTGTTTCATGAATGTATTCAAAATCATCATCGTCCACATGGCTGTCAGAAGATAAATCTAATGCTGCCCTAGCTCTTGCCTCTGGTCCATTCTGGTACAAAATATCCTCACTGTGGTCTTGCTTTTTCGAATTCTTGGATTTCATATATGAAGTGTTTGATCCAGCCAAGTAACATGGAAATGGCCTGTAGTGAGACCTGTTTTGTGGAGGAGTTGCTTCTGGGTTCCGTGAAAGGGGATTTACTGACAATGCATGGTCACCTTGACTTTTGACAGCAGTGATTTGTTCTGTAAAAATACAATATAGGTTAAGTCGCTTTAGGAGCAGAAGAATTACTCGTTTACTTATGTAAACACCTTTTCAATTGTTTTACCTGACACCGTGTTGGACCTTATGATGTGTACTTTGCAGATTGGCCTGGAAAAAGTTTACCAGGCACATAATGAATTATATGGATTTTAAAGTTTATTAGAGGTTACAAAGTTTTGGGAAATGCCTGTCTCACCATAATACATATTTCTTCACATGATGCGGGTGGTACACAAATATCAGGACTCTGTACCACACGGAGCAAACATAAAGATTTCCATCAGGTAACGTAAAAATAAAGACCCAAGCGGTCTCCAAACGTTAGTGAAACAGTTGTTGTTGTTAACATTGTTGTTGTTTTTGATGATGATGATGATGATGATAATAATGATGTTGTTGATGCAAATAAAACAGGGCATCTTTGAAAGCGTGAGATTTTTATAGGATTGACACGAAGAAAAGAAAACCATTTTCGTAGTTTCAGATACTGAAAAATAAATAAAGGAAAGCGAAATACCTTTATTGTATACATCTTTGTATCAGTATGTAGGCAATGCATATACCGACTCAGAAATATATATACTTGCTGACTATGTAACTAAACATGTTAATACGCAGATGCGCATAGTGTGATCAAATGTGACTTTTAAAACAGATATGAATCCAAAGAAGAAATTACCTACTTTTTATCCGTCTGCGTCGTAGAACAATTATCAATTCTACTACAGCACCTAGAAATAACCCTGCCAACAGCAAACCCAAAACTACTTTGATGTCAACCATAGTTGATCCGTTCTGTTTGGCTGCCAGGCAGAAATAGAAACAAAAGTATGTTTAGAATGATACCCATTCAATTTTCTGTTTTCCCGTCTAATTGTTGATCTGTCTGTGGTTTGAAAGAAAAAACGTTTAAATTAAACAACTACACATTGAACATAGTTGTGTACAAAGAATACGTAAAATGTATTAATTCCTTTTTTTATTGGAACAATGCCTTAAATTAATGGTCACGTGCCTATGAATTGAGTAGCCTCATATTCTTAGCTTTCACCAAATCCCTATAAGTATGTTATATATGTCACGATATAGTTCTATATGCAACAAAAACTATCAATTTTATCCTTCCTGTGGCTTAACAACCCAAATAGTCAGTTAATGGCTCTCAAGTTCAAGTATTATGATGACATTTAAAAGGACCTCTTGTCTAAAAAGTTTAATGTAAAAAATTCAAGTTTATGGACGAACAAGTGCATGTGTGACGCTGGCAGTGGTAGATGCAACTCCACATAATTATGTTCAGCCAAAAGAAACGTCATTGTTAAGTCCAGGACTCCACTGTTTCCCATTTGATACCTTTATATCGTGTATGCATCTGTACTTTTATTTCAAGTACATACAATAAGTCATCCAGTACAAGCAATGGAAAGACTACACTATCTAGTCTATATGCACAAATTTCAGTTGATAGCTTATTTCTAATGTGGTTAATGCCGATGTTTTTTTATTACTGGAGCCTCTATAATTTGGTGAAGTTAACAGTGGCTATGGCATTTGCCAATCCCATCACTAGGAAACACGTGTCTATTGTGTTAAGTGGTGGGGGGGGGGGCAGAATCCCCAGGTCCCACAAGTTTGTGCCAGATTTTAATCGCTGAAGAGAAATGTGATGGGGAAAATCCAGGAATATTATGATCTACAAATACGGCCTTTTGTTTCAATCCTTGCATAAAAATATATGTGGGGGATTGCATGTATAAAGAGACTATGTTGGGGTGACTGAACTCGACATAGGCCTCCTGTTATTGCACATGCTTCCTGTGTAATTTTGGTTGCACAGACTTTATCATTGACAAAGTAAGAGTGACTTTGAACAAGAGAGGGTCTACATTTATACATGTTACACATTTAAGGCCTTGGCTTCCTAACTAACAGTAGGGCGGGCATCTTTTGTCACACATGCTGTAGGCATTGGTTGGCCTGAGTGAGTAGCGCCCAAAGGCTCATTGGTGCATCACCCTTTATGTAGACCCATAGATGTACTGCAAGAGTAAATTGGTCCTCTTCGTATACTGGGTGCGTATCATAGTTGACTCATAGGTAGAACGGGCTGGCTGTTACACAATGCTGACCACATGAAGATCTTTTTTACCAACCTGGCTGGTACTGTGTGCAGTATTTATCAACGACTCAGGTTACAATATAATCAATGTAGTGACTGAATACCCATGGCTATAGCGTTAAAACTGTTGGTTCAGTAGGCCTAGCTATTGCTTTCTTGGTTTTTCCTTGTCAAAAGTGACAATTTGCTAAAATACTGATGTGGCCAAGTTTCAGCTTTACATCTGGCATGGCGGCGTGACTGCTGTCAGTACTTTGGCTGTTCCAAGCAATGATATCTAAACATTTGTCAAGTGATTACTGAGATTTGTTAATCTCAGTTGATCTACAACATTATAAGAAACGATTTGACTTATATTATATGTGGATTTATTACCCATTTTAAATGGTACAGACTGTAACCTTGTTTGTTTACATATTTGGCAGGTTGATTTAGTAGCTTAATACCTAGATCGTATTCTGTTTGTTCCTCCTGAAGTTTGGTTCCATCAACATGAGCCTTTACAATTTGTTGTGCCTAATAAAGCACCAGTTTGGTCTGAAGTTCGGTGTCTAGTCATGGAGTAACCTAAGCCTTATTGGCATGGTGACAACGTGATTTTTTAAATGTCCCCCAATCTCCTAACAGCCAGTCAGCTTAAAATAGCAGCCAGGAAGCAATGTCCTTGTTACAACAGTTCACACCACCCACAATGTGGTGCATATTACAAACTCCAACAAAACCTGGTAACTACTTGTATCACCAGGCATTCTATATCATTTGTGCCTGACATCCACAGCTTGAAGACTGGAAGCAAAGCCTAATAAAAACATTGTCACCAGATAGCTAGTTTGCTGTGTTCTAGGTAGGCAGTTTTCCTTAGGAAAAAAACTAATGATCACACCTCCGTGGCTTCTAAGGTGAGAATCAATCAATTCATGAGTCTCAAAGACGGACTGTGCAGCAGAAAGCCAACATAATGTAGCTTATGCTTAGCCAAGTTGCAAATTGGTGCCCAGTGGTGCCCGTGTCAGCCAGAGAAAAATTCAACATCTACCAACAAAATATGCCAAATGATCCAAAATCTCCATTACTGGAAACTTTTAGGGTTTTGACTTGACTTCAATCTCATAGATAGTAAAGTATGAAAGCTGGTTAAACAAAGATATGGAACTGAACTTTGGACACTTGCCTGGAATATATCAGGCTTTGCCTTGTGTCCTCAGTGAGTTCCATATGATTGAGGATGCCAAGGTAATGCACACCCTTTCAAACAAGCTCATTTACAAGTCTACCTATACGCAGGTCTCTAGTGATCTAGCAAGCAAGAAAAAACTATCCTATCAATATAAATCGTGCCTCTTGTCACCAAGCAGGCTGATCTAATGTGCGACCTCACTACCTGGGTGAATGCCTATATCCACCTGAGACTGAATGCAAGTATATGGCTAAAGTCTGCCAGGAAGGTCATATACTACAAGACTCGGAAAACAAAGGTCAGGTGTCTAGTCTACAACAGGTAAAAGGTAACCTGTATGTATACATATGTTTATATCACAGAACAAAATGTAGAGCCACCTCTAAGTGCTCTGCACTTTAACATTTACCAGTCCTCAGTAATCTGGATGTATTTTGTTGGCACAACAGTAAATGGTTTACCATTATTAGTGGCGCCACTGGTAATATGATCTGTGAGTCCATTGTAAACAGTATTCATGCTGAAAGTGTAAAAATTCCACAATCTGCCAACCATGTGGACAGCTCTCTCCCAACTTCCAGTTGTAGGTGAAGAACATTTGGTCGTCCTTCACGGTGACAAGGTCTTTCAGTTTGAGGGTCTTGTTGCCCATAATCATGGTGTAGCTATTTTGACTGGTACCCATTCATGAGAACCCATACAAATGGAGTATGTCCTGTCAAACTTCAAGTTCTTCTGGCAGGCAGGGAAACTTACACATGTGGGCCCTGTGATGATGACTAGTCATGTAGTGCGATGCACCAGTGTCTTGCGTGCACCAGCAAACAGAATAACATTGTGGCCAGAGGACTTTGTTGAAGTTGACTTGCACAGCAGCAGAGCCATCCCAGATTTGACATTTAGCAATGGAGCCTCAAACCAATACACCAAGTGCCCAGTCATCAAAAGAGTCTGATGTTTGGTGGAAACTTTGTCTTCTGGCCAGTGTTGCAGGCAAAATCAGTATTACAAATTGATTATATACCAAGCATGCTAAAAAAATTAACATTTTTGCCAATTCCATCTAACAACCATACCAACTGTACTAGACTCGGATTATGTGCCACCTCAGCACAGTAGCTCATAACATCCATCAAAGTCTACTTTCAATGTGCCACAATCGACTACATTCATTGTCAATCCTGATAACATACTACCATCTCTCATGAAAATACAGTTCATCTTTGTCCACCATGAACATGGCACAGTTTTCAGTTCAAGGTACAAATGGTATACTAGATGTGCAGGTTGCTTCAAATCATTTCAATATAGGCCCAATTCAATCTCCTCAATGGACAGGCAGGGTACCCCAATATGCTCCTGGTAAGCTCATGGAATTTCAGCATTAGTTTCACAAACTAGAACAATGAGGCATCTTTGTAGATCCTGAAGATATAGGCATCACTGTTGAGTGGTGTGGCCATCCCATTCAAAGGCATAAGCACATATACCAGATTAGCAATGGACATGCCAGGTTCAGAAGCTACTTTGCAAGTATTCATGTGTTGAGCCCAACACAACTTACTCAAACAAGGCAGCATTGCTAAAATAGCCACCAATCTCTGTTGTAGTCATAATACACCTTCAGTGATCCTTTACTCACCAGGTACCAGTTGGCAATAGAGACAGGTCGTGTAATAAAACCAATAAAAACCATGTAGCCAAACATGCCATTCAAGAACCTGAGAATGAATGACTTTGTCAGGAACCAAGAGGGGGTCTGGTAGCCCTT
The DNA here is from genome assembly GCA_964020975.1 of Hermodice carunculata. Classification (NCBI taxonomy): domain Eukaryota; kingdom Metazoa; phylum Annelida; class Polychaeta; order Eunicida; family Amphinomidae; genus Hermodice; species Hermodice carunculata. Next base: position 68,916,788 of record OZ026616.1, read on the forward strand.
TAATCCTCTCAATTGCTATCGCCCATATGAATTCTGGAATCTACTCACAGGGTTTATTTGCCAGAGATGTACACATAACGTGGCCAGTTCAACAACAACCAGTTACTTCTGTCAGATTACCAACTCATATTTAAAAAACATGAACAGTGTTCCATCAACCATCCCGACAGTGCAAAGACCCAGGCAACAAATAGACAAACCACACCGAACCCCACTATCCAAGTAGGTGATCTCGTATATCTTCACAAAAACAGATCCAAGAGCTCTGCACAAAACTGCCATATTTTGACAGCTATGAGCAATAAATTGTCTTCATTGCATATTTTTATGGGATATCAATTACGTTCCTAGACATAATGAGTTAAACACTTCAAATGGTATACTGTGCCTAACTATTAACTTCACACAAAACAAACCAAACCGCAATCAGACATCCGAGGACTCATCTGATGAAGATCAGGGCTACCTATGCAGAAGATAAACTTCAGCAAATGACTTCTCCAACCATTCCAACCGAGCTACCCATTCCAGGATCACACCATGCACACAGCAATACCCAACACTGCATCATGTTCCAGTTAAACATTTATCGGACTATGGTACAGATTAGTACCAATTATACCATGTTGCTGACTACCATGGTAAATCTCTTCATGTCACAGACTACTGCACATAATTATGTTAGCGGGTGTACTACTATGTTCCCACAAACAAAGGCCAGAATAACATCTTATAGCATAGCCAGAGGGTAGTCTACCCTGCGACGGGTATGCCGATATATAACAGTGCATGTTATGATGTCTAGTTTCATTCCTTGCTATAGATTTTAACAAGTAAAAATAAGTGCAGAACTGCAAATTTGTCAAAGCGAATTTTGTGCAAGTTTCCAATAACATTTACTTAGGGCAGTCTTCCTCTAGAACATTTACACAGAGAGTTCCTCTAGAACATTTACAGAGAGAGAGAGAGAGAGAGAGAGAGAGAGAGAGAGAGAGAGAGAAAGAGAGAGAGAGAGAGAGAGAGAGAGAGAAGAGATTACGCCATACATGCTGTCGTCATTGGTTGGCCTGTGTGAGTGATTCTTATAGGTTCATTGGTAAGTTACGCTAAATGTAGACCAGTAGATCTTATTCTGTATGTTCGTCCTTGCTTTTGGTTTCATCAATGCAGGCATGCAAAAGTTGTTGTGCTTAAAAAAGCACAGTTTGGTGTAAAGTTTGGCGTTTGGTCATAGAGTAACGTAAGCCTCAATGGCGCTGTGGGAACAGGGAATGTTATGTGAATTGAGTAACTGGGAGGTTTCTTTTGATGATTTAATACATGTACAACCAAATAGGAGAAAAAGCTGCATGACGATAACTGTATGCAGGACGAAAAACCTTTAATGATTAAAAATGGGTAAAATCGGCATAAACAGAAATGAGCAGGAAGTTGAATTGGGAGACTTTGTAGCCAGTACCCTCCTTATATATTATAGGCTTTCAGCCCCAGTAAAATTAGTATTGTGTTGTTTCACTTAGTTATTCCTTTGCCGTGATATGTTTTGTAACCACAGAACGGCCGGGTCTCCAACCAGCAACCTTTGGCTCCAATCACCTGGTCGAAAATGGGAAACACACATACCCGCTGCACTAAATCATAATTCTTAAAAAAAAAAAAAAGACTGGTTCAATCAAGGAAGGTAGAAAGAGAGGACGGAAGTCTAGACATTCCGGCTGCCGGCAGACCCTATTTACGCAATTGGATTAACTGATAATGTGATTGATAAGGCAAGCAAGTTGAGTATTCCAGTTCTACTTAATACACGCGTCCCGCTGCCAGCAGAGCTGAACCCTTAGCGCTGGTAAGCGAATGTGTTCGAACATATTCATCAGCTCACCGTTCGCTCCTATTGTTTATGTACCTGCGAGCGTCCAGATTTTATTGTAGACACACTTCTATCCTTTCGACTGGCTATTTCCATTTTTCGCTTAAAATGAGTATTTCCCTGGCAGACGGAAAAAAATCTAACTCCCATCCGTTTATGTTGCAATTTGAATGATAAAGTCCGAAATTTGTGCAAAAACCTGAGTACCTTTGCCCGTTTGTGGCTTCAATATTTCGCTTTGATTGCCATGATGTTTTATGCTGCTGAAAAGCTCAGGATTTTATCTCTTTGTGTAAAAAGGTCCATAATTGGTTAAAAATAAAGAATTCCAAGAATATCCCTCTGAGGAAAGCATAAAATACGTCAGTTTATTAATGGATGGAAGTTTCAATGCCAGTCATTGGTTAATTTAATCAGGTGACACGCACCATCTAATCAAATGAGTCTCATTCCTTGTCCTCCTAACATATCACCAAATTCAGACTTATGAACACGACCCGTGCACGTTTAAATTATTGGATCTTGGACGTAGTTTTTACGCTGTTGCTTTGCAATAATACTTGAATGGAACAAATTGGGACACAGAGTAGGGCAGGAGTGAAAATTTGTGATGGAAAGCAAGAAAAATACGGAGATTCGTCACCGCACAGTAACACGTAGATCCTGAGCTGTGTTGTTATTGCCCCGGGTGATCCCTAGATGCTGACATAACACATCAATATTGAAGCAACGAAATAAATGTGCATAGGAAAAATAGATGATTTTCAGAGCAAGAATATTATTGGGCTTATGTGCCTTTATTTTCACAGAGTACACAGTCAAATGGAGACACAGAAAAAGGGGGTTTTTTGACAGTGGAACGTTGTGTGTTTGCTGCTCGTTCACAGGAAATAATATTTAATTTTCACGTTTCATCCCAGTTCCCAACCCAGAATCTGGTCTTCTAATCAATTATTAGTTTGATCCGAGATGATACATGGATGCTGAATTCAATTTGAAATGATTGAATTGCAGAAGGATGGATAATAGGTATCAAAAAGTTCCTTGTACATGAGCGATAAAATGCCACTTCCCTAAATTTCCGGTCGAAGTGGTCAACTATAACAAAACACCGAGTAAAAATCCTCATTTCTTCAAAATACGCCACACGGACTCCAAAATACAAACGGCATGTTGACTTGTAATAGTCTTTGCTATCGAGCACTGGTTACTGTTAAGAGGTCCGTTGGGCGCTTAGTTTTATGCACTTACATTTCAAATGAACTTCTGAAAACAAATATACAAAACAAATATAGTTTTTATGTTATAATATTGCAACAAGCAAGCTCGGCTCATTGTGTTTGGTATCAAATTGTTTGTAAATTTGTCAGCAATTTCAAGTTTTCCACCACGCATAACTATCTTTCGCTGAATTTGAATAAAACCGTTCATGCCCGTGCGAATGTTTGTACTTCCGGAAAGCATGTTTCCAGTGGGCTTGCTAAGTCTTGACAGCTGTGTGGGCCATGCACGCACTGTATTGCAAAGAGGATCGGCTGGGCGCTGATAGCGATCTCGGTAATTAAATCGACCCATCAAGTAAGGTCAAAGCAAAAACACCAATTAATTGGATTACGACACTTTTTATTCCAAACAAAGTTGTTTGAATCCCAGAGACTTCCCTCCTCTCTCTCTCTCTACCCTCCTTGGTCCAATGGAGGCAGGTATGTGTGAATGCCATAATTGATACAGCCTAGTTTATTGTATTAAGTGCATAACAAATAAAGTACTGTGTCCGGAGCTGTCCCAGATTGGGGACTACATATATGTGAGTCTACCAACACCAAAGGAGCACCAAAAATATATGTATTTTCTGACTACAGAACAACCAGGTCTAGAACCACCAGCCTTCAGCACCCCTCACCTGGCCGAAAATGGGAAACTCACATACCAAAGGCACCAAATCACCATTTCTAAAAAATGGGCCCAATGGATGAGTATGTTTGAATGCCATAATACGGTCCACTTAATTTTATTAATTGCTGTACAAATGAGGTACTGTGTTTGGAGTTGTCCCAGATCGATCAGGGACTGTTTATACGTCCACCAGCATCAAGGGGCACCTAAAATGTATATGATTTGTGACCATGAAACGGCCAGGTCTCGAACTAGCAACATTCTACATCAATCACCTGGCCAAAAACGGGAAATGCACATGCCAGCGACACCAAGTCCCTGTTCCTCGAAAAGAATGGTTCAATGGAAGCAGGTATTCATGAATGCCATAATCGATATGGCACAGTGTATATGTCAGGGTCTACTGGCCTAAATATCTGGCCAGACTCACAGCCTGCAGCTGTCATACCTTTCTTCATTTTATTTCAACTTTGAAATGGTTTCAGAAGTGCTTACCAGAATCATTTGGTGGGTCTGTCCGTAATGTTGGAGGCTTACTTGATTGTTTTGAAATCCTGTAGGTACCTGTAAAGCAACTGGTGCCTCAGTGGTATAATACAATGTGAAATTAAACGTGTTACAATTTGGTCTGTTTGAATACACATATAGTTTTCAAGACTTTTATGGTAAATACTTTAATAGGAAAAGTAAATGCATTCATAACTTAAGATTGCTCATGTTCATTTGCCATAATGATCACATAGATGTTAAACATGGTTACACATACTCATTTATCAGCGTCTTCTCTTCTACCAATCCAGCAACTGGTTAAGATTGTGTTACTACTAGCATATTAAAAAGCCATTGCACTCACTGTTGTAGAATTGGTATGCATCTGTTGCGACATTTTCAGCTGATGCTGTAAATAGAAAATTTCAAGGCTTTTTGTATGCCGTATCATAGCAGTACAGGTGTCTTCTTTTCATACACTATGCACTTGACCATAACATTAATGTCTGAAGACTTTAATACTTGAGATAATAATTTCTGTTTAGTTTTCATGGACAAGGCTCTAATATAATAAATTTTGGTTCACCCAGTGGAAATTAAATATAAAATATTTAGTATCAGCACCTGGCTGGTGAATGTCACCCCTGGTCTCAGCCCCCAACACACATGTATTAAATGATGCATTAACCCATTTCGGGTAAAACCAAGACTGAGTAAACCGTGGTCATGGCATGGAAAGTTCTGGGCCTTGAACATGCTATCTTGACAGGACCCTTCAAAAATTGTCCGTCAAAAGTTTCTCATAACGCAAAAACATAACCATAAGTTCTAGCAAACAACAATTTCCATCTGAAGGCTTTCAGTGATTTCAATAGGAACTGAAGGCTTTCAGTGATTTCAATGGGAAAGGGTTACCACACATTTCAAATTTGTAGTAATGTCGACATGTAAGAAACTATGTGCACATAAAAAATGTGGCATCCAGTGGGATATGAAACATATGTGTGCAATATGGAAATAGTGCTTGTATATGTATATAGGTTAGACAGGGACAGGTTAGCATATGGAGAGTAAAGAGTTTGGACTAGGGTAATGACTACTAGGAAGTGGTTTTGGACAAAAAGACACAACTACAATATTTGACCACAAACTACAGGTGCGTAATCATGGTTAGTCAGTGTCTTGTAGGACATCCAGGTACAGTCTCCCATTTGTTCTGGATTTTGCACAGGCATACGGTTTGTACGCTACTCTCGCAAAACTCATGGAAATTGGATTAGAATTTGAAAATGCTGATTCATGGCCAGTTCGATTTGATGATCTAGTCGAAAGTGTACCAAACTTAATCGGCATGGGATATCTGCTGTTTAACCACACATCAACTTTGTAACGTTCTTCACGTTGGCATCGGAAGGTGAATGATGATGTTTTGGTAAATATTGAATCTCTTTCCTGTCATTGTTGGGTTAAAATTGAAAGGGTGGGAGCAAGAACGTTCCAAGTGACTGTGAAGGCTGATGCTAGAAAGTACCAATTTCTGTACAATTTCATATAGTTTTGGTTCTTTGTAGCGCTGGGGCTCAAAGTCACTTAGTACTTTCTTCCTCCCATCTCTCAATTTATGAATATGGACAATGTTTTTCCAAAATATCTATTAAAACAACACAAAAATAAACATTAAGTACATTGCAGATCGATGTTACATCTTTTGGAAAGGCACAAAATATTTTATCAAAATCACTGAATGTGCCGTTTATTAACCCATCCTTATATTTTTTCACTGGGAAGCTTGTGAATGAAGTAAACGTGACTGGTGTTCTGATTTCGACTTAATGCCTGGTTAAGTCTGACTTCTGTGTCACTGAAGTGGTTTCTGTGCTCTTGTTATTTTGGACTATAAAAACCGAGTTGCCAGCAATTGGGCTAAACAAAATTGGAGATGGTAAAAACGGCATGGCTGTTTTTCAAAACACTTATATGTACCTGCCAACATAAGGGGCCATACTGCTGAAAATGTAGCTTAGGATTTCTTCACTTAGTTTTCCTATCTGCTGCAGGTGGAGCTCCACCTTTCATGTGTAGTTTTAAATTGGTTGGCTTTGTACACCATGTGCACAAACGTATACTGGGCAACGTGGGTAGTACAAGTGGCTGGAAGAGAAGCTACTCTTTGAAAGTCAATGTATATTTTCTGGGAAACGTGGTTTTCGCTTAAGTGGCAAAATTAATCTAACACTCGCCAATCAGGATTTCAGAGGTTTAAGAAGCTTTCGTCGAAAGGCCTATCATTAGAATATTAAGTCTAAGAAGGAAATGGAAGTGTCATGAATTTAGTGCATGTATCATTAAGGTGCCAGAATGGAAATTTGCCAAAAGGAATTCACTGCCAGTGCTTAGTTAAAAACCCTTTTCTTTGGCACGCTTGAGGCAAAATCCTCAGAAGAGGCGCCGTGATAAAGCTGTTCAATAAGTCTATAAGTTACCATTAAAAGATTTAAAAACTTATATTTCACAGAAGAAGACATTCAAACATTTCAGTAGTCAACGCTGAAATGCTTAATTGTCTTCAATCATTCAGACACAATGAAAAAGCAAGCAGAATGAGTTGAATTGAATTATGTTAGTCTGCAGTTTATAATAGCTGTGTTTAAGTAAAGCATTAGTCAATATCAGAATAACCGAAACATCTAGTTGTAATCAGCAAAAATGTTGGCTATGGAATTATATGCATACTCGAGAATGTTATCATATGAATTATGTACAGCTGTCCATCCCATTTGACAATTAACTGCAAAAAGTGTCAACATATGCAAGGATTCAGACGACAAGAGCTCTGCTTTGAAGTATGTGTGCCATAATAACATTAAGATATTGGAGGTAATCATGTTTAGGTTGTTGGCATGGATTACTTATCTTTTGACGAATCTCGTAAAAGCAATGCAACTTACCCGGTGCCCGCGGCAGTTCTATCCTGTCGTGGAGTTTTTGTTTATTCCAATTGACTTTACACAGAACCTCTTGCTGATGCTGATCCTTGGATACATTCAAATAGCTGATGAATCGAAAGGTCGAATCTTTGTTTTGTTCGATTTTGTCAAGCGCTGCAGCTTGTGTGTTTTTGTTCAAAATCCATACCATTTGCATACGATTTGCATGCCTTATTCTTCTGATGCTACACGCTAGAAGCACGTACCTGTTGGTGTTATTGACTACATGTATGATGGGGGCTGTTGGATTCACTGAAATGAACCAAAGTAACAGCAGCCAAAGATACGTTACTTGCACGTTAATTACATAGGAGCACCAGGGCAGGCTTTCTATGTCACAAGGGTGAAGAATAAAGATAGTTCCAACTTGTCGGCTAACTTTGCCCACGTTGTTGGGAACTTTGGGAACCCCTCATTGGTTCCTGAGTTAGTGCTGTACTAAACGAGTGATATTTATGGTAGCTTGCTGTAGGTCAATCCTAAGGTCAACGGTACTGAAAGGGACACGTTCAAATGAAAGTTCACGGTTTTTTTATTACGTGTTGATTGAAAATTAATTGAAGAAAAGTGGACATATTGATGAAAGTAAACTGTATTATCATTTATATTTCCGAACATAAAATTGCCCATATTCGCCTTAAGAGAGATTTTTGCCAGTCTTGCTGTTATTAATGGGCACCACATAAAAGTGTCAATCGTATGAGACTTGACATGAACAGTGATATGGGGATGTCACCTGATCAACACTGACTTCATGCGTTCACGGTGGGGTGTGAAAATTTGCCACCGTGGCCAGTGTGCGACAGTATCATTATACGTTGTGTGTATATTTGAGCGAAGGCAGATTTTAAATTTCACCCCCTATTATAGCACAGTTAAAAGCAGAAAACGAACAAATATATAAAGTTGAATGTTGATAAAAAATGTGCCCGCCGACACTCATTCTTTAATCAATGCATTCCAGAAAACAGTCAATTTTGACTAATAGATTGGCTAAAATGAACATTTGGGTGAATTAAGCAATGGTAATAAAGCGTTCATCATTGTTTTAATATAACTGTGCAAATCAAACGTTAATAATAGAATGAAAGTATTGAAAACGGCCAAGAAAACTGAGTGGTGGAGCAGTAAATAACATTATGGCGAGTAAAATTAGGAAAGAACTTTGTCGCGACCAAATAAATAACACAGTTACGGTTTCGTTTCAACCGCAAAAATAAATTTTTTCACCACCATCTGACCGCTGACCTTCATTCATTTATATTAAAATGAAATGCATAACACAACTGCCACTCTGATTGAAGCTCTTCGTGAAACATAATAAATATTCAGTTTTAAGTTTTCAGTGAAACATAATAAATATTCAGTTTTAAGTTTTCAGTTGGGGGAAAGGGATTTTTTCTTTTTCATTATTTTTTTTAAAGGACGTTTATAACCAGGAAGTTGGTTCAAGAACACAAATCATCGAAATTTTATAACTCCAGTGTGGTGCAGTATTAACATTGTGTGGCATCTTTAAAAAAATGCCGCCATCAGATGATAGATTGTACTAACAAAAGCTTTGACCCATCCCAAGTTACCCATTAAGTAATACTTATGGACTTGCCGCTCAGTTGGTTTTGTTTTCATTCAGAAAAGGCTGTTTGCTGACCCACGCTCTTCTGGAAGGGTCTCCACCTAATATCAGGATTCAAATTATGGCGAAGAATAAAAAATTGCAGCGATTAAGTCATAACCCTAAAATCTGATTAAAAATTAGACCAACACAATTTGAAACAGAAAACCGTAAGGATTACAGAACATAGAACTGGATTGTTTGGTAAACCTGAGGAATTCTGTATCAATAAATATGGACATTCCATATTAATACTGTGGCAACCACTTTTTCTACACACAAAAGTACACACACGCGAAGTAAAGTGAAGGTCTGCAGCAAGGGAAAAACTAGCTACTCCATCCAGCTGTTAGGTACTTCCCTCATTACCACCAGTGAAAGACATATTTTTCACCATTTTCGACCCACGGAATAACCAGTACCATCATGAATCGCCTAAGCTTACCTGTGACTTTCATTGTGTGATGACCCTTGCGTTCTTTGCTTGTATAACACTGGTATACTCCTTCATTCTGGAACTGGACTTTTGTAATCTTAAGAGTAAAATTATTCATAATTGTAAAAGTTGTATTTTCGACTTTTACTACGACGGGTCCTTTTTTCAAGCAGTATTTTTTTTTGATTAATTGATATGGCTTCGAAGTTTTTGATGTATTCATATACCACTTGATGACTTGATCTTCAGGACAAGTCGGTGGTGTAGTGTTTTGTTCATTAAAACAAGGAATGTGTTCGTTGGAGTTTTCCAGCACGTAACGTATTTTCGGTTTTCCAACAACCTGGTGAAGTATCACTGGAATTTTAATAAAAACACACCCTTAATAAATATATATGCATGCATGCAGACATGTTTGTGAGTGCTAAAAATGCATATCTGTCCGTCTGCACGCAGTCTATGTATGTCTTACGTCCGCCCTGGTATCCTGCAGACTATTCCTATGACGTATCTGTTGCATAAAAAATCGACAAAGTCGCAGACTAAGACTACAACCAGGCGACTGTGGCAGTCCTGTGTGTAGCTGACTTTACTTAAAAGGCCAGATTGTGAATTGCCTCATTGACTTGTGTAGTAATCAAAAGAATTGCATGCATGTACCAATAGGTCCCTTCACTAAAAATATCGGGAATCCAGAGCATCACCATCTAGTGGACAACGTTGTTTAACCCCCACCCCCACCCCAACCCCTGCAAAATTGCCATGCTCTGAGTTTTGGACGGGTCACAAATAAGTTGAGCACGCAAATCCCTTAAAAAAAACAGAAAAAAAAACTTAGCAGTACCTGTTAAACAAATGTACGTTCCAGGGGTCCCCAAAATTGTTCTATGCAATTTTGAAGCAATTAACTTCGCGGTTTTGGACATTTCTGAAAGGTTTTGTCCAAGGCCAAAAATCCAAACAATTCCAAAATCACTGCAGGGTGAACAATTGAACCAAAATTGCCCTAGGCAATTTGGAAGCAATTGGCCGGCTAGTTTCGGATATTTTTTCGCCGTGCACTTTTGCAGTATGTAGGCCAACTTTAGACATTGCTTCACTGTGCAGCCACTTTTTCTAATATTGGTAACATTCTATGCACAAGGATTTTACAGTTGTTCAAACCTATTTTACAAGCTACCTTTTACCTTTAGGATTCAAATTACATAGAAAATATCGAAAAATTATCACAATGAGTTTATAGCCAGTAAGATTGAATTGAAGGACACAAAATGGACAAATTCCACGAGCAAACCTGGACTGGACATGGCAACAAAATGAACTAGCTGGTTTAGTAGGTCTAGTTTGAGAGACCCAGGGAACTCGGTTTAGGCACAACGCTGTTGTCATTAATTGTGCATAGAACCAAACATTACACAATTAACCATCTTCGCTTACCCATATTGTGGCGATGCTCTTAAACGTAAATCGATCTGCACCAATATCACTGGAATAACAGTGGATGGAAACAGACTCGCAATGTGTATATATGTACGAATGTATTTTTTTATTATGTACTTGTATATATGTGTGCTTGTCCGTTCGCCTGTCTCTTATGTGTGTCCATACGTCCGTGTGATAAGACCATTATTGTCGTGTAATACTGACATCAAGGTCTAAAAAAACACAGATGTCTACAGAATAACTAAGTGCAAAAAGGGATATTTCAAAAACATCTGTATGTTTGCATGTATGTATGTATGTATGTATGTATGTATGTATGTATGTATGTATGTATGTATGTATGTATGTATGTATGTATGTGTGTTTATGTTTGTATTCGGACGTTATAACTTTTTAGGTATAAAGTTCAGAATACTTACTCGCTACAAGGTAAACGTGATTCAATAGCATACTTGTAGGCGGCTCATGAGGTCAAGAAACCTGCAATGTTGGATCCTAGTATTAAACTAATGCACCAGGGTGCCCATGAAATGCGTGTAAAATTGTAGTTTTAAGCTCTCTTTGCCTGTTACTGAAGATCATTCTCAGCCAACGCTTCGTTTGAGGAAATGATCTCATTTAATTACAGTAAATTACTAGTCACCTCATACATGAAACATGAACATACACGACTTGCATACATCGATGCCGTGTGCAAAACTCTTTATGGAAGCCTTGGCAAATATAGATACAGAATCATTTGTTTGGTACTTTCTCACCAGCTCTGAAGTTATTCTGGTTGATGTTTTTGGGTAAGTCAAAATCATGACTTACCATTGCAATCTCCATTGACTTGCATTGCAATGAATGGGAATGTATGCTTTAACCGATAGATTCCCAAATTGAAAAATTCATTAGCAATCAGAGATGCGGAATATCATCACTTTGTGAGCAACTTAGTTTGATTCTTCCACATGCTACATTTTCACAGAGTTTCAGAAGAATAAAAAAAAACAGTTTTGGAAAAGAGGTCGAAAATAGCTTGAACATACAAAAAATTGCAAAAGCAAAAAAAAATTTTTAAAAAAAATTGCAGCGCCACACGGTGAACGAATTATGGTTTAAGGGTCTCCGAAAGTGGCCCTGTTCAATTTAGAAGCAATTGGCCATCCAGTTTCGGAGATTTTTGTCATTTACTTTTGCAGTATATAGGCCAACTTTTGACATTTATCACAGTGCTTCACTGTCCATCCAGTCTATCTTAAATCGTCCGTTATAACTTTATAGGTATAAATTTCAGAATACTTACTCGCTACAAGGTGATTCAATAACATACCGATCATGAGGACAAGAAACCTGCAATGTTGGATGCCAGAAGTAAAGTAATGCACATCAATACCTTGAAATGCGTGCAAATTGTACTTTCCAACCTCTCTATTCCTGTTGCGGAAGCTAATTCTCATCCAACACTTCGTTTGAGGAAGGATCCCGTTTAATTACAATGAATTACTTCTCATCTCATATATGCGATATGAAAATACACGACTTGCGTACATCGATGTCGCGTGCAAACCTTTTTTTTTTTGAAGCCTTGGCAAATATAGATACAGACTCATTTGTTTGCATTAATCTTGAAACCCGTATAATATCACCGTTAGCATTGTCATGTTTACTTAGTGGGCTCAAATGAACTGTATTTGGCATACATACATACATACATACATACATATATATATATATATATATATATATATATATATATATATATATATATATATATATATATATATATATATATATACATAAATATATAATGTGTGTTTGTGCGTGAGTGTTGAGTGTGCAACATAGGCTTATTAATTTTCAGTTCGATAGGGACTATTAATGCTTCAAAAGAAATTCCAGTCCGTAAAACTTGATGGCATGGGTGTCTACAATGCATACAACTATTACTGTGCTAAATATTTGAATTTTTTTCATCGGTATGTTAAAAGTGTTATGTTTTAACTAATAAGCATAATGTGTCAAGCGAAAAATTTTGTGAAAAAGACAAAGAGAACGATTTGATTAATACTAACACCAGCCCAATAAATTCACCCAAATGAGTACGTAAGTAAGCAAATAAGGAAAATAAACGGTACAAAAATGATAAAGAGGTAGACAGGCGCTTCGTGATTTGGATGTTAAATTCTGGTACCTTTTTTCAAGTGCAGATTATACACACGCAGAAACACACAGCGTGAGACGTGTGTGTGTGTGTTTGTGTAAGCGCAAATTGTCAGAACGGCTTTTGCTGTCCCAGCATGCAAGGGTAGCAAACTGTGTATACGTATATTCACGGGGAAATTATACACTTCATCCACATGAAAATATTCTTGGCATCTCTTCCAAGACAAGTTTTCTCTAAAAATTAATTTGTTTTAAACAAACAGACATAATGATGCACAGCATTGGTTACATCATACAAATACTAAAATATTCCAATGTCAGTAGCCTTGACCTAGTTTGGTGGATCTCTAGTCCTGTAAACGTCTCGGTCAGATGCATGTGGGCTGTCTGCATCCTTCTTGTGTAAAGATTATTTTGGTCAACCTTATTGTTAACCCATGTTTTTAAGACAATAAACAGTTTGATTAAGTTTCACTCTTCCATCCCATTTGTTTTGTTTATTACGAAAGGAAAAATGGACAACTTGTGCATGACGTACATGCTCAAAATGTGTTGAAGATTATAAATTAGTTATACTTATTAAACAAAAGGACAGCGATAGTCCTGTGCACAGCTGGCCTCACATGGCCAGACTGGAGCGGATCTGTCTGTGTATGTGTGTGTGTGTGTGTGTGTGTGTGTGTGTGTGTGTGTGTGTGTGTGTGTGTGTGTGTGTGTGTGTGTGTGTGTGTGTGTGTTAAATCGCCAATTGTCATCACGGCATTTGCTTACCTATGCATGCAGGGATAGCAAAATGTAAAAGCCGGCATTTAAGGGTAAGTTCTAAACTGCATCCATGTATAACTATTTTTGACATATCATCCAAGACAGTTTTTCGCTGAGAATTAGTTTCTTTTAAACAAGCAGACATGTGCAGCATTGGTTACATCATACAAATCGTACAATTTCCACTACTGTGTCTTTTTATAGGTCGTCAGTACCCCCATAATTCAATTTTTTATCAAATCCCGTGATTTAATATCTTGTGTGGCCTTTTCACAATGTATGTATTATAGGCGGGTGCATATTTGCTTATTGCGAAGAGAAAAAACGGGTAGGGGGGGGAGGCGGAGCGGGGATATGCTCTCCTACGTTTGTCAATGATCCCAAATAACCTTACTGTTGAATGTATCGATGCTCAATATCGTTAGCGGTAGGCGGAAAATAGTATTCTTTGTAAGAAAATATGAGCAGGATCAGAAAAGAGCACTAAGTGTAAAATTAGAAGAAAATTCACAGGACGGTTTGTTTAAGAAAATCCATCTCATAATTTGACAATTAATAAGCTACTAAAAAGAGACAATGGTCTCTGTATGTGTGACATAAAAAGCCGGTATCATTCAGCACACGAGGAAATGGACATCAATCTAACGCTATTCTTTGTTTGTCTTTTGTGAGAAATACATTTTTGATACAAACGATGGGGTCCAATCGAAGATTGGTCTTAAACATATTCTCATGTCCATTTTTGTATTTCACGTAGTTAGGCTGAATGCTATGGTAAACATTAAGCAGCATCAGTTAATCGTTACTACACTTTTCATTATAATAAAATTTTGGGACTTCAATTGCAGAATTTCGCTATGCCCGTTAGGTTTCCTGTTATAAAAACCGAATTCTAGGCACCGAGGGACACTTTCCGAGACGTGTATAGAAGACTATTAGAAAATTGATGCTTGTGGTTTTGCTGAATAATCGTTGTTTTTTTACTCTAGAATCATATAGTGACATCTATATATTGAAAAATCCTTAATCTCACCTATTGTTTTTTATGCTGACGGAATTTTATTCCAGACCCAGACAACAACCAATTTAATTAGCAGGATCTTCTCTATCATGTACTTAACAGAGGAGCATAATGTGATTAAATGTCTTAAACTTGACCAATCCTCTGTATGATCTTATCGTGCATTAATCTATGTCATGATACTCGGCTTATAGATTTTAACTTCAACTATTCATATCTTCCCTTAACAAACCACCAGCTATCAGATATTTATATGGAGTTTATTACGAAACATCCAACTGCAATGATATACATACGGTACCAGGTATAAAAATAGATATATTGTGTCGTTCATTCGTCACATGGTACGTTCTATACTGTACCCTCCGGTATAATGGTATGACGAGGGTGACAACGATATCCATTGCATAATATGGATTACCTTTATTAATTTCACAAGATCAGGGAGGGAATGCTTTTTCGGAAATGATTTTTGGTGCTGGTCTTTGGATTCTATGTCAGGAGAGCATAAGGCCCATGGGCCTGTGGTTAACATGTTTAATCAAAAACCATGAAATGGTCAGTAAGAAAATAGATTATCGTGGTTAATTTGGAATACCATTCTACATGTGTGTTTATGTAATTTTCTGCAAAAGCGCATCCCGGCTTTATCTCAATCTTGATAGTGATATACATTAGCAGGATCGTATTAAAAGTGGATAACTAGATTAAGCATCACTCATATCCATAAAAGTTATAACAATTTCAGCTCTTTTTAGATGTCATACAAGCTACAGCTCAAACCCAACTGAGCTCAAAAGAGTTTGGGAATTTGTTCAGGATGAATGTATTTCGTAAATTCGTCAAAGATCATAAATTATTGTATTAAATAGACAAGAGGAAAGTGACAGTCCTGTGCTCAACTGGCCTCACATGCACGACTTGAATGGATGAATTATAATTTATGTTGCATATAATTTCTGGAAAGCATGGAGTTTAATATTACTTGAACATATTTGTAAGACGTGAATCACACTATTCACACCTGGTTAATGTTTTCACTGGGAACAAAAGAAGCGTTTTTGTTGCTTTGTTTATTGCAACTTACATTGGAAAAACTCTACGATGGACACTTTTACATGTAACTCACTACAGTTTCCAACAAAATGATTAACACTAAACGTCAAAAAATCTTCATCAAATCTGCAAATAAGAATCCATGCAAATTTTAAAATCCATGCATATTTAAAAATGCATCTGAAAACGCGGGTGTGACACCTTCCCTTTCGTGGATCGTTGAAGTGTTACTGGAATGTTCGATATTTGGTGATTGTCAAAGGCCTTTTTCTACAGACTATGACAAACATTCATTGTTTTCATTTATTTTCTGAAAAATATGACATACATTTTTTATTTCAGTGTACGTACATCATCCTGTCAGAAGAGAAAAATGGTTTACTATGAAGAAAATTTTAAACATAAAAACTAGAAGTGTAGAATGAATTTGATATATGTTCATATGAAAATAAGAGCCTTATTGTACATGTGAAAATAATATAAAAATCCATGCAAATTTTAAAATCCATGCAGATTTAAAAATGCATCTGAAAACGCCAATGTGACACCTTCCCTTTCGTGGATCGTTGAAGTGTTACTGGAATGTTCGCTATTGGATGATTGTCAAAGGCCTTTTTCTGCAGACTATGACAAACATTCATTATTTTCATTTATTTTCTGAAAAATATGACATACATTTTTTTATTTCAGTACATCATTCTGTCAGAAAAGAAAAATGGTTTACTACGAAGAAATTTCTAAACATAAAAACTAGAAGTGTAGAATGAATTTGATATTTGTTTACATGAAAATAAGAGCCCTTTTGTACACGTGAAAATAATATTATAGCAACCTAACATATAGAATTATTTTTTCTCAGAAAATGTCATCAGTTGTGTGATCCCAAAGTTGTGGCAGAGCAACAAATGTGGTGCAAGTAGTATTTAATGGTATACGTCTGCATACTTAACATGGCATGAGAAAGTTTCATAAGTATATGTATATGTAGTAGCATCACCTTGTAGAGTTATTCCGTTATAAATCAATATATAAAATTGTACATAACTGCTGCAAAATCTGATTGGTTTGTTTCTTTGTCTAATTAGCTTTGAGTGGTTTAACATCTTTGGTTGCTCTATTGCCAATGGGTTTGAAGGTTTTCAGTTTGGGGCTTGTAGACCTTTGGGTACACTTGCAGGAAATTATCGAAAAAAAGCACAAGGAAATAAGGCAAAGAAATAATATAATATAAAAGATCTGTAACGTACGTACAAGCACCTGAAAAACCAGGAACCCAGTTCTGAGTACAAAACTGTCATTTGATAGCTTGATACCAGAGATGTACCAACTGGTAATGCCACAAGAGTATGTGTATTGTAATGGTGTACTAGGCTCTAGACATATAAAACTTTACAATATGAGAAAACCATGAACGATTGATCACAGCTCAAATAGAAAATGCCTGATGTGAATCAAATATGAACACACTCCATTGTCACACCTTCCGCATTCCATGTGTCCGCCCGTCCAAACCAAGCTTTGCTACCTCAATGTCTCCAAAAGGCATGAAGGGTGGTATCTAACATTTGTTACCGATCATTATCGAACAAGAATCAAAAGAGCAGACTACATCTTCATATCGCTGACTTATGTACATTCAATATGTATCTACAGTCCATTCCACCTTACTTGAGTTCAGAACGGTCTACTTGAATATGCCTGAAATCTTACCCACAGGACAGCCTGTGACTGGATGGCAAGCGCTGTGCTGTTTCGGAGCAGGCTATGTGCCGGCAGCTGCGGTCAGTGTTACTGCCTTGCTTGACAAAGAGTGCGCAAGAATGAAATTAGGTACGAAATATTTTACATTAATGTGTCAGCACGAATAAGCAGATACATGGTATAAATGAAATACATGTAATAATAGATGTTTAACTTCAGTAAAGGCTAAAAACTTAATAATGGTGCACAACCCACACTTTATGCCAAATTCCAGTTAGGCCTACCTCCTTATCCCCTACTTTGTACCATATTACATTGAAAACTCATGGGATATGACCTATGTGATATTGTTGACCATATCCCATGGATGGGACTACTTTTTACTATATTTGTAAAATCAGACATACGTTTTTTCAAGTATGGAAGGAATCAATGCCATATTTGGTATATCCAAACTCGTCTTATTACCTTGCCATAAATCACGGCCGAAATCCTGATGGTCCGTGGTATAAATCCCAGCCAACGGGTAAGAATAAACTTGATTCTGTGATGCAAACTAGGACCAAAATGCAGGACTGATGGTTAGCAGTAAAAACAACCACTCTGTGAGACGCACGATCATGTGCAGTCGACTTTTACATCCATGTGTCCCGGTCGCCAACCATTACGCATTCAACAGCTTAGCGGGCACAAAAATACGCAGTCTGTGAACATTTATGCAACAGCAAGCCGAAATCAACAGCACGCCACGTGCAGCCTTTTCCAGGGAAATTATTCTTCTTTTCAGAGACCTCTAACATCTGTCCAAAACACTCCCCAGACTCTGTCTTCATCGTTTGTCCAAGCTGGTGTGGCAGGGAGCCATCGCCCCGTTCCTTCGGGCAATGCTGGCAATGCTGCCGTCAGTGATGGGGCCGATCTGACGGCCAACAGTCAGTTGAGCTCCACGGATGAATATTTTGGAATGTTTGCTGGTGCAACATTCAAAGTCAACGTGACCTTCCAATTCTCCTCTCCACCAAATTAATTCCATATAGAAGTAATAAAAGAAATGACTTTTTGTCGGGATTTTTATCTGAAGCGACGGCCGTTCAAAAAAATCCGCCATTAGGCCTATGATCGACAGCTTTTCTTTGTTCTTTAAACTTTATATTCATACGCGCGGCATGACTGTGTCAATGTCTCATGTAATGTGAAATAAAATGTTACAAGTGATATAAATGGTCTTTTTTATTTCTTAAAGGACAGTAGGGGATAAATACAAAATAATCCTCGTCGTTAATCTGTCTAAACCGAATTCCCCTCGTTGTTTGCCTGCCTGCGCGCCTGATCACCCGCGCGCTTGGGTGATCAGGCGCACAGGCAGGCAAACAACTGGGGGGATTCGGTTTGACAGATTAACGACTCTGGTAATTTTGTCTATAAATCAGATTCTGAGTTACTGATGCTTGCAAAATCTTGGTCAGACAATTCTAAGCCAGCATCGCCTAAGCTTATGATAAGTTCCCCAAATCTTTCTTCCGGTTTTCCATCTGCTTTCCAGTACTCAGCCTCAATCTTGATGGCTTTTTTTGTATCTAATTTGTGCCACTGCCTCCATAAAAGAGTACGCACGTTTTAAACTTTCCAAGTTGTTTTTTGGCCTACCACATAGTTCTTAATATTTTCCCATTTCAGTTCTATGGTGGTAAAATCATAATGATATGGTGGTACCCGAACAATCTGATGGCCATCTTTCCTGGCAATCTGGTCTATGACACATTTCCTTTCTCTTGACTCGTGTTCTTTGATAATTTCATTCAATACAGCGCTTAGCATGTGAGGAGTGTAAGGTATATGTTCACTTTCCAACCATTCAATCATACTTGCCTTCTTTTCCAGTAGTTGGAGCCCTCCCTGTTTGCATACTGTGGTAAAGGTCGTTTTCAATCACTTGCATTGAATTTTCTGGAATATCATGCAGCAGTGTATCCAAAATTGTGTCCGCACATTTTATCATCATATTCCCTTGACATGGATGTGGAAGCAAATAATAATAACCCACCAGGAACAAACTGATGCTCAGAACCTGAACCATAAAAAGGGCATAAAAGGTTAGGTCGCGGGCTGTATTTGTCATTTGCGCCAAGTTTGCGGGCCGCAAATGACATTAAGCGACGGGAAGTATATATACTACACACACACACACACACACACATATATATATATATATATACTACAAATGAATAATAACAGTGATAATGTTTGTTTTCCCTTTACTGTAAGGATTTCGAGGTAATAAACGAAGAACATCTCTTCTAATTCGGATTTTCAGTTCGTCACATTTGACACCTTAAGGTAATTAGTAAATGTATTGTGGTATTTCTGAAAAGTATTACATCAGTTATATTAGGCACACGATCATGATGGTACAATACGTTGTACGTTTCACATAATGATATCTCATTGTAATTACAGATTACAGTAATGGCATTTTCAAGCAGATTTTTGGACTTTTTTGCATGGTTTTTGATATATATATATATATACATATAGATATATAGAAATATAATTCAAGAACAATGTACAGGCAAAATATCATGTCATAAGGAGTCATGGTGGCGTCACTGGTGATAATTATCAGCAAAAAATCATAATTGTGTGTTATTAAATGAATAAAAACCGTTAAGTATATTGATCAAAGAGACCCTCATGTTGAAAAATTTATGTCGCTATTATGAGGGCTACTTTCAAGCAAATAGTAATAATTACTATGATATGGCTTAATCTTAAAATAAAAATACTTTCTATTAATTATCATGTTTTTATGTCCAAATTAAAAATAAAGTGCTATTTGTTTGCAAGAATGTTATATCAAAAGAGATAGCGATCTTACCTTTCTGCAACTAGAAGGATACACTTGTATAGTTGAGGGTCAAACTGGACTCAGGACTCAGGACTCAGGACTCGGGTTGCTTTTATTCGACCAAAAAATACATTTAATTTGACATAAAACAGAAAATAACTAAAACATAAGGATATACATAGATATTTGGTCTGGGAGACTCCCATTAAGACAAAAGTATGTCGCTATCATGGGAGCCACCCATAACATACAAGAATAGTTACATGGCAATTACACGTTGTACTAAAAGAACAATTACACAATTAGGTGAAGAAGTCCAAATAACGTGTCAGAAAATTACACTTAATGTTAAGGTCAACTTTAAAAAAGGAACAAAATAGAGGAACTATTGATTCCTACACACATAACAATTGTTAATATTACAAATTTCAGAATAACTCTGTAGAAAGTAATTTTTAATATATCTAGTCATACCTTGAAGGCTATGGGTATAGACTTTTTCTTTAATATGCGTAGCAGCTTTATTGTTAGTATCAGGAAGATAAAATCTTAAACAGTTTTTTGCATAGGCATGTTTATATCCAGTGATATACATGTTTCTAGCTTGTCGGGTGTTATATTGATGTAGTTCAAGATTACTATATAATGGTAACTTTAGAAGATTTTCAGGTAGTTTATTGTTAACAAATTTTTGGAAAAATTTGAATTTTGATCGAGTAAAAATATCATTTATTTTCAGGAGGCCAAGACTTTTAAATAGTGGATCTGTGTGAGCATTATGTTTTTTACAACAAATCATACGAATAGTTTTTTTCTGCATTTTGAGAATTTTAGAATTATTAGATCCCCACACTAGGATTCCGTAATTAAGTTGTGACAGTATGAAAGAATTATAAATTTTTATTTTGGCAGTCATTGGAAGCATATTTTTAAGCTTGTTCAAAATTCCTAGTGCTCTTGATATTTTGTTAACTTAATGTATCTACATGTGCTTTCCAATTTAAACTTTTGTCAAGAGTAATTCCGAGAAAAGAGAATGTATCAACATGTTCAATTTGATTTTCGTTTATTTTGAGATTTGGTACACGGAATTTTTTGTTTATTTGACGAAAAGTCATGAACTTTGTTTTGCTCACATCAAGTGATAACTTATTTACATTTAACCATTCAACGATGTTTCTTGTCTCAGCATTGATATTGCTATCAATATCCGAATTGATATTTACATTGAAAGAGTTGAGTGTGGTTGATAAGGTCGAATCATCTGCGTACATTATTACTTCAAATATTTTACTTGCATGGGAGATATCGTTAATATAGATAATGAAAAGCAATGGTCCTAAAATAGAGCCTTGTGGAACTCCAGTGGTAATGGACATGGCATCAGATTTAACATTATCTATTTGAACGTACTGTTTACGATTTTTTAAATAGCTTTCGAAGAATTTTAAGGGTGTTTGTTTGATACCGTAGTAACTCAGTTTGTGCAACAGAATAGAGTGATCTATGGTATCAAAAGCTTTGGATAAATCTAAGAAAATACACAAAGGTAAATTGCCCTTGTCCATTTCTAGTATAATTGTATCGACTAACTCTATGGCTGCCACTTCTGTAGAGTGATCTGTACGGAAACCGTATTGGCCACTATAAAAGAGTTTGTGTTTCTGAAAGTATTCGTATACCTGATTGAATATGATACTTTCGAAAACTTTTGAAAATGCAGCAGAACTGAGATGGACCGATAATTTGTGAACTGGGTTACGTCATCTTTTTTATAGATTGGAATTACCTTGGCTGTTTTAAATTTATCAGGGAAAATACCTGTATTTAACGACTGGTTGATCAGTTCAACAAAAGGTTCAGAAATGATATTTTTGATAAATTTCATTAATTTGGTTGAGATACCATCTACACCACAGCTAGTTTTGGGCTTCAGGTTATCAATGACTTTTCCGCCCATATCTTGGTCGACATTTGTAAATTTAAAGTTTAGGTTATATTGATTGTTTAAGTATTGTTTATAACCAGCAGTATCAGAGGTTTTGATTTGTCTAGCGAGATTTGGGCCGATATTTACGAAAAACTCATTGAATTTATTTACAATAGTGAGTCTATCCTTTATTAATTGATCATTATCCGTGAAAAACTCGGGGAATTTCTTGTTTTGTTTAGTTTTTGATAGTATTTCATTTATAGTCTGCCAGGTCTTTTTCAAGTCATTTTCATAATTTCTAAAACATGATTCATAGTAATCCTTTTTTTTGTTTTACGAATGCAATTTCTGAGGATATTATTGTAAGTTGCTAAATTTGTTTTTAATGTTTGGTAAACAGGGGACTCAACAGATGTACGCTTCATTTTTTTTATATAAATTATCTCTGTATTTAATGGATCGAAGTATTCCTGCGGTTATCCTTTTTTGCTTTTTACACTTGTATTTGTTAAATTTGATAGTTTATGTAGGAATGTGTTTCTGAATAGCTTTATCGATAACTTCATATAAGATTTCAACATTTTGATTTATATCAGCAGAAGCATCGCAGTTAATTTTATGTATAAGGTCGGAGTTTACTAATTCATTATAAAAAATTGTCATGTTTGCAGGACTTTGTTTCTTTATTTCTATCAGTTTGGGGGTTGTTCTTGTTTTAGGAAGAGTATCAAAGCAAGTGAAGTACGGTTGGTGATCTGAAAATTTTTTAATCATAAGGCCAGATGTAGTAGAGGTATCATTAATTTTACAAATAATATTTTCAATAAGAGTCCCTTTCCTGTTCGAGAACCGAGTTGGAAATGTTATTTTGGAACAAAAGCCATGTATCATTAAGGTATCAAAAAATCATGAGACGTTTCCTTTTCGTTTATCTTAAGCAGGTCAATATTGAAGTCACCACATATTGCAATTTCCTGTTTACATCTTTCAAAACTCAGTAGAGTTTGAGAGAATTCCTCAGTAAACAAAGTGTAATTTTCATTTAAATCTTTTGGTGGTCTGTAAATGTTGCCAATTATGAAACTTGTGTGAAGATCATCACCGTACACTTCAATAAATTGGCTTTCCCAAATGTTGGAAACTACAGGCGAGGGTTTAACCAGGTAATTATATTTTTCATTTAAATAGATAATTAGCCTTCCTTTTGTGGTACAGCTTTGCTTTTGAGCAATGCAATGATAGCCATCAATTTGAATCAGAGACAAGTCGCTGTGATCATTAATATAACACTCTTGTAAACATATGGCACTAAACTCAAAGTCGTGCTCACGTAATTCATGTATAAAGACTTCGATTTCAGAAAATTTGGCTTGTACAGAGTTAATATTAGAACTTAATATTGCGAAACTGTTTCTTTTTGTTATAAGAGTAGGAATTAAATTATCCATATAGTAAGGTGATTGATGTAACAATTCAAAACGTTCAATATTTTCATTTTCAGTATGTTCATTAGAATTTTCATTTAAATGTAGCATATTTATCAACGAATTGCATTCTGCTCCTCCAGAATGTTCAAGTATTTCATCAGTAATTGTCATTTATAAGTAATGTGAATATAATGATTGACGAAATAAATTTTGATGTAATTGGGACGTCATCGTACTGTAAAAGAACATAAATATAGTACATGGTAACCGAGTCTGAGTTTATGAAATCTACATTTTCATCTCTCTGAAAAAACAATTTGTTTCTATTCAAAATTTGAAAAAGAAAAAGAAAGAATATAGTCCATGTCATTCAGTTCCTGAATGATAAAAGTTATGTTGAGGCTGCAGTGGTTAAATCTTTACATAAGCGCCTTATCTTGACCATCTTTTACTTTAAGAATTCAAAAGACGACAGTTCCTACAATAGTCACTGCCACTGATATCATGCAGGTGTATTAAGTGGTGGAATTTTCAACATTAAAATGTCACTAGCGACATTATGGGTGTGATAGGCCTAATATATGCTATATACTATACTGTAGCCGCTACCGCTGCCACTGTATAAGTATATTCGTTTCAATAATTGAAGTGTGTGACATGTATTGGTAGGCCTTTTAAGACATTGTGTAACAGTGTATCAACAACAATTACGACACCGTACCAAGCTGGCATAGGCGTGGGTGTATTAAGTAATAATGGAGTTTTCAACATTAAATGGTCACTGCCAAAATTAGGCCTATTTGTGTGATTTATCTAAATACGAATGTATATACTATTCCGTACTGTAGCCGCTACCGCTGCCACTGTATATTAGTATATTCGTTGAATAATTGAAGTATGTGATACGGTATCACAGTGAAAGGATATACATGTATCTCAAGGTGGTAAGTCGGCCTATGTTTTGACGTAACCGTCCCCAGCACAGGCCTGTGTAGGCAGGGCATGCTACTATACATGTCCCTGATGTAAGTATAAGTCACCCTCCGAATTAGAAATCCAGTAGTTTTGGTTCCTTTGAATCAAGAAATTCTGAATTAAGTTTCATGAGTTCCCTGAAAACAACGTCACATATTCGGGTAAACCAAACAGACTTGAGTTTTGAGTTTGAATGCACTTCATCAGGCAAATTCGGAGGTTTGAAAGTTAATGTTTTTATCTTAAAATTCTTCAGTGAAGAAGAGAACACTTTTCTGTTCAAGTCAATCGTATCCGTAAAATATTCGGCATTTTTGGTTATGATATGTTTATTAATTTGCTGAAGATCACGAAGTAATGCCGCTTGTTGTGCATCTAAGCGTTTTCTGAAGTGCGGGGGGAACAATGCCGTTATTTTTGTGTTCGAAGTTCTCAATTAGCGAGACCGGAGGGATGGTAGTCAAGTTTATCCTCTGGCCAAATTTGTGTTTTAAATTCTCAAGTTTGTCCATTATCATTTACACATTTTGTTCATTTGAATAATACTCAATTCGTCGTGGGCTCGTTTCTATCTTCTCCGTTAAGTCGCATATGCCTCCCGCAAACACAATGTAATCAAAGTGTTTCATCTGATCACAACGGTTAAGACGAGCAAGGTGTCAATAGTTCCACCTGGTATCACAACAGTATAATAATGGATATCTAAGCCTCTGCCTCTGCCAGTCGATGTTTTAGGTACTGTTCGAAGAAAATCATCCATTTCTCTTCCACGAGAGTCGGTAATGACAAGCCCGAGGCAGCTTCTTGTGTTCGATCTTTTCCTGCTTGTGTGGTTAATTTGTGCTGCCATCGGTAAAAACTCCAGAATCCGGCCCGGTACCTTTTAGATAATATCCTACGTTGTTGAGCACAGCAAGGTAGGCCTACAATACGTGTAGACTATGTTCTTACATCTATCGGTGAGATAGGCCCTATATGCCACCAAAGTCAGGATATAGGCCAGTCAATTTGTTCCGTAATGTAGGTAGTGAATAATTAGATCAGACGATAGGAGGTCTTTCTTCCTCCATGGTACGGTGCAGTCAAGTAAAACAATGTAGGTCGTGTACCTCTACACACTGTAATGATCTGTATGTTCAGCAAAAGGAGGCCTAATCATTTATTTAAATAACCGTTATAATTTTGCATCCTTAACCTTAGGCATAGGACCCGAAGTATATGAAGGTCAATTTATAGAAGTATTTGGTGATAATTTTAAAAAACACATTATTCTTGGTAATTTGTATAGACGACCGAGATATTACATGGATAGGTATCATATCCTTAGGAACGATCCCATATGGTGCTTTAAGGCGTTTCAGTCAAAACAGTAGGGTCTCCAGAATTTTCCTTATTGAAAAAATTTATGAAAATTCAGGAGACCCTACTGTTTTGCCTGTCTGATTTGTATATGTTAGATACTGTTCGAACTTAATGATAATGTACATGAACCTGATTTCCAACAAATGCGTTTAATACATGGTGGTGCTGCCATTTTTATGTTGTTAACCTATAATCAAAATTAGGAAAATTCGGTTAGGGTTTATGAAAATGTTAAAATATTAGCTGTGCGTTAGGGATTGCAGCAAATATGACATATTGGCTTACATGTCGATAATTTTGTATTATGGGGCCTTGCTTACTCTTATCGCTCATGGGAAAGTTCCTGGTGGTTCCCTTTTTTGTGTTGTTAATTTTGACATCAGGTGACAATAAGGTCAAGAAATACACGGGCTGATATCTTGAAGATGTTGGATCGTAGGACCATGGTTACAATTGACGCTAATGAAAAAGTTTTAATGGGGTTTGTTTTGAAATTAATTTTTCCCTTGATTAACCTTGAAAATTCAAACTGACAGAGAGGATTCTGTTACTTTTTATTCAATAATGACTCTTGTCCTCTCTGAGTGAAGACGGATACTACAAACAGAGATGTAGCGATTTAACAAAGATGAACCTTATATTATTCCGATTTCATAGCACGACTTCAGTCCGTACATGGAAAGGTCAGCTGAGCATAGGACTAGTTGTTACAGTCCTCAGTCTTGCTAATTGTTAACATTTATGTAGGGCTCCCAATAGTCTGTAGTGACAAAGATTATATTTGAAAGATGACAGGATACAGGTTCATGACTCCTTCCTCCAGTAAGGGATGTATTTGATTCCTTCATATAAAAACCATGCACAGATGAGTCCTGTTTGGGGTGCTGTGCCATTATGAAGATTATACTTCTGATGTTGCCATGCACTTTTTGAGTATGTAGGCCAATTTAAGACATTTATCACAGTACTGCACTGTCTAGCCACTCTGTTTGAATTGGTAGCACCCTAAGAACAAAGGTCGTACAGTTGTTCAAACCTATTAAACAGGCCTTTCTTTTGCCACCAGGATTCAAATTACAGAGAAAAATATCGGTAATTTATCTCAATGAGTTCATGGCTTTAAAAATTGAATCAAACAACAAATTATTATACGTGTCGATTACATTAAGCAAATTTGGCTTACAAAATTGAGAGAAATTCCATGAGGGCTGGCCTGGACCTGTCGAAAATAAAGATAAAAAGGATGATTTAGTAGGCCTAGTATGACTATGAGAAACCTATGGATGTCACCGGTACAGATTTACGTTGTCACTAATTGAGCATAGAACCAAAAATTACTGCGTGAACCGCCTTCGCTTACCTATGACTGTAACATTGTGCCGATGATTCTTGAAGTTGAATCGATCTGCTCCCGTAAAACTGGAATAATAGTAGAATCAGACTCTCAATGAGCATTTATGTACGAATGTTTGTGTGCATGTATATTGTGCAGAAAAACTGCCTTTGCGATGACGCAATATATACTTTATTCACAATTTTATCTTGCCGAATTGCATATCATTGATGGCCGCACTCGTCAAGCATCGCTATTTTCTGTCATAGCTTGACCACCAGCGTCTGTGACGTCACGGACGGGAGCTTCTACACCAACTCCTGCTGGACTAAAATAGGGATGCAAACAGGAAACTGTCCAGTATGAACTCATCTACCATGGACTTGAACTTCAACCAGTCACTTATTTAGAAGTTTTCGCACAATGACTTTTGAAAAGCATCCCTTGCTAGTCTTAACTTCTCAAGCGCCAGCTTTGATGAACTCCCGTGGCAGCTACGGCATGGTCAGGGTTAGGCACAGACTCAGTCCCATTTGCACCGGCACAGATTGGCTTTGTCGTAGCCCGTCCGTGGCTCCTTCGAGTAAGGCTTAATTTCTCTGTTCTTCTCCATTCCTTACCCTACATGCTCCCCCGCGTCGTCAGTAAAGGTCTTCTTTGGAAAAGGAACAGCTAAAACAGAGATATAGCTCACTCTCTGCGTCGCTATGTTCATGCTTTTTCTATGACTATCCGCCATTTTAGCAAGTAATTATAGCTGTATCATCCAGAAAAAGTGAAAGATACAGACTGGGTGATAACCTTGTCCATATCACCACAGTGCAAAGGTCTATCCATATCACCAAGTGCAAAGGACACTGAGAACTACTTTCCTTCAAAATTCTTGTAGTTGGCGCACGTCAAGCATGTAGTTTTTCAAATGACCCAATTACTGGATCCTGCGTTACAGATATTCATACGCAAAGCTTTGCAAAGCCTTGTTTGATGAAATAAACGTTTTTAATTGTCTTTTTTTTTGTATTTAACTATGAAAATAAAATTACAGCTATAATTACTGGATAAAAGTAAAACCAGCCGCGTGGAGAGACGAGTCAGCAGACTGGCCTCGTTCCCGCAGCGGATCACTCCTCGTGCAAGCACTTGGAGTGATCCGCTGCGGGAACGAGGCCAGTCTGCTGACACGTCTCCTCCACTTGGCTGGTTTTACTATTGTATCACATTGACTCCCTTCCGTGACGTCGCAACCCAGTGCCCACTTGATGGCCAAAAAGGTGCGAACTTGTTAACTTCGGGCCGGTCATGGGCAACAAAAGTCTTTTGCACATAAAGTTATTTTTCTGTGTGAATATGACAAATTTTCTTCACAAAGGTACTATACCAC